>JANHMN010000017.1:55783239-55810358 GCA_030674055.1 Rhabdomys pumilio
ACACACACACACACACACACACACACACACACACACTGAATGAAGCAGAAAAGGGCTACATTGTTACTTTATTGTTGTTCTTAGTTTTTATACATTTTTAGACAAAAAATTACCCCATAGCAGGTAGAACTCTTACAGCAGGAAAATTAATTACATGGTTTTCTAAGCACTTTTACATTCCATAAATTCATAGTAAGTGTAAGAAATAAATAGTACTTCATGCCATAGGTTGGTAAGATTTAAGGTGTTACAGCAGAATTGTGTACGTGTCTTTCCGTTAAGACTAGCACCTGACTAAACATTTCTCACCTATTTTCTACCTCCACAAGTTCATAATAAGTTCAAAACAATAGTTTTTAATGTCACAAGTTAGCAAAGTTTTGTGATGAGACAAATTATTTTCCTTGTGTCTTATTATTTTGAAGGATTGTATAGCTAAATTAGTCAATCATTTATTTTCTGTCTTTACACCTACAATAATTCATCTCTTCCCAGTTTATAACCTTTAGTTAACAGATAGTGGCCTCATTCCTAACCTAGAAGAAATATTTTCCTTGATCATAAATTTGTTTCAAGCCAGCTTTCTTTTCCTAGTGCATTTAGCCCGGGCACATGCAGGTTTACAGGACTCTATTTGTAGCTTGTTTTCCTACGGGGACCTTGAGATTACTTGTATCAATTCAGGAGTTCTAGATAATCATTATCAGGAATTATGAAATTATCATTTCATCTAAACAGCATTATTACATGAAAGCACATCTTCATATTGATTCTACCAATGGGGTGGGCTAATGCCCAGGAGTCATTAGGCTTTGTAATAGTGGCAGGACAGGCATATCAGCAATGAGAAGCAATCCTGGAAGGAAGTCTCTGGGGTCCATGCCTCTCAGAGTGCATCCATGGCAGTCATGCAAAACAATGGGCCATCTCCAGAAAACTCACTTGCTTGTCATAGCCTTTCCTACATAGCTCTTGTCAATATAGGATTCTGGGAAGCCAATTTTAATCAAATGCTTGGAGAATGTCTTGCAGAGGGATGACATTAGAGCAAATACCTGAAGGAATACCAGATCTGAGACAGTGAACAGACATAGATGGAGGGAGGCATGGCTATTCCTTCTGCGAGGAGGAAAGATGAGGGAGAATAGTTCAAGGGAACTGGGGAGGGAAGGTTGGCAGATGGCCTCACAAGCCACTGTAGGACTGGGTGTATGCTCTGAAAGAAAGGGAGAGCCACTGGTGGAGCCTGCAAAAATAGCAAGGTTTACTTTTATTTATATTATTTATTGTGTGGGAGGGATGCCATGGTGTGCCTGTGAGGTCAGAGTAATCCCTAATGTTGGTCCTCACTTGTTTGACACAGGGCCTTATATACATATACATGTACATGTACACATATGTATACATGTACACACACATACATATATACATATACATACTTGTCACCATGTCCTCCAAGCTCGGACCATGGTAGCAACAGAGTGGGAAGGAGTGCCCTTTTGTCTAGATATAGCTAGTACAATTCATTTGTGATCCTGTTCTGGAATGTGAGATGTTTAAGAGTCAAGGATAATCCCTAGATCTACTTCCTGAGTCTCAAGACAGGTGGAAACAATTCTAAGCTGCAGAAGAAATAGATTTGGGGAAAGACTGGAAAGCATGTGCTGGAGATGCCTGTGAGGCAGCCAGGCAGAGCTGTGGAGGAGGCTTCTGAGTGCATGGGTCTGACTTCAGAGGAAAAGGCCAGACTAGAAATACAAATGTAGGAGCTATCAGTGAACAGATGTTCCGGAAAGCTATGACTTGGAGTGAGGGCATGTCCTAGTTTGCTTTCTGTTGCTATGAGATACACCATGACCAGAACAACCTGGGGAGGAAAGCATCTATTTTACTGATCACAGTCAAACATGGAGAGAAGCCAAGGTAGGAACCTGAAGGCAGAAACTAAAAGGTTTTCTCTGTAGATGAAACAAGCCAATGCAAGCCAAATTAAAAGTATAAATTTAGAAGAGTTCTTCAGAAAGGGACTGTTGACCATGGCCCTGCTCATTCAAGCCTTAGGCTACACCAGACTCTACCTTGGCTATCTCAGTGGCTCTATCAGATGAGAGCAAAAGGCTTAGATGTGTTGGGGGTTTGGGGCTATTTGAGAGTTCAAGCCCATAGCTAGACCAATATACTGTTGGTGTATTTTCTTAAACTATTTTATTGGGTTCTTATATCTCTACCTCCATTCCAACTTTTATTTCACCCTACTCCCTTCCAATCCCCCAACACTAGTTAGGAAAGAAAGAATGTGAGAGGGGAAAGGGAGTGTAGACCTTTTTAGACTACTTCCTACTGATTTGGGGTGTTGAGTTTCTGGAGGCAAGTCCAATCTTCTTTGTCAGGATATTTCCAACTCTTCATCAAACCACAACAACAGTAACCAGGAGCAGCTGGGGGGCAGTTGGGAGGATCAGAGGGGGAAACAGAGGGTGGAGCAGCTGGCTTTTATGTAGGTATTGGGGGCATCCAAGCTCAAGTCCCCATTTTTATCCAGCAGGCATCCTTACCCATAGAGTCATCTTCCCAGAAGATTATTTTAGTTTTAAATTAATATAAAGTAGCCAGTTTCCTTATGGCATTTTCTCACATACTTAGTTTGGTTGACATCGCCTCATGCTCCTTTCTTCCCCATCTTCTGCACTATCTGCAGCCACTCCTCCCCTCCCCTCCTCCAAGTCTATTTGTATGCTTCTGACTCCAGTGATGCTCACCAAGAAGCAGTATCTTAAGGTCAGGGGTTCTGGAGTGAAAAATGAAAACCGGAATTGATTCGGAACTTGTGAATGTGCTCTTCTGTGGCCCGACACTCTCCATGCGCTTGCAGAAAAGTAGAAAAACTGCAGTTGTTCCCACATATCACACTCCCCCGGGCATTTTCCCACACTCTATGCCTGGAGACAGTTCTGATTCTGGGCACAGATGTTCTCCGTATAAATAGAACTGTGGAGTGATCTTTAAAATGCAGGATTGCTTTGAAAGCATACGCTCCCCCTCATCTCCTCACTGGCTTCCTTGCTGTGCAGCACACTGGAGGGAGGGTCAATGGACAGACATCCCCCAAGGTCATGATGTCCTTGGCCTGGCCTGCTTCTCTACTGACTTAGATATGCTGCTTCATAAGGACAATAAATCTTAACAAACAAACAAACAAACAAACAAAAAAGTTGTTTTGTTTTTTGGAGAGAAAGAACGATAAATATGAAGGTGGGTTGATAGAGAGATGGGAAGGATCTGGCAGGAGATGAGAGAGGGAAAAACGTGATCAAAATATACTGTGTGAAAAAAATTAATAAAAAAAAATAACAAGAAGGGTAAAGCTTGTCCAGGGCTCTGCTGTACTCCTGAGGAATCCAGCCCTCAGATGGAGACCAAGATTTGGACCACAGGTCATCATGGGCCTGTCCTTAAGCCATAGCCTGTGCCCTGTCTTTTAAGGTTTGAGGAGCATATGCCACTTGCAGGTGTCCTTCTTCTAGGTCTTCTTTGTTCCCTTTTTCCATGTGTCCTGCACCCCAGTTCCTACCTTAACAACATAGTTTGGCCCAGTTGCCTTCTCTGCTCATGGGATTATTGTATGGCCCTTGGATGACTATCTGCATTTCACTAGACATTGAGTGTAGCTATGTTCTAATCTCTTAGGGTGGGGGTGCAGTGAAGAGATGGCTCAGTGGTTAAGAGCACTTGCTGCTCTTCCAGAGGACCTGGATTCAATTTTCAGCACCCACATGGCAGCTCACCACTGTCTGTAACTCCAGTTCCAGGAGTTCTGACACTTCCACATGAATACACACTCGGGCAAAAATGCCAGTGCACATAAAAATAATAATAAAATAAATTATCTCTCAGAGGAACATAGCTGGGGGGGGGGGTCCATGCCTCCCTAGCTACATAGTAATGTCTCATCCAGTATTTGTGAGAGAGTGTAGAATTTTAGGGGCACATAGAAATCATTTAAGTTATTGTGCATCTCTTCAGAGGCTATTCAATATCTTGAATAACTTTTTTTTTTAAATAGGAACTCATTATTTAGCCCAGTTATTCTGGAACTCAAGATCCTCCTGCCTTAGTCTCCAGGGTGCTGGAGTTATAGCTCCATATCACCAAGCTGGGCTTCTAAAAGCTTTTAAAGACATTTTCCACCTCGCCTCTATGTCCTACTGGAAAGATTCTTTTGTGTCCCTTCCTTAGCCCAAGGCAAGGCTGAATATCACTGGCCCCCATTAGGTCTCCTTGAAGGTGTGTCAACAGCCTTTATCTTTCTGTAGCATCCTAGTTCTGACTCTAAGAAAAAACCTAGAACCTTACATTGTAGCCGCCAGTGGCTATGGGAACCGGGGTTCACCTGAGAGGAAGGTTGGGAATGAAAGGAGAATGGAGGGCAAGAGAAACGTGGGGCCAAGACAACATATTCTGATCAAGGCCCGATGTTTAATATTTTGCTTTCACATATAAAGGGGGAGCCCCACACCCCCCAGAGTCTCTTCTCGGTTCAGCTCAGGGGCTGGGCGAGGAGATAGTAGTCAGAAGGTGTCAAGGCAAGCTCAGCAGGCAGTCCATTCTTCTTAGCTCCTGTTGCAGACTGCAGGGTGCCAAGGCCCGCAATACAGTGCATCCCATGTCCTATTGTTTGGTCTACTGTGGTAAATGACTTGCAGTCCTGCTCGGGCTTGGGGGAAGGGCACAGTTCCCCCCTTAATTTTTTTTAAGATGGAAGTGCCAATATCTGGATGGGGCACAATATTTCATCCCATCTAGGGTCTCGAGTGGCTAGGTGACCGTGCCTGGCTTAGGTTGGCATTTATATTACTCCTATATTACCTGTCATTGAGGAAAACATACATAGCATATTGATGCATGCCTCTGTCTTAGATTTATAGGAGCTCAAAACACTTTTACCTATCATTGACTAACCAACCATCATTGGCACACTCTTTAGACCAAGACCACATTCAGACCAAAGGACTTGTGGGCATGTACTAGATGTAATTCTTCACAGCGATGTGTAACTGCCAGGATGAATAGCTGAGCTTTCTGGGAGTGATCCTGTGTGAGGGCAATCAATCTGCTTAAAACACAAGGTTCAAAGGTTAAAAGCAACATGATTATTCAAGCAATGTTGAAAATAAGGTTGAGAGCGGATATGTTCCAGTATCTAATCCAACTGCAAATTAGCAGAGATCAGACACAAGTATGGCCACCAGGTGTATAGTGAGTGGCTTTAAGTAATGATAAGAAACACTTTCCAGTAAGAGTGGAGATTATATACCAAGTTAAATCAGCTGGTTTATAAAGATTTTGAGCCATCTTCATCATTAGAATCATAATTATTAGGCTCAAGATCTGTGTCTACTTGAGGACCAGTCTTTCAGGCAGCCATCAGGTTCCATTCTCTTTTTCTGAAAAAATGTAGACTGACCCATGACCCCAAATTAGAATACCGAGTATTAGTTAAGGGGTCTCTCCACAAGACCCTGGCAAATGAGCTGGAAGTAACTGGATGCCAATGGTGATCCGCTGCAGACTGACCTTTAGCATCAGTTTGTAGAAAATTTTAAACAAATAAGACAAAAGCAAGGTGTGCTTTTGGTGACCTTGTGGGGTAAAATTTCCCCTTTCTAGTTTAAAAAAGTCAATTTTTTAGAATTACTTGTAAAACAAGGGAAGAAACACCATTAGCTGCTTTTCCCATATTTAGAGAGTTATGAAAATATTATTTTAAAGTTATATAATCTCTCTTACAATTTCTTGTCCTTGCCAGGCGGTGGTGGCACACGCCTTTAATCCCAGCACTTGGGAGGCAGAGGCAGGCAGATTTCTGAGTTCTACACAGAGTGAGTTCCAGGACAGCCAGGACTACACAAAGAAACCCTGTCTCAAAAAACAAAGAAAAACAAACAAACAAAAAACAAAAACAAACAAACAAACAAACAAAAACCAATTTCTTGTCCTTGAGGATAACAAGGAGATATAGTAATATTAAATTGTCAACAAACATCTTAAATGTTTGACTGTAGTCAAATAACTGTAATACCCAGTTCCATTATCTGTCTTAGTCTGATATGGAACACTAATCACAGGAAAATAATATAGGCAATAACTAATTATGTTTTTAGTTGCTTTTCTTGTTAAAGTAGTTGCAACTAGAAAGTCTAAAAGGTGTCAAGTCACATGTACATATTTTAATTTTTTAAATCAAAAATGAGTAACATCTATTTGCCAAAATTGATTATGTATAAGTCCTCAAGGCTTAACACCATTATGAAAAAATTAAAGATATTGAGAACAAGTTTTTGCAATTTAACTTGCACACTTTTTAGAAATGTCAAATTGTTGTCTTAAGCTATTACTCTTTTGATGTTGTAAAGAATAAGATTGTATGGCCAATTATTTTTGAAAGGCCTAAAATATGTCTAGTATATAAATCTGTTCTGGCATTGTCCTGGGATTCAGGCAATCCAATGAGCTTTTAAATGTCTTATAAAGTTAAGAAACAGTACATGTTTCTTAAATTAAGCTGTATTTTTATAAATAAAATTTGAGAATTAGTTATATCTTAAAAAAGGAACAATTTTAAGCAATTATAAATCATGAGCCATATACTGGCCATGAGTATATAAATTGAAAGCTTGATTTCTCAGCATTTCAAACAGTGGCTATAACACATAATTTAATTATTTGTGTTGAAGCAGGGGAAACTCAAGAAAATAAACATGTGATTTAATTACATATATTGCCTTCTCAATAGATGAGGCATCTATAAATATAGTAAATACAGCAAACATTTTTTTCTATGGGCTGCATGTGTAGTAAATTTTAGGAAATATAAAAGCATGCATAGAGAAAAACTGTAACAAATGATCATCAAAGTTGCCTAAAAGGTTTGCCATGTAATAGGCCAAATATCATTATTTTTCAATAACCAATTTAATTGCTATTTGGAATAAGGAATAAATCTTTTATCCAAAATGCTTTTAGGATTCTATCTTATAATTTTGTATTAACACAATAATTTTTTTGTAATAGGATGTTTAAACTTTACTTGTAGATGAATAAAGATAAATCCATATTAATGGTTTCTTTTTCCAAAGGGCTGCTGTGGTCATATGAGTAGTAATAACACAAACAGCCAACAATTTTTTATAATCTATAAAATTTATCTGTTGATAACTAACAGCTTACTCTACTTTTAGCAAAGCTATCTCTATTAGTTAATTGTCAAGGGGAATTAGGATTTGCATCCCCTTGAGAATATCAAACAAAGGTTGAAATCCTCCTATGGTAAGCTTAAGATAAGATTTTAGCCAATCAATATCTCTTAACTACTTTTGAAAATCATTAAACACAAATCAAAATTAAAAGCAAACCATTTTCTTTTTGTATGTACACTTATGAGCCAGAAGAGGGCACTAGATCTCACCACAAATGGTTGTGAGCCACCATGTAGTTGCTGGGAATTCAATTTTTATATTTTTAGTTATGAGTCTAGCCTTTAACAGCTGAGCCATCTCTCTAGCCTCAACTATCTATTTTTATTAAAATTTTCTGTGTCACATTCTGTTTAGGATATAACTGAGGTCTCAAATATTGAAAAGACACTGTCTTTGAATCTTTTCTGGAGCAACAAATACTCCAAATTTTAAAGACTTGCAGAAAAATTTCTTTACAGAGATCAGCTAATAAAGTATCACACAATGAATAATATACACTAAAAGATTTAAACTCTTAATTTTTAGTATCAAAGCAACAACAAAATTTTTTATATATATAATGTAAAGCAATTAACTATTCTTTGAAGCAAACCTTTTTAATGATATTACTGTATGGGCTCTCAAAAGTTACGAGCAAATTTATTGAATGCAAACCTCCCACCTTTACCAAAAATGTAGAGGAATGGTATAAAAACAATCTTCTAGATCTATAATAATTTTATAAGCATTTACTGGAATGGCAGCTGGAGTAGGCAAGTCAGGCTGTAATGTCTCATTAGTTTCATAAACCTTAAGTTTGAACTTTGTTTTGGATTAATTCAATAACCAATCTTTTTTAGCTGAGTGAGAGTATCAGATAAAAGCCAAGCTGAAGGCAATCTTGTCCTCTAATAATTGTTGTATAACTTAAGATTAGGTCTCTTGCTAGTAATAGATTGAATCCAATATACGTTAGAGGAACCAAAACCATCTCATTCTTAACAAACTTGGAAGGAAGCAGATGTAAAGGAACCAAAACAAATTGAACAATATTTTTGCCAGCAGATAGAGTTATAACTCCTGGCCCATAAACTCTTTGTTGTGAATGTCTTTGGGTTTACCCCTCCTCCCACAAGGAACAAAAGACAAATTCTGGACCCATTTCTGGGAGCTGGTCGTGAAGACCCAGGATAAAAGGAATGCTGGGCACCTAAGCTTCTGCTGAGCTCAGTCTGTAATGGTCTTAATTTAAATGTAAATGTTCTTAATCAGGCCCGTTTTCTGATGCCTGGCCTTTTTTGTAGGCTTGTACTGCACTGCAAAAAAATAAACAAACAAACAAAAAAACAAAAAATCAAAACAAAAAAAAACTTAAATTAACTCTATGTGCTGTATCTTTTTCTCTATAAACATGGGCAAATCAAAAATCTCAAACTCATGATTGAACTACCAACTGTAGCTGTAGAGTGAAAAATTATAAAGACCATTTTATAAAATATATACAGGCTCACTAGTTCCAAGAAAGCAGAACTGAATATAAGATTCCAGGCCTTTCACTGCCCCGGGATACATTCCTCAAGCCTCAGGGAAGAAAATCCACCTGTGGGTGGGGTAGGCCCAAAGCAGGAAGACACATTCCTGGCCAAAATCTTGGTTACCCCTTCCCCCCTTGAGGTCTTTTCCAGTGTTACAGCTTGCTGAGTTCAAAATTTATAAAACAACCAATCATGTGTAACCGCGCGAAAATTCCTTCCTTTCCCTACCCCTTACTATAAAAAGCTCCTTAGCCCACCACCGGGGGTCAAACTGTACTCGTGCAGGAGTGTGCAGTTTGAACGCTGGCTGCCAGCTCTCTTCCCTAATAAACCTCTGCTGATTGCATCCAGGTACAGTGTCTTGGAGTTTGTGGGTGTTCGCGACTTCCTGAGACTTGAGTAAGGGTCTCCCGAATTTGGGAGTCTTCATAGCCAATGGAATATTGACAGTTTAACTATGTTTTTAAGCTTCTTAAGCAACATTAGAGTATAACCATAATTTTGAGAAACAAAACCAATTTTTAACGATGTAAGCAATCTATTTTCTCTAAAATCAACACCAAGTAGATTAGCTTTATGTTACAAAGTTTTGCTGCCAACTCTTATAAATGAATGCATGATATTGCAGCTTTTAATATCTCACTAAAGAGACATTGTTTTTAAACCTTATCTTTATACATCTGGTTTCTGAACGACTCCAACCCTGAGTTACCAATCTTGAGCCAACTTTTTGTTACCAAGGCTGTAAATTTTTAATCATACCCAATAACTTATAGGCCAATATCTATAACCAAGACATGTAGACTATACTTATACCTTAAAACCAATTAGAAACAAAAATGAAGTGACAACACATCTTATATATTTAGACCAAACAAAAATTCTTGCTTTTTCTAGCTGTAATTTCAAGAGAGAAAGAAGCACCTTGTCACAGAGATTTTTCTAGGACAAACAACTCTTAGCTTCCTTATAGAATCTAAAAAACTGCTGGTCCCTTTAAAAGCAGCTTATATCAACAATTGACCTTTAGAAAGGCTTTTCCAGCTCAGCTCAGCTCTTAGCTACAGGTGTTAAGAAAACTGATCAGCCGCTGCTCTGCATATTAAGACTGCCTTTGAAACCAAGTTAAACTAGACCAAGGGTTGGATCAAGCAATTTTAACTATCTTTTGAACATCAAACATAGAACAACATAAAACATAGAACACCGATCATTCACACAATGAAACAAAAAACACATGTGGACACATGTGGACATTGGCACGCCAAGGACAAACAATAAACAAGGAAGGCAGAATTATGGATATTACTCAGTGTTCGGCCCTTTTTAGTTTTCAATTCTTTTAAACCCTGCTCCTCTCGCCTGAGGCAGCTCTTGGACTTGGTGGGAGGGGGTGGGGAATGCCGAATATTTTCCAATCCCAAAATCACTGTCACCTCCCTAGGTGAGCTTGCCTCTGGTCAAGATCCGCATCCCACTGAAGCACACTTCCTGTAAACACAGCCATAACTTAGCTAGCATCAGTGCTGTTCGTTGTTTACCAAGTGCTCTGGATACTCTGCTTTTTCTTCCATTTTCCGTGGAGCTCCACCAAGACAGTGTTCCTCAGCTGGTCTTCCATTCTCAGGTTCCAGGGTAGGCGCCATTCTGTAGCCACCAGCGGCTATGGGAACTGGGTTCACCTGAGAGAAAGGCTGGGAATAAAAGAGGAATGGAGGGCGAGAGAAATGTGGGGCCAAGACAATGTATTTTGATCAAGGTCCGAAGTTTAATATTTTGCTTTCACATATAAAAGGGGAGCCCCCCCCCCAGTCTAATCTCGGTTCAGCCCAGGGGCTGGGCGAGGAGATAGTAGTCAGAAGGTGTCAAGGCAAGCTCAGCAGGCGGTCCATTCTTCTTAGCTCCTGTTGCAGACTGCAGTGTGCCAAGACCCACAATGCAATGCATCCCATGTCCTATTTGGTCTACTGTGGTAAATGACTTGCAGGCCTGCTCGGGCTTGGGGGAAGGGCACAATACATCAGTGTGCTGGCTAGTTTTATGCCAATTTGACAGAGGCTATCGTCATCCAAGATGCGGGAACTTTGAGAGAATGTCTCCTTAGGATCAGGCTGTGGCAAAACTGTAGTGTTGTGTTTAGCTTCTGTTACTCTGCCTAAGCTCCAGGAATGGACAGCACTACCAGCCCCCCACCCAGAGACTGTTGAATCGAAAGATAAAAAACACAGATAAACATAATTGTTCAATTTCAACTTGCCGTATTGGCTCAACTCTTGGGTAGTAGATTATTGGCTACCTCTGATAGTGTGCCCTTCTCAGTACTCCCAGCTCAGCACCCTAAATCTGCACTCAACTTCAGTTGCTCAGCCACCTTCAGTCCCAGCTCAACGCTCCCAATCTCCCACCTGTAGAAGTGGCCTGTGGCTGCTCCACCTGAGATCTAACATGGCTTGTTGACTTTTCTCCCTCCAAAGCATGGCAAACTCTCTCTTCTCTCTCCTGCATCTGCCTACTTGCCTGTGAGAACCTAGAAGTCCCGCCGATTCTTTCCACCCAGCATTGGCCCATAGCATAGATCAGGAACCAACAGGGAACAGGACCTTAGCATCAGAACTGCCCCTACGCTGTAGGGCATTTGATTAATTAGTAATTGATGAGAAAGTCTCAACCAATTATGATTGGTGTCATCTCTGGGCAAGCAGTCCTGCAATCTATATGAAAACAGACTGAGCAAGCAATAAGGAGCAAGCCAGTACATAGCACCCCTCCATGGCCTCTGCATCATTCCTGTCTCCCTGTTCCTGTCCCACTTGAGTTCCTGGCCTGACTTCCTTTGATGGTGAACTGTACTGTAAAAGTATAAGCCAAATAAACACCTTCCTCCTCAACTTGCTTTTGGTCATAGTGTTTCATCATAGCAATAGTAACCCTAACTAGGACCCATAAGTGATAATTTTGTTAAAGAGCCATGGTTGTGTAAGGGCCCCGAAGTGGATGAGACCCACACTCAGAAACTGGTGCTCACCCAAAATGACCACAGAAGTCGGTGCTTGATGCAGTCAAAGCAAGAGGCTTTTACTAGGAACCAGTGCTGGGACTCTGTCTCATTCCTTTGAAAGAGGGAAGGAGAGAGAGAGAGAGAGAGAGAGAGAGAGAGAGAGAGAGAGAGCCCTGAATATCAAAATACACAGGTTTATAAAGACTAGAGCCACAGGCTGGGAGGGGGAATGTGGGCTTCCTAGGTGGACCGCTCTTGATTGTATTTCTTATTGGCACACAGCTGGAAATCTGAGGAGTCAGGATGTTTCAGCCTTGGGGCTCTTCCCTGAGAGTTCACGAGTTCACAGTCCCACGTTATTCTGAGATACTAGCTAATTAAAAAATTCTTTCTTACAGTTGGTTTGGTGGTTTGAACAAAAATGGCCCCCATAGGTTCATAGAGAGTGGCACTACTAGGAGGGGTGACCTTGTTGGAGAAAGTGCGTCACTGGGGGTGGGCTTTAAGGTTTTAGAAGCTCAAACTAGGCCCAGAGTCAATCTCTCTCTCTCTCTCTCTCTCTCTCTCTCTCTCTCTCTCTCTGTCTCTCTCTCCCTGCTGCTAGTGGATTCAGAACTCTCAGCTCCTTCTCCAGCACCATGTCTTCCTCCAGGCTGCCATACTCTCTGCTATGATGACAATGGACTAACCTTCTGAAACATAAACCAGTCCCAGTTAAATGCTTTCCTTTACAAGTGTTGCCATGGCCATGGTGTCTCAAGACAGACATTGGTACTGTGGGGTATTGCTGCAATAGGCCTTACCATGTTTTTGTCTAGAGGAATATGGAACAGTTTGGGAGTTTGGACTAGAAAAAGTGATTAGATACTTCAAGTGGGGCTGAAGGGTCCATCCTAGTAGGAGCATGGAAGACAGTGCTGAGAGTGATTTGAAATGTGTGGGGCTGGGCACAAGAGATTTCAGAAAAGAAGAATATTAGTAAGTGGCCTACAGATTGTTTTTGTGATATTTTGTTGAAGACTATGGCTTTTGCTCTTGTCCAAAAATCCTGCCTAGGGCTAAATTGAAGAGTTTTCGATTAACAGCATTGGCAAGGGAGATTTCAGAACAGTAGAGTATTGACTGTGTTATGTTGTTATTACTAGTCTTGTGCAGATTTACAATGAAAAGGAGAAAGCTGAGCAAGGAAAAAGTATAAAATGAACAGATTGAGAACAAAAGGGGCACCGGGAAGTGTAAATACATCTAAGTCCTGTATAGTGAGAACTTTGGCTTCTTTGAAAAACACCAAAATATTATAAGAATATGTCTTTGTTGTAATCCCAGGTGTGGGATATGAGCCTGCTTCAGATTGTTCACAGCAGCTGACTATGATTTGCCCCAGGCTCTAGCAAGGGTGTGGATTTGCCAGCTGCAGACAGTTTCTGCAATTGTGTGACATCTGGAATTCTGGGGACTTTTCAGAGGGTATATAAATGCTAGGGCCCTGAGAGGTGGGTGGGTTGGTGGTTGATGTTGGTCAACATTTGTTAAGTAGTCACGCACAAAGAAAACAACAACAACAACAACAAGAAATTAGATATCCTGCTAGCAAACATCAAACTTGCCCCAAGAAACTTGATGCCCCTAGTTGGCAGGACATAGTCAAACAGTAATGTTGCTCTCTTTCTCTGCTATCCTTTTTTCCTCTCCTATGTAGGTGTTAAGGAGTTGAGACAGTAAAAGAGAAGGGGTATGGAAAGGTGGAAGAAAGAACCCACAAAGTAGTAAATGTGGGCTAATAGATTAATAAACAGATTAAAGAAAACCTGATGTTAAATAGAACAAGGGGAGTGTTGTCCTCAGGACAAGACCTGGCCCAGAGAAATTCCAAACTGTAAAAAGAAGTTAAAGAAAAGTTTAAGGCCAGCCATTTGGCTCATACCTTTAATTCCAGCATTTAAGGGGCAGACTTAGACAGATCTCTGAATTCAAGGCCAGCCTGGTCTACAGAATGAATTCTAGGACAATTAAGTTTAGACAGTGAGGGAAACCATTGAAAATAGAAAGCTAGTTGTGATGGTTTGTATGTGCATGGCCCAGGGAGTAGCACTATTAGAAGGTGTGGCCCTGTTGGAGTAGGTGTGTCACTGTGAGTGTGGGTTATAAAACCATCATCCTATCTGCCTTGAAGCCAGGATTCTGCTAGCAGCCTTCAGATGAAGAATTAGAACTCTCAGCTCCTCCTGAACCATGCCTGCCTGGACACTGCCATGCTCTTGTCTTGGTGATAATGGACTGAACCTCTGAACCTGTAAGCCAGCCCCAATTAAATGTCATTTTGATAAGAGTTGCCTTGGTCATGGTATCTGTTCACAGCAGTAAAACCCTAATTAAGACACTGGTGAAAATGTATTTGAACAGAGGGATCATACTGCAGCCCCAGCAAGCAGCAGAACTTGGCTCCAGCCATGTGGTTCTGGATTTAGAGTCAAGGATACAAGATAGGGGTTATGAAATGACCCCCATGACTAAGAAAAGCCACTAAGACCAGGTATATGTCAGGGAAGGGGGTGTCCCTGTACGGAGGCTTAAAGAGGCCATTGCATGAAACTGTAAAGGTGAAGCCTGGAGCCTCGGAGACCCCCAAGATATTGGAGATGCCAAAGACATGGGATACCTGTCAAGGAAAGCTGCTAACAGGGATTGGAACCAGCCCAAGAATGTGCTGCAGTCAACAAAGCTGAATGGAGTTGGAGATCTGAAGAACACTTCAACACCAGACATCAGATACAGAGTTTGGAGTTTACCCAGCTGGTTTTCAGTCTTGCTTTGGTCTAGTATCTCTTTGTTATGATCCCTTTTCATCCTTTGGAATAATATAAATTCTGTGCCATTGTATATTGGAAGTATGTGATCTGCTTTTTTTAAAAAAATAATCTTGATTTTACAGGGGTTATAGTTAAGAGATGAGTCTCTGAAGAGACTTTGGACTTTTAAACATTATTGAGACTGTTACAGAATATGGAGACTTTTGAAGTTGGACTGAATGCATGATATGGCTACAAGTTTATGGAGACCAGGAGGGTAATATGGTTTGAATAAAAATGGCCCCCATAGGCTCATAGGGAGTGGAATTATTAGGAGGTATGGCCTCGATGAAGTAGGTGTGGCCATGTTGGAAAAAGTACATCACTGGGTTTTACATTGAGGTTTTTTGAAACGGAAGCCAGCTGCAGTTAAATGCTTTCTGTGATGGCTATTCCCAGTTGTCAACTTGACTATATCTAGAGGGAACTACAATCCAGAAATGGAGGGCACACCTGTGATCCAGATCTTGAGGCTGGAAGACAGAGGCCTTTGATTCTGATCTTGAAGCATAGTGGCCACAGAAAGTTTAGGCCCAGGCAAGGTGATATACACCTTTAATAGCAGGAGACAGAGGCAAGCAGGTCTCTGAGTTCAAGGCCAGCCTGGGACAGAGCAAGTTCCAAATCCAGGGGTAGTGGTGCACACCTTTAATCTGGGCCATACCTTCTGCTGGAGGCCTACATAAGGATATTGGAAGAAGGAAGGCGCTCTCTTCTCCTGCTTGCACTTCCTTGCCAGCACATCTGTTGGAACCTACTTCTTCAGGACTCCAGCTTACACAGAAGACCAGCTGAGACACCCAGCCTCGTGGGACTGAGAAACTACTAGATTCTTAGACTTCTCATTCACAGCTGCCCATTGTTGGGATGGTTGCACTTCAGACTGTAAATCATTCCAATAAATTCCCTTAATACATAGAGACAGTCTATAAGTTCCGTGACTCTAGAGAACCCTGACTAAAAAACTTTATAAGAGTTGCCTGTGCTCATGATGTCATCTCTTCACAGCAAGAGAACACTAAGACAACTAGTATACAGCACAGAGCTAAGAGCTGTTACCCTTTCCCTGTATGTTCTCCAAGAACTCACAGTTGGAATGCAGACAATTCCAGGCTGTGATGGCTTGCCTTGTGATTTTCCAGGGTCACAGGGGTACAAACATGTTCTATGTCCAGTAGAAACTACTCAGTGGGACCAAAGATATAGAAGTTTAGAGACAGTTTAGCTGGGAAGCACAGCCACAGCATGGTAGAGCTGGGACTCTGCCTCGCCATCTTCATCCCTGTCTACCCGGCTCCATCTCATCCCAGCTTCCCTGCCTTCTTCTCACCCAGTGTCCCAAGCTTCTCATTCATTAATTTATATTTTCACCTACTGACTAGCAGACAAGAGCAAGGGACCTGGAACAAGACAGACTGGGTTCTGCTTTGAACTCTGCAACTTACTAGCTGTGTTTGCTCGTGTTTGTGACTTGCCTACCAATTCCAGCAAGGCTAGGATTTCTACAGACAATTACTGACTATGGTGGTTTGACTTGTGATTTTTCCAGTGTCCTCTGGATCTGTTAGGAACTGTATTAAGAATTCTGAACTTTGGTCCTTGTCAGGGTAGTGGCATGCACAAGGCTCCCAGGATGCTGGGCAAAGCTCTAGTCAGCTCTACAGTCACACAGGAAGCAGTGAGCATACAACAGTACCCTGTGTTGCCAGCATTCTTTCCTCTCCCCTTTTCACATGTGTATGGTGGGGCGTGCTCATGCACACGCATGTGCCTTATTCTTCAACCTTATTCATTGAAGATCGGTATGTCAGTCAAACCTGGAGCTCACCAGCACGGCTATCTTGATATCCGGCTTGCTCTGAGAATCGGGTCTCTAAGTCTGGAAGCACAAGGAGATACCATGCCATCTAGCATTTACCTGGGTGTTGGGGACCCAAACGCTAGTCCTCATGCTTACACAGCAAATGCTTAAGTACTGAGCCACCTCCCCCGAGAGCACCGCTTTGAAACATTTGTCAGGAGATGCTCAGGACATCCTGCCAGAGCAGAGCAGCATTCCTAGGCTCCCATAGCTTAGTGACATGTGTATGAGCTTTCTTCTGAGGTGCTTCAGTCAAAAGGATGGCTCTTTCTAGCTGTGCCTTGTCACTATTACAGGACCAGAGTCCTAAGATTTCATCCCCCCCACCTTGAATCTCTTGTTCCAGTATGAGCAAATCTTTTCCAGTCAGTTCCAGAAGAAATTCCTCAGGGACATTAGACATCCTTCTACCTCTCTTTCCTCTCTGATGCCCTTTCTCCACTGGGCTCTTCCAAGGCCAAAGGGAACAGAGCTGTCACATGGTTACATAGCTGGGAAAACCAGCTGTGATGGTTTGAATATGATTGGCTCAGGAAGCAGCACTATTAGGAGGTGTGGCCTTGTTGGAGTAGCTGTGGCCTTGTTGGAGGAAGTATGTCACTATGGGTGTGGGCTTTGAGACTCTCCTCCTAGCTGCCTGGAAGACAGTCTCCCAGCTGGCTTTGGATCAAGATGTAGAACTCTCTGCTCCTCCAGCACAATGTCTGTCTGCATGCTGCCGTACTCCCCACCATAATGGACTCAAACCTCTGAAACTCTAAGCCAGCCCCCATTAAATGTTGTCCTTTATAACAACTGCCTTGATCATAGTGTCTCTTCACAGCAAAGTAAACCCTAACTTAGACACCAGCTTTGGTAAGACTAATGTCTGAGAAGTTCTCTCACCCCCAGGGCTTGAAAATGCTAAGTCCTTTCTAAGAAGGAATGTGGTGTCTGTCTCCACTCCTGTCTTTCCTCCTCTTTCTTTGTGGTCTTATCTCCTACTGTGCATCTGTCCTGAGTTCATCGGTAACTGCCCCACTCCTCGGCACCCCTCACACCCACCCACTAGCCCATCAAATGCTGTGCTAATCACAGGTCACGTGCTCACAGGGTACAGAGCAGAAGAGCTTCCTAGACTCAAGCCAATGAATCTGTATTCTCGGGCATCATGACAGGCAGGAAGAACTTCCGAGCAAGTCCTCTCGATCTCACTGTACTCTGACCAGGGGAGAAGCTACTTCCCCACCGGCACTGAAGCCTCCAGATCAGAGTCGTTCTGGTTCATAAATCATGTGAATAGTGAATCAGGCTTTGTCTTGCCTACTCATACCATTAGGAGTTCACAAACTGGGGCCAGGAGAGAAGGGTCTGTCGATAAAGTCCATGCTGTGTAAATCTGAGGACTTGAGTTCAGTTTCCAAACATCCAGATAAAAAGCTGGGTGCCACAGCAAATGCCAGCAATCCAAGTTCTCAGGAGGTGGAGAAAGGAGGGTCTTTGGGCTTCTCTGGTCAACCAGCTCAGCTTAATTAGCCCTGATCAGTGAAAGATCTTGTTTCCAAAAGTAAGGAAAGTAACATTGACCTCTGGATGCACACACACACACACACACACACACGTACACACACACACACACGTACACACACACACACACACACGTACACACACGTACACACACACGTACACACACACACGTACACACACGTACACACACACACACGCACACACACACACGTACACACACACACACACACACACACACACACACACACGTACACATCATGCAGGAAGAGCTTACACATCCTCCAGGTTTATTTAGCCCAATATGTAATGACAGCAGACCCAGCACCAGGAAGCAGCAGAAAAGAATTCTTTCCCCAAACACTTCAATATCTGAGCACCACTTCCTGTGTCCACCAAACCGAGATACTACTAGATCAGAGCCCAGCGTCACCACACTGACCTACTCTGGGCATAAAAGGCAGAGCTAGTTAGATGGACTGCAGAGAATCCCCCCGGGGGCCCAAGAGTACAAATTAAGGTGTATTATTTACTGGGTTGGTTTGACTGTTTGGTAGATCCTGAACTGGCTCACAGGAGGCTATTTCACCTTTGGCCCCTCCCGGGAAGACAACTGTGGCATATATCACAGGCTTGGAGGACATCAGAACCTTAGGAGGCAGAAGGGGCTGTGGGGGTGGGGCTGGGGGTTTCCTTGATGGCGGATCAAGAGAAGAGCCCATGTAGATAGAGTCAAAGGAAGGTGGTGAGTCGAGCCTCACATGTGGTATGTCTGAAGACAGCCCAGAGTCACTGCTATGCTGGGCTGCTGAGAAAAGGTCCTGGAATACAAAACAGGCAACCCATACAAAGTCACTCTGCCTGAGTTCCCTTTAATGGGAAGCCTGAGACCACAATGGACCAGCTGTAACAATCCCAATTACCAAAGGGACAAGAGGCCATTGCTTTGACCAGGAATGGTGGTGTGCACACATACACAAATGCATGCATATTTAATCCTCGTATCAAAAGAGTTCAAATCCAGGCTGGTCTACCTAGTGAGTTCCAGGCTGGCCAATGGAACTTAGTGAGATGCTATCTGAAACACGAAACAACAAGATCTGGGAGTGGATGGTGCACACCTTTAAACACAGCACTCAGGGGGCAGAGGCAGGTGACTCTCCATGAATTAGAGGCCAGCCTGGCCTACATAGTAAGTTGTAGTCTACCTAAGTATAAAGAGACCCTGTCTCATTTAAAAAATAAAGTGGAGTGGGATGCTTTGAAGACATCCTAAGCCCCAAGGCACTCCCTAGAATACCCCAAGGTACTTCCCCAGGAAGGTGAGGGTCTTTTTTCCACCTATTCAGTAGTGTAATGGGTAGGGGAATCTGCAAAGGTCTCTTACCATGCCTGAACCTCCAGTGCTCTGGGATGGGCCACAGACACCAAGCCTGTTCCCTGGCAATAGAGGACAGCAGTACAACAATCTGTCTAGTCGCTTGCAGAGTAACTCCAAGCCTCTCAAAATCTTTGCAAGTGCATAACCACTTTCGCCACTCCAGTCTCTAACCCTCTACCCCTCTAGCCCACAAGCCTGCTCTGCCTCCCCGCCCATTCTCTGCTTCTCCAGCTGCCTCAACGCTAACCCTTTCCCCCTGAAACTCTTCCCTTCCCTCCATCCTTTCTCTCCAATCCTCACTCTTCATCGGGCCTGCCCTAGTCAAGTCCCCTTTCCTGCTCTCCCCATCAGCCGCTGGAATTCCAGCAAGATTTTTCAGGTGGGAAACACACTTGGACTCTTGACCTCACTGCTGGAGTAGGTGGGCAGCTACCTACCTTTCTTTCTGGCCATCACAGCAAACAGTACCACAGCCACCACCAGCAGGCCCAGCAGGAGCACAACACCCCAGATCAGGGGGATACTGAGAGACACAAAGGGATAAGCTGGTTTTAGCCCTGGGCCCGAGGGAAGCTGCTGACCAAGAGCCCTGGAGTAGTGGGAATAACTGCCATTTTCTTTGAGACCCATAACTGAGAGGAGATGGAATGGAAGGAGGAGGGTCAGCCCAGATGGGAGAGAGGAGAGACACATTTTTATAGTGTCTTTGCTGGAGATCTACCAGAGTGAAGGGATGGTTACTGAAATGGATAGATGTTGGTCTATCTGCTGATTGAGAAGGTCACCAGCAGTGGGATAAGTTAGAAATGTGCCCCATTTGATTTTTGAGATGATTTTTTAAAATTACTTGTGTATGTCTGTGAGAGCATATATGCTCATGCATGCAAGTGAATGCAAGCAGATGCAGAGGCCTGAAGGGAGCCCCAGGTCCTCTGGAGCTGGAGTCACAGTCTGCTTTCAACTGCTGCGGATGAACTCTGTCCACAGCAAAAGCAGCAAGTGTTCCTAACTGCTGAGCCATTTTCTGTTGCCCTCCATCTGACACACCACGGGTCAAAATCAGCTGTATGTTTACTGCCCAGCTCCCCTGATCTCCCATACTACTGCTTCCGGCACCTGTTCTCACGCCGTCTGAACTCAGGAGGACTAGCGCTTGCGAAAGGGTCCAAGGAAGTGTCCTCTAACAAACTTCCAGTTCCAGTTCTATAGGTTTCTTTCTCTTCTTCCGTTTCCTCCTCTCCTGAGCCAGGAACTGAGCCAGAAGGAAACATTTAGTGAGTGCATACCCTTTGTGGAGCCGCTTTCCATAGCCTGTTAAGATCTGAAGGACCGGGAAAATGAAATTAAGGAAAGAGAGATACAACCCTCCTTCCTTCCCCTCCTCTCCCTCTCAGCCCCAAGGAAGGCTGACTGGGAACATACCGTTCTTCATTCTGTGAGTTAGGAAATAGCTTCCTTTCTTGGTATCTCTGTCTGGTTGTAAGCATAGCCATTTCCCCTCTGCCACCAGCTCCCACCCATGGCCCCCTGCAGCTCTTCGTCTCTGCCAACCCCTCCCCACACACTGGTCTCTCTCCAGCTCAACCACACTATGGCCAACCATCACTGTATGATCTTGTATCTCCTTCTCATGCCAGAATAGATTCTCTTGTTATCCTCAATGTCAGCCTTGCTCTTGGCTCTCACAGATCGCCAGTGAGGGCCTCCTCCTATGGACCTGCAGCCCTGGGACCTCATCTTCAAGCTGATAGGATCTCATCCTGAGTTGGCTCAGCACTAAGGGGAGGCAAGACCCATTGACCTTTCTGATAACCCAGCTAGTACCTGGATTCCAATGGGATAACTCTCCTGCCAGTCCTACAATGTCTTAACTTTGGCTGCAGGATTTAGTGGTGTGTGCCTGGGGTTAGGTTTTGAGGCTTCAAAAGTCCATGTCTCTGTCTCTCTCTATCTCTCTCTGTCGCTCCCTGTCTCTCTCTCTGTCTCTCTGCCCCCCCCATCCCCCGCCTAGTGCTTGTGGCTCAGGATGTAAGCTCTCAGCTACTGCTCCAGTGCCATGCCTTCTTGCTTGCTGCCATGCTCCCCACCATGATAGTCGTGGACTCTGTCTAGAACTGTAAGTCCCCAATAAAACTCTTTTTTCCCCATGCAAGCTGATGTCTCATCACACCAATAGAAAATTAACTAAGCTACCCTCTGAGACTAATGCTTGCTTGAGTTACAGGCTGTTCCCTCCCTAGGCACCATGCTTTACCCACCTGCCTGAGCATCCCCTTATGCAGCACCTGCCCCACTGCAGTGAGAGGAGCTCCAGGTACTTGCTCCATCATCCTCTTCCCTCCTCCCCACTCCCAGCCAGACTGGTATTATTGCAATCTGTCTCCTAAGGAGTTAGAACCTGGAGTTGCACTGGGTATAATACAGCATACCTTTAATCCCAGCATTTGGGAGGTGGAGGATCTTATCAAGTATGAGGCCATTGTGGTATCTGTGAGTTTCAGGTTAGCCAGGGTTACATAGACTGTGTCTTTAAAAGTGAAAAGGGGGCTGGGGAGATGGCTCAGTGGATAAAGAGTCTGCCACTAAAGCATGAAGAGCTGGGTCGCTAGCACTGTGTACAAGCCAAATGTAAAGTGCATGTCAGTAACTCCAGCGCTGGAACAGGGTATGGATGGAGACAGGAGAATCCCTGTAACTTACTGATCGGCCAGCCTAGCAGAGCTCCAGGTTCCATGAGAGAGCCTGTCTCCAAAAACAAAGTGGAGAGCAAGACACCCAACATCGACCTTTTTCCTCCACATGCACACACACACACACACACACACACACACACACACTGAAAGGCACAAAAATTAATGGCTGTTAACATGCTTGAAGTTCACATAAAGTAAAACAAAGACAGTATCAGCCTGGAAGCGTTGGAGGAAGATGCAGCCTTGGAGATGCCGTGACGGAAAGCTACTGTCGGGGAGAGAGGAAGACATGGTTGCCGTTCAGCTGCTTATCTCCAGCTTCCCAAACAGTTCCGTTGCCACGAAGTCCAGCAGAGCTGTCAAAATGATATCTCACCCCAATGCCTTCCTAGTGGGTCCCACACCCCTAAGGCCCCAAAGGGTCCCCATCACAGATCACCCTTCTGACTACAGGGGAGGGCAGCTTAGGGCAACTCACCTAGTGGAAGCACTAGCAGGGAGACCGTATGCAAGGTCTGGGGTCCGGCGGCTCCCTCCACCACACAACCATACTCTCCTGTGTCCTCCTCCTGCAAGCTTATCATTTCCACCTGCAGGAGTCCCCCACTCATGTCAGTGAGGAATATGCGCCCATTTCCTGGAGCTCTTCGGTCCACCACTGAGGTCACTAGTGGGCGGCAGCCTTCCTGCAAGAACCGACACCACACCTTGGGAGCCCTCACATCCTGGAGCCGGTAATGGCACTGCACTAGAATGGATGACCCTACTGGTGCCTGTAGCACCTCAGGATGACTGCCAGCTGAGCCTTGGTCTGTGGAAAGAAGAGATGTGGGAGTATGAGTTGGATAGAACCAGGCATGGTTCCTAACCCACTCTCCAACATAGAGACTTGGGGATCCAGACTGGGTAGCTGTGGCATCTGTAATGCGGCTGGTGAAGGAGGCGTGGCTACATCTGTATCTTACCTGCTAGTCCCAGGAGCAGCAGCAGCAGCAGCAACAGGTAGCATCCCATGGCTGGGCAGTCAGTAGGTTCTGAGGGTGGCCTCCTCTCTAAAACTGCAGTCTCCTGGGGACAGGAAACGGGAGAGTCACATGGGCTCTCCAGCAACCACAGAGGCCAACAGTTACACTGGTAGGAATCTCCAAGGTTGGGGGCAGGAAGCTTTCCCAAGGATTTCTTGGCTCAAGGTTCAGAGGCCCTGAGAGACTGGTAGGCAAGTGAGGGAGAGGTTGGAAGAAGGGGGTCTGACACCCCACCAAAGGGAATGAAGAGAAGACCCAGCATCTTGAGGGCAGGAGAGTAAAAGACAATCTTCAGTCTCCTACACACAGATGTGAAGAAAGAGCTATGAAGGAGAAAATTAAAAGCTGCCCATGTGGCCCAAGGTCATCTGATTCTCAAGTTTTTATGGGTGATTCTCCCATCCTGGCTCTACTCATATGCTTATTACCCTAGCTCCCAGGGGACCCCCACTTGCTCACCATAACCCCTTCCCTAGAAACCCACTGGACCTGTCTTTGCCTGTGTCCTACCTAGATGCTCTAGGCCCTTTCTTTCAGATCCACCCTCCTCAATTCCAGGAAGCATGATTTTTTCAGAGGGGACATACCATAGTCTCCTCTTGCCGTTCTGTACCCACGCATTACTTGGTGGCACAGATCCTTTCTTTCTTGCATGTTCTTCCTATTTTCATAACGTTTCTTTCACGTTGTTCATCTCTTAATCCATCAAGCTTCTAGGATCTGCATATTCGTCTTCCATCCCTTTTGTTAGCTTCATTTTCCTTTTGGAGATGGCGTCTCATGTAGCCCAGACTAGCCTCAAAGTCATTATGTAGCTAAGGGTGATCTTGAACTTCTGGTCTGATGACTCTACTTCCCGAGTGCAAGAATTTCAGACTTATTCTCCAGCAGGGTTTCTGTACTGCTGGGGATGGAACTCAGGGCTGCGTTCATGTGAGGGAGTCCTCTACTAATGGAGATATAGCCCCAGCCCCCTTCTTATTTATTCTTTCATTTTTAAAAAGAGATTTATTTACTTTTATTTTATGCGTGTGATTGTTTTGTCTTTGTGAGATCAGGAGAAGGTGCTTTATTCCCTGGAACTGGAGTTGCAGACAGTTGTAAACTGCCATGTGGGTTCTGGGACCTGAGCCTGGGTCCTCTGCGAGAGCAGCAAATGCTCTTAACCATTGTGCCATCTCTCTTACCTAATTTTTCTTGACAATTTAAATTTAGAAGTTCTCTTTCTTATTTTTCAAGTGTTAATATTTTTCTGTAAGCAGACTACTTTGATGCCATGAATCCTGTGTTGTCCATGAATATTTCCACCTTCCTACATGGTCCCGACAGTATGTGCAAAGCCCTTATGCTTCAGCATGGCTGAGCATCGGATGGCCCCCAGGAGCAGGAGACTGGGAAACATCCAGAGACTTGTATCCTTTACTTTCCTTCCTAAGAACATTTATACTGCAGAATAATGGTGTATGTCTGGTTCTTTCTCTGTCTCTGCTGCTCTCTAAAGAGGAAGAATCATCAACGAGCCAGTGTATTACTGACAAAATCGCCCCGAGAAAGGAAAGGTTTATTGGCGTTCACTGTCTTAGGGGATGCTGACCCGTTATGACAGCGAAGGCATGGCAACAGAAGCATGGGTATCTGGCCACACCGTGGAAGCAGACAGGAAGCAAAGGCTGATTAAAAACAGGCCTATCTGCTGTGACTCCTACAGATTCCATACCCTCTTCTCCACCAGCACCACCTATGTGTTCAAGTACAGGAGCCTGTGAGGGCCATTTCAAAACCCTAGAGCTCACTTGCTTTTTGAACTGCAAGTTGAGTTTGGGGTTCTTGAGATTCAGATTCACTGCATACAGACAAAGCATCTGGCTTCAAATTGCCCTGGGGGGAGGACGTTGGGCTCTCGGGAACCAGAGAGAACACACGATAAAACAGTCTGTTAGAACTAGAGCTAGGTCTAGGGAAGAACACATTGCCCTGGTGTGGAAGACGAGGTCCAGAGAACAGCAGCAAGACCTTCTTTTCTCCCTCCCTCAGTCGCTCCTTTCCTCTCTCCCTCTGTCCCTCCTTTCCGATGCCTATAACTGTTCTGGTAAGAAATGAAGATATTCTAAGGAGACCCTCATGCCCCTTCTTTCAACTATTAGACAATGAAGCAGACTGAAGCCCTGGTGCCATCTTTCAGAGGGGGAAATGGTTTCCCAGAGAGAGAGGCCTCACACGGGTATAAGGATTGTCAGATTACCAAGCAAGAACCTGAAGCCTGGGGAATGATGAGGAGCAGGATCTTGGCAGACACTGTTTCCTTCAGGCCTCTTGGCTTCTATTCAAAGCTAAACCTCATGCCAAGACCCCAAAGGTGGGTGCTAGGGTGATGGCTCAGCAGTTAAAGTGCTTGCTGCATAAGCATGAAGACTATAGTTTGGATCCTTAAGAACCTATCTCAACACTGCCATAGGCATGGTGCCCTACCTGTAAGTCCGTCTCCAGAAGACAGAAACAGGAGAGCCCCAGCAAGTCTTGGCTAGAGAGACTAGTCATAGCAGGTTTGACTAGAGACCTTGACTTAATAATAAAGTGGAATGATGTGAAAAATCCATCAAGGATGATTCTCTTTTTTTCTTCCTTTCTCTTTCTTCGTTGGAACTCTCTATGTACACCAAGCTGGCCTTGAACTCACAGAACCTTGACCCTCCTGCCTCTGCCTCTCTACTGTAGGCATTAAAGGTATATGCCACCATGTCCATGTCCAGCAAGGATGATTACTGACATCAACCTTAGGTCTCCACATGTATGGACAGGCACCCACATACACATGTACTCATACATGCAAAAACATAAAGGCACGTGTGAAAAAATGTAGGAGAAAAAGATCCTGAAGATGATTTGGGGAGGTCATGGGACCTTTTTGTTCCTTCCTATTCTCAATGTGACCACATTGGGTACATTTTTCTTTCTTTGCTTTCCCCAATATTCTACTCTTTAATTGGCTTAATCGAGGAACCAGGCTCTAACCTTAGCAACTGAATACCATGTCTTCCCTCCCTCTCTCCCTCTCCCCCTCTCTCCCTCCATCCCTCCCTCTCTTCTTCCCTCCCTCCTCTTCCTTTCCTTTCTTCCAGAAACAGTTTGTTGATAATTGGAAGTACCTGGGAGCCCACTAGAAATTTAACTGAGCCCAGTAGAAGGGGTGATAGGGTGGCCCACTGTTCCTGTGTGCTGAGGACAGAGCAAGACTTTCTCCTGTCTTGACAGTGCACAAAATCCACTTAAGTAGCCACAGGGGTGTTGTGTGTACCTGGGATGGTTTCATACATTAAACTGAGCTCTTCAGATGAGTACAGTGGAGTGCTGGGCCAGAGGGCCGGGAGGGAGCCTGGCCTCCGAGGAAGCAGGATGTGCTGAGTTCTACAGTGAGAAAGCCAGTGTGGGTTGAGGACCTACAACATACGGGCTACCTGGCCAGGGATTTCCATTAATTTTATATCTTCTTACTTTGCAAAAATCCAATGAGGATACAATATGACTCTGCTGATAAAGCTGCTTGCTGCTAAGCCTAACAACTCTAGTCTGATTTTGGGGATCGACGTGGTGGAAACCTGTAGAGAGAAATCTGTCGACATCTTATGTCTGTATGGATGCAGCACCTGTCAATAAGTCTGATGGCCTATGACTTAGGCAGGAAATGAGAGTTGGGACATCCAGGAGGCAGAAAGGATTCTGGGATAGAGACAGAGGGGAGAATTACAAGGAAGATGTGATGGAACAGACACATGGTACCTGAGCACAGGTAACTAGCCATGTAGCAGAATGTAGGTTACAATAAATGGGGTAATTTAGGTTATGATCTAATAAGAAAAAAAGTCTAGCTATATGGCCAAGGCTATTATAAATGTATTTTGAGTCTTGTTTCTGGGAGCATGGGCTAGAAGGAAGAGTGAGGCCTAACATCAACAGAAAGAGGTTAAGCTGTCCTCTGACCTCCACAGATACACAATAGTGTCTGTGTAAGCATGTGTAAGTGTGTGTGTGTGTGTGTGTG
>JANHMN010000017.1:55811067-55859968 GCA_030674055.1 Rhabdomys pumilio
CTCTCTCTCTCTCTCTCTCTCTCTCTCTCTCTCTCTCTCTCTCTCTCATTGCTTGCATATCAGATGATAAGTTCTTAGCTACTGCTCCCACTATGCTCCAGCACAGTGGTCCCCACCATGGTGATCAAGGAAGGACTAACTCTCTAAAACTGTAGTAAGCCCCAATTAGATGCTTCCTTTTATAAGTTGCCTTGGTCATGATGTCTCTGCATAGCAATAGAGCAACAGCAACTAAGACACCATCTCACCAGCCCCCCTCCCCTAAAAATAATTTTTAAACCCTAGTGAAATAGACAAAGGGAGTGTTGGTTGACTCATTGCTTGTTTGCCCAATCTATTTTTACAATCAACCAGCTGTTGTGGGTTGAAGAACCTGCTTACTACAAGTTGTTAGGAGACAGAGATGAAACTGAAGCCCAGGAATCCATCTACCTTTACCTTTCAGCCCATGACAATCCTTAGCTCAAGGGAGGGCATCCCAGTGGTCACTCTAACCCAGAGGTAGGCATCTCAGACAGAGATCTACATGATAGAGTACGTAAAGAGTGAAAAGCAAGCTCCAAGAGGTTAGCAGCCACCCTGTTCCAGGCAAGTCTCAGAGAGCCTCTCAGGCCCACTTTACAGCCCTGTGCTCATAGTACAGGCAGCTGAAAAGGCTTGGATAGACTGGGCTGGATCTGTGAGGGTGACTCGACTGCCTTAGGCCACAACGAGGGTGTCAGAGAAGCCCAAAATGCTGGCTGATCCAGACCTACAGGCCAGGATTAGTGGAGAAGCCCAAGTAGGGGTGACAAGGCAGGATTGGAACCCAGAAGGGCCTTGTAAAAAGTGAGGCTGGAGCATGCATACCATGATGGACTTTTCCCATAATTCCAAGTTCATGTTAGATGGTAAAGCACACACATGTCACTGTGGCCACAGGGAGTGTCTACTTCTGAGGCCTAATAGAAAGCTTGGGTCTGTGGCCAGTTTGACCCCTCCACACTCTGGTCCTTCTGTAGGAGGAGCTAAGGTGGGAGAAGTAAGGAGAGGAGGAGTAAGGAGAGGAAGGAGAGAAAGAGGAGGAGTAAGGAGAGGAAGAGAAGGAAGAGGAGGAGCTAGGAGATGAGAGAGAATGAGAGAGAGGGACATGGAGGCAGATGTTCACTTGTCTCTAGCAGTTAAAGGTAGTTGGTATATCTAGGTTGGGTATTGGGTTACACCTCTGATTGTATGGGCATCTCGTTATTGATCATTACCAAATATATAAGCCTTTGGATAATCTAAGCATTAGAGTCTCATTTGTACTGAGCCTACATGGTTGGTGGGATGGTCTGGGCAATGCCCAGCCTTTTGGAGACAGCGTGGAAGATTGGCAGAGCCATCTCCCACACTGGTGTCTCATGGGTGGCAGGGCTGGTGTTTCTGGCTGGCTGTTTCTAGCTGCAGTGTGCATGTGGCCTCTGGCCACAAAACATGGTGGCTGAGCTAGGCAGAGCCATCACAGCTTAGATAGTTGGCCTGACCATTGGCCGTTTTTAATTAATTACAACAACATCCTTCAGGGAATTTCTACCCTGTTCTCTCTTACTCTCACCCAAGGTGTTAGGTGTGTGTTTGTGTGTTGGTTGATTTTAACAGTCAACTTGACACAATCTAGAATCATCGGAGAAGAGTGTCCCTAAGAGGGGTTGTCTAGATGAAGTTGGTGTGTAGGCATATCTGGGGCGGGGGATTGTCTTGACAGTAAAGGTGGGAAGACCCAGCCTGAGTCAGATAGACATGTCTGGGGGGGGGGATTATCTTGACAGTTAACAAAGGTGGGAAGACCCAACCCGAATTCTGACATTGTTGTTTCCTGGACTGGACCTGAAGCGGCATGAGGGAACAAAGCTCACTACGCATGGGCACAAGCAAGCAGGTAGAATGGATGCATTTGCTTCTCTCCACTGTCAACTGAAGACATGATGTACCTAGTTATTTGAGTTTGTCTCAGTTTCCCCAAATTGATTGACTGTAACTGGAATTATAAGCAAAACAAGCCCTTTCCTCCCTATTTTGCTTTTAGCCAAGGTGTTTTATCACAGCAACAGAAATGAACAAGAATAGGGTTAAAGAGACTCACACAGGCCTGACTGTCCCTTTGCCTCAGATTCTTTCTGTTCACAATTCTGTCATGTATTTGCTAACTTCCTTCGCATGTCCCCTTTGACTATCCTGCTCAAAATGGCACACCTCATATCCTTTGCACACGGCTTTATTTTTAAAATTCCCTCAACACTTTTTGCCTTTGGGCATAACCCTCATTACTGTGTCTATTACCCACGAACTCCTCTCCCTAGAAAAAGAGCTCCAAGAGCAGAGGCTGTGCTGTATCTCTGGGGCTCAGATCAAGCTCAAAGCAACATGTTGAAATGTACTTATCCACAAACACACTACCAGGGTGGAGCCAGAGAAAGGGGTGCCATAAATGTGAAGAGAAACTTGACTTGATCTCCAGACTCCACTAGAGATGGGGACTAAGCTCGCTCCTTCTCTGAGCCTCCATCTTCTCTCAGCACCTCTAGGGTTGTGAACTATCTGTTCCCAGCTCAGATATGGTGACTCAGTCCTTGTTTCTCCAGAGGGGAAGTTTGCAGATGGAAGCACAGCTCTGGGCAGTGAAAGGACAAGTTGGTGGCTTTAGTGTCCCCGAGTGGCAGAAGTAGGGACAAGAGGAAGGAGCCAGGAGCTGGGAGGGGGCAACTGTTGCCCAAGTGTAGCTGATGAAGACAGTCCTACAAAGGGAGAAGTAGGAAGATGACCAGCTATCCCACACAAGGACTTGATGATCAAATGTAGGGAAGGAAAGTGAAGATGGAGAGATTGGAGCCCATGAGATGGAAGACATGGCACCCAAAATGGTTACTTTTTGTAGCCACCCAGAAGACATGACATGGCACCCCAAATTGTTACTTTCTGTAACCGCCCAGTGGCCACAGACAAACTGGATTCACCTGAAAGGAGGGCTGGAAATGAAAAGGAGATAGAGGGGTAAGAGAAACATGGACCCAAGACAAAGTTTCTGATCAAGGCTCAAAGTTTAATATTCAGCACTTTGTATATATAGGGAAAGCCCACAGAACCCATCCTTTGTTTCAGCTGGATTATGTCACAAGGCAAGCTCAGCAGACAGTCTATTCTTCTAAGTTCCTGTAGGAAGTTGTATGTGCAGCCAGGGCAGATGACTCCATCTGGGTCATTAAGGTCCACTGTGGCAAACAAGGTCTTATTCAGCCTGCTGAAGGCTGGGAAGGGTACAATTCCCCCTTTTTAGTTTTTAATGATGAACAGTACCAATAGCTGGACGGGGCCACAAGATTTACTTGTTCTCCATACTGTCTAGGGTAGAGTGTTCAGGCAATAGAGTCTGGTTTAGGTCGGTGTCTACATTGCTTCTTCTTACTCGTCAAGGAAAACAAACATAGCACTGATGTTTGCCTCTGTCTTAGGTTGACAAAAGTTCAAGACACTCTTACCCATCTCTGACTACCAAATAAACCTTTTCTCACCTAAATTGGTTTTTGTTACTATTTTATCACAGGATATTTTATTACAGCAACAGAAATGAAACTAATATAGTTCATTACCTTTTCCTCCTTTTCCTAATCCAGACATACAACCTTACCCTGGGAATAAGCTTAGTGGTAAGCTCATGCCTACCATGCACAAAACCATGAGTTTAATACCAGCACTGAGAAAGAAGACCTTTATAAGACACAGAACTGTGGGACAGTAGACCATGCCAGGAAACTCAGTAAGGTAGAACAGGTCTGAGACTCAGGCACTTGGGCGCCTCTCTGCTCCCTACTAGATTTATGGCCTGGAACATGTATCCACATTCTTCGTGTTGTTCACGAAGTCCTGGACAGAGGGCTCCATGCTAATGAGATACCTAGAGGCCCTGAGGGTTTAGCCAGTAAGCTTTCCTTCCCAGACATTCCTTCCTACAAAACATATTTAATCTCCGGTCCACCCTGATGAGTTGGTATGCACCCATTTTTTTACAATGAACAGTCAATAAATGGTAAGGATAAACATGAACTGTCTCTTTCATTGAGAACCACCATGGGGATCATGGAGAAGGCCTTTGACAACAGAGCCACTGCCTAAATCTCCCACAGAAGGACTCTTTGCAATTCCAGACAACTGCTGCTAAGCTAATGGTCCCAGCTTCATCAAGGGCTCTCGTGCACCCCAATCTTCCATTCCTGACTCCTCTGTGTGGCACCCCAGCTGCGACTGGATTCCCAGGAATCAGGAAACCCCAACGTCATCCTGCCACATCTTAGACTGCATTTTCCCACTCCCTGAGTGGTGTCTTGTCACTTCCCTAAAGCCCAACACCTGATGGCAGTAGTACAGGGAGATGCAGTCAAGCACTCCCTGCATTTCTTCTCCCCAGCAGCTGTGCCCAATACCCCATCATTGGGGCAGAACATGGACCCACACAGAACCATTTAGAAAGAGTAGGCAGTCCTGAGTTGCTATGTGTGGGAATGTTTAATGTCCAAAGCCCATCGTCGGGGTAGAATGTGGACCCACACAGAACCATCTAGAAAAAGTAGGCAGTCTTGAGTTGGTGTGTGAGAATGTTTAATGTCCAAAGCATAGAAGTTGACAGGCAACATCCATTCAGCTGTTTTCCTCACTCAACAAAGATGTGCACACCAGTATTCCTGCTCCTGGGATAGGCGAGCTTTAGGCAGAGGTGGCCTCTGAAGCAAAGAAGCAGAAACAGAAGTCTTGGTGGCAGAGGGAGAATATGCAGGCTGAATTGGCTCCTGGCTGGACTTAAGCTGTAATTCTTCTCACAATCAGAATTCTCTCATGTACCTCTGAGTCCTGCAACAGATACCGCTCAAGGCCCCCATCCGTGCCCTGTCCATGCCCAACACCCCCTGGTTAGTCCCACTCACCAGTGAGGGTCTGAAGTTGGTACCCAGCATCTTGGCTACAGTCCGGCCCACTGACCACAGGTGTCCCCTGCTTCTGCTTGGCCCTGGCCACAGCCCAGAGGATGCTGGCTGTAAGAAGCTTGCTCAGGAGGACACAGGCCAGGAGGAGGAGAACGGAAGTGGGTGGGAAGGAAGTCTCTCCTGATTGGCTCCTAGGAAAGAGGAGGAAGATGGTAGGCTAGAGGTGACCCACAGGGAGAAACCTGCCTGTGGAGGAAGAATAGGGAGGAGCCAGGAATTCCTAGGGAGGGGGCTTCATGTGGCTCAGGGGGATCTGCTGTCAATTTTAGGGTCTACTAAGTGCAGGCAACACATCCCATTTCCCCATGAGCTCTTTCCTCTAGGATGCTGTGGTGATACAGTGCACGGTGCTCGGGGGTTACTCAACACAACCCTTCTATATTTGTGCATTGGAATGGACCATCCAGAATAGATCCTGCTTCTCCCAAAGAAGCAGGGCTTCAGTTTTAAGCTAAAGTTCTAAGATTTTATTGCTGAATTTTAGGGGCCTGTGGGGTCCCTGAATGTAGTTTTGTGAGTTGCTACAAATAGCTCCAATTTCTCAATTTCTAGCCCCAAACATCAATATGCTAGTGGGCAGAAGGGCAGAAGGGGTACTTAGACAAGACTATATCTGGGCCTTTGCTGATCTCTTTGCCCTGGGACCTCCATCTGCAGTCAACACCAGGGGTCTGAGGAGGGACCACTACTGTACCTGGAGGTGCTGTGTTCCACTTGGGCAACATCGAAACTCTCTGACTCCTCCAGAACCCAGAGATCTCCAGCATCTTGGTCATCTAGAGGGTCTGTGATAGACAAACCATTAGGTCATAGCCCTCTGTCCATTTAGGCCACTGCTGGTGGGGGAGGGAAGGGCCCCTACAGAGAGGTCCTCAGGGCTCCAGTCTTGTACAAATCAGGTCATTAGCCTCTAAACAATTCCCTAGCCTATAAGGGGTAGGGGCTGGACATATAACTTAGTTGATAGAATGCTTGTCTACTATACTCAAAGTCCGAGGTTTGATCTCCAACACAACATGAGCCAAGAATGATGGCACAGGCCTCCTGTGAACCCAGCACTTGGAAAAGACAGGAGGATCAGAAGTTCAAGACCACCCTCTGCTATCATGTGAGTTTGAGGCCAGGCTGAACTACATAAGACACTATCTCACAAAAAAGAGGGGCTGCTGGGAGCTCTTCCTTAATGGTGGCAAGGTTGGCCCTCAACCTAGTACCTGGCACCCCACTGGAGTCAACTCTCACAGCAATTCTCATCCTGTCGTTTGCTCATGAAGAACAAATGAATATTGGGAGACCTGAAAATCCTCTGCAAGTCAGGCATGGTGACATGTGACCTCAGCAATGAGGTAGAGACAAGAGGATGGAGAGTTCCTGGTCAGCCTGTCTCAAAACAGAGGAAAACAAACTAAAACTCTACCAGCAGTACCACCAAACCATATCAAAATGACCCCAAGAAGTTGTATCTCTTGAACGGCTCTTTAGGAGAGTGGTGGAAGTAGGGTTTATTAAAGAGCTACAATCTCTCCACCTCAGACAAATACTGAGTCTAGACATTCAATTCCACTATAGAGGACAGTATGGGCAGAGACCCAGATCCTGAAATCAGCTCACCTATAGGCTTCTGCTAGTCCTATAGTCTAGGCAGAAGGCTGGACTCCCGTTTAAAAGGCCAGTCCCTCCTCCTCCTACCATAACTCAGTTCAGAGCATCTAAAAGACACTGCCATTTTTGTTCAAACTTATTTTTCTGAGGTGCTTAGGATGGAGTCTGTGTACGTTAGGTAATGGCTGTACCCCATGATCTCCTTTGAGAGATGAGGCAATGAAGGCTGGATAGACAGCACATTGCCCGGTACAATCAAGAGGTGTTTTTCTGCACCAGGTTACCTTGCTGAACAAGTGAGTGGGTTGGTCTGCTACCCTTTAAGATCCACACACACAGTTCTCACATATGAATGGGATGCCAATTAGATTAACTGGTTCAAGGACACAAGGCTGGGACTAACTCAGTGTCTTGATATAAACTAAAGAAAGATGCTCTCCCAGCTGATGACACAGCCCTGTACTGGGCAGCATGACCTGCCATGAAGAGGGCACACTGGATTTTAGCTCCCATGTACAGTGAGTATTCTAGACCCATGGGATCCATGCAGTATATTTTTCTAAGAGCAAGGAGATGGAGATAGCCCTTCACATATATGTCTGAACTTGAGTGCTGTAAAGCCATTTCCTCTGAACTGAAACATGTCCTCGTGGAGGGAGGAGAGAGGACCATATAACTCAGAGTAAAGAAAATGTCCTGGGCGCAATCACTTTACAAATCCTATATACACAGCCCAAGGTTATATCTGCCGTTACAGTTGTCAGGGAGAGGAGACTAACTAGGACCTACACGTTGCTCAGGCAGCTCCAGAGATGGAGGGAGCCTTAGGGATACAGAGAACCCCATGGATGCAGGGGACCCCAGGACTGCAGGGAGTCTCAGGGATACAGAGAACCCCAGGGATGCAGGGGACCCCAGGGATGCAGGGAACCCCAGGGATGCAGGGAACCCCAGGAATGCAGGAAGCCTTAGGAATGCAGAAAATCAAGGAATGCAGGGAACCCCGGGGATGCAGGGAGCTCCAGGGATGCAGGGAGCTCCAGGGAAGCAGGGAACTCCAGGGATGCAGGGAGCTCCAGGGATGCAGGGAGCCCCAGAGGTACAGGGAACTACAGGGGTGCAGGGAGCCGCAGGGATGCAGGGAGCCCCAGAGGTACAGGGAACTACAGGGATGCAGGGAGCACTAGGGATGCAGGGAACTCCAGGGATGCAGGCAGCACCAAGGTTGCTGTTTTTATGATTCATCATCCATGCTGGGATGGGTATATTTGGATGAAACAGTTGCTTTAGAGTTGCCTGTAAATAAACCCTTGACCATGCATCTACAAGTAGCCCCAGTATACTCACTAATTCAGTATGCTAGACCTGGATTGAATCATTTCTTCAATCTGTTTGTGATGGCTAATCTGGGACAGGCCTTTGTTTATGTCCCCCTGAAAAAGTCCGGCAACAATGAGACCTGGCCCAAGGACCAGCCAAAGGTGCAACCAGCCTCTTTGTACTCACCCTTCAGCACCTCCACCAGGACCTTCTGCAGGACCTCTGCCTCTCGGCCTCGGAGGCTCTGACACTGGTAGAGGCCTGCATCACCGGCTTGGAGATTCCTCAGAGTGATGGTGACGGTTCCAGCAAGGGTGTCATCTGCGATGACTGTGCTCCCGTTCCGCTTCCTCAGGAAGGCCAGCAGCCACACACCATGTGTGCTCACCACACGCTGGCACGGGCCCTCCTCACTCAGCTGACGACACCAGGCCTTGCGTCGACCCCAGTGCTTCACAGCATCGTAAGTACATGACACCCTCAGGGACTCTCCGGTCACACCCTGCAGCACCGTGGTGTTGAGGGCTTGGGACAGCTCTGCAGAGGAGACAGCTACTGCCATTTTCATCCACCCACCAAATATTTACCGAGCATCTACCACAAGCAGCGAACTATACAGTCAAGGACCCTGCCTTTAAAGAGCTTAGTGTCTCTAGGGAGAGGTGGCACACCTTGGAACTAGCCTCCTCACACTCCAACATAGGGGGTCTCTATGGCTCTGGCTGTCCTGGAACTCATTTTGTAGACCAGGCCAGTCTTGAACTCAGACCTCTGCCTGCCTCTGCTTCCCTAGTACTGGGATCAAAGGTGTGAATCCCTGGCCACTTGGGAACTAAGAATCTCACTTTTTTTCCTGTGCTTCCTAGGGAATATTTGGAAGCAGCTCCAGGAATGCAGAGAGCACAGTGTGCACATGACCATCAGGATGAGCTCTGGGCCTTAGGCACCTTCCACTTTTTGGAAACAGGATATCTCACACGTGTGCAGTATAGTTAATGACTGTTGCCCTGACAGGCTCTAGAATCATCTAGGGGCAAACCTGTGAGCTTGCATGTGAGGGATTTTCTAGGTCAGGTTGGCCTATAGGAATATCAGTGAGAGAGTATCTGGACTCAGTTCTTTGGTGTAAGAAGATCTACCCTGACTATGGACAGTGACATATGGGCTAAAGTCCCTAGTTACATCAAAAGGACAAAGAGAACCTCCCAGAGGCTGCATTTATCTCTCAACTTCCTGACTGAGCATGTACTACAGCTGCCTCTGGCCACCATGTCTTCCCCTCCAGGAGAGAGTGTATCCCTGACACGACAAGTCAAAATGGACCCTTCCTTCTCTGAGTTGCTTCCTTTGCAGAAATTCATACCAAGGACCAAGCTTCTAGGGGTCTGACGATCTCTGCCTCTCCTGTCTCTGTTCTTGGGAGACAGGCATATGCCACCGTAACTGACTTTTCTCATGGGTTCTGTGAATTCAAACACAGATTCTCATGCTTGCAAGTCAAGCATCATGCCAAGATATATTTTGTTTTTGAAACCACCCTGGCTCTATTTAAGACATCTTCCCTCTGGTCATATGGGACCAGGATGTCTATTTTGCCCTCATCATCTCGGGAGAGTTAGGTTAATGAATCCTTGGAGCTCAGGCTCCCCTGAGGGTTGGGATGGCCCCTTTCTGCCCCTACCTAGCAGTCTGCTCCTCAGTCATCCATCCTGGATGCCTTGCCTTTCCTAACTTTGAACTCAGCTTCCCTATTTCTGTGGCTCTGTTCCTCTTTTAAGAAGGACTTGTCTCAGAGCTATTTTGAGGGAAGACATGAGACTGCTATTTTGAGAATCCTGTTGGGGTAGAGGAGATGGCATTGGTGCACCCACCAAGCTGTGGCAGGGCAGGGGACGGGGGTTCATCTAAACTTTCCACCTCTTGCATCCTGTTTCCAGCTATTACTGAGATGGAAACATGAAAGGGGGTGGCAAGGGAATCAAGGAGCTGGTGGCCTGCTTCTCAGAACTCAAGCCCTCCGTCCTGCCTGTCTACCTAGAGTCAGGTTGAGGTTCTCTACCTCTCTTTCCACTTCCAGCGGAGACACTGCAGGGCAGCTTCTTCTCTTACCTGGGTTTGTCCATTACTCTGCAGGAACGGGAGGTACCCAGCCCACAGTGGGAAGAGGCAGTCTATCACAGGTGAGGATACACCGACAAAGCCTTTAGCATCCTCACCTCCCCACTGAGCGCTGAGGTCGAATATGGGAGGGGCTCCAGGAAGATGGGAATCCTAGTCTGTCTTTCTCCCTTTTCTCCCATTCTGCCCCTCCACTTATGATGTAAGCGCTTCTTGAGTGTTTGAGGGCTCTTGGCAGTGCTTTCGACCGGTCCCCTACCTCACAGCTAGTGTCACCTTCACAGCTCCTTCAGTGACCAAGTCCAGCAGCCCCTAAACCCTTCCTATAGGTGGGTGTTAATCCCAGGGAGGATGGTGTGAAGAGCGTGAGCCAGTAAGGAGGAAAGCAGAGTCAAAACAGGACACTTGAGCATGCCAGGACTCCAGCCTCCATTACAGTTCCCCTCCACACCACCCGCCCCTCACATGCAGCCATCTGCTTAAGAAAGGTGAGGAAAAGAAAGCGTTGTAGAAGGCAGTCCTACCTGTGACCAGCAGCAGGAGAAACAGGTGAAGAGGTCCCATGGCACCCTTCCTCAGCCAGCCGGAGGGGACAGATGCAGGGGGCGTCCCTTGTGCAAGATCTTGCCTTTCCCTTGAAGTGCAGAAAAGAGATGAGCAAACCAGTCAGGCTCAGCCCACAGGAACTGTGCTCCTGGATTGAGCAATGGTCAGGACTAGGGTAAGCACTGTGATTCAAGGGAGAAGAGCATGACATGACGGAGGCTTCGACAGTGAAGGTCAGCTGCCCTCCTTCAAGGCTGGCATGGGTGGCCCTGCGTAGCTGAGGCCAGACAGGCTTTTATGTTGTTCTATCTCCTTGAAGAGCCTCAGTTGGGGGTCATTTTCCTGACACTGTAGCCAAAGTGTCTGCCATCTCCACTGGTCCCAGCCTCCCCCAGAATGAAGGACAGCTGCTTCTTAGGAGGCTGGCATGTCACCAGAACACAACTCTATTGTGTAAGGCAATAGCTTAGGATGCAGACCAGAGCCAGAGTTCCCATTTGCTGTGTATATGCAGACCCGTAACCTTTCTGTGACTCATTCTACACATCTGTAAGGTGGGACTATTGGTGAGAAGCAAGTTTATCCTGCCACTAAAGGTGGTTCCCTACAATCAATGCTTCCAGATGCATGGGAGCCTTCAGAAAGGGTTAGCTGTATCTATTACCTCAGTCATCAGGGGATGGGGAAATGGTCAGTCTCTGGTGTGTTTCAAGAATCCTCTCCCTGGGGAAATGTAAACAACATCTATTCCCCCCTCATAAGATCTCAGCCACAAACTAAAGTAAGATTCCAAGACTCATTATGTCAGTCCCTGTTCTACTGCTGTGACGAGACACCATGACCAAGGCAACTATTACAAGAGAAAGCATTTAACAGAGCTGGCTTACAGTTTCAGAGTCCATTATCATCATAGCAGGCAGCATGACAGCAGGCAGACAGATGCTGGAGCAATAGCTGAGAGCTACATCCTAATCTGTAGGCAGAAAGGGAGAAGAAGAGAAAGAAAGAGAGAGAGCACTTTGCATGCTCACCTCACCCCCAATTTCCCCTGAGGAGCTGAGTGTCTTCTCCTCAGTGCATACACATCCCATGCAGCTTAGTCTTAACTTCTGACCATCCAGTGACATAGTTTCAGCATTTCCTGGAGTTCTAGAAGTCAGAGATTCCATGGGTGGGCCTCCCCATGAGGGATGGTCCAGGTACAGGGTCCCGCATGTGCCAAGGCACAAAGGTATCTAGCAAGTCAGGGGTGGAGCTCAGAAGATCTGAAGCATCCACAGCCTGAAAACAGAGCTGTGACAGGGGTAATGAGCAAGGAAGCCAGGAGCCTGGAGGTACATTACCTGGCTTTGGTTCTGGTCTGTTGTCATGATTGTGCCTATTCATTCCTCTGTGATGGTCAGGGAGTACACCTGGGGTGGGATCTCCTGGGAAACAGAAGACAGAACTTCACAACATACAGTCTAATGCATGGAGTGGTTCAAATCACACCATTCTTGTGTGTGTGTGTGTGTGCACGTGTGCGCTTGTGTGAGTGTGATGAAGTCAGAGATGTCTTTCCTCAGGCACCATATATTAAGGTCTAGGTAAAATGGTAAGGCCTAGATGGAATGTTAAGGTCTAGTAACTGTTACCTGGCTAGTCTGCCACTTTGTGCTACTACTGATATTATATGGAAACTTTCCCATGTGTTGTCTCTGCTGTTACTAGGAAACTTTCTCGTGCCCAAATTGATTACATATTCTTTTATGTTTTGTGCCCTTGGAGACCAATTACAATAGAAGTCAGCAGAACTGCTTTGTGTAGTTACCCATAATAAGCTTGGACCTGAACCAACCACCCAGCAGCACTTCCTGCACCTGTGTATAAGCTTTTATGATATTTACTTTCACAAACTGCCCCTGGGATGAACCTCAACATGAGAGAGACATCTGCACCAATATAAGAGACTATTTGGAAAAAGATTTCCATATTGAGTAGGGGTCAAGTAAAGTTTAAATTTCCAAGACCTCCCTGGAAACTGACATGCTACTTGGCAGAAAGAGACATGTACATGGGTAACTAACATCCTGGTTGGCAAGTTAGGACATGAATGTTAGACAAGTCCCCTGCCACAGTTGAATACCCCATCCAATGGGAGCAGGATAAATGTAAACAAAGACATGTTCCTAAGGAAATCCCCGGTTCCTAAGACGTGTTCCGAAAGAAATTCCCTGTTCCTAAATCCAGGTTGTTGCAATAACTTAGCACAGATATTTGCTGAATTTAGGCTTAAAAACCTTGTAGGATCTTAGCTCAACATTACAGTTCAGCTCCCAAGCCAGAATCATGGGCCTGATCAATCAGTCCTGGGGCATATGCTCAATAAACTGTCGGTAACTGACTGAGATAGGTGTGGTGTGTGAGGTGACTCCTGGACACCCACACCATCTACCTCATCTTTTGAGTCAGTGTCTCTCACTTGGCATGGAATTCACCAATTGGGCTACACTGTCTGGTCAGTAAGCCCCAGGGATTCACCTATCTCTACCTGCCCAGAGCTAGGATTATATGTATACATCACTATACCTGGGTCTTTTTTCTCCAATGACTGCATCGAGCTGTAATGATTTATGTTCCATAATTGTATACACAATGAATAAGAACTGTTAATCACGAGGTTCACCAGAGAAAACCAATTCCATCATTTTTGGCCAAATTTGAAACAAGCTATATTAAATATTAAATACTGACCAAGAGATGGACTTTGGTCAGGACCATTTCCTAGAATTTCCCAGCTAAATGCCTGAGACAAGTGTTGCAGAGGTTTTATAAGACCAAACCTGTAGGCCACTGTGCTTTCCCATGGGGCTTTGATATTTCCCAAAGAGCTGTAACTGCGAGCATTCCAAGAAGTTACTGGGTTCTCGGGCAGGTGGTTGATTTTGGGCATTACACAACATATTTAATGATATATCCATTCTGACCTAAGACTATGAGGACAAATGCTTTTAGCTTATTAGCTCTTTAAAATACAGTTATTTTATGAGTCTTGCCATCAACACCTACCCGCCACTTGTTGCATGTTTTGGGTTAGGTGCATCCCTCACCAAGTGTCTTCCTATGAAACAATGAGAAAAATACACAGTGATACACCTGGCTCTTCATGTGGGCTCTGGAGAGTGAGCTCAGGTCCTCAGGCTTGCAAAGGAAGCACTTCGTGATGGAGCCATCTCCCAGCCCCCACACAACGCCACATGCATGTTATAGGGTTAAGAAAACAGGGATACAAACTAGTCAGCAGACAGGGCTGGCAAAGACAACGCCTCTGTGCCTATTTTTAGTCTCTAGTTCCTGCTACTTCTACTTTTTTTTTTCCCTTCCCTTGTACTTTATTTGCTAAGGAAACCAGATAGTTTATCCCGCAGGGTTGTCTACAGTGTGTGGCCTGCTGATTCACCCCAGTGTTGCTTCTTTTATTCCTCTGGCCTCTCACATTTCCTTAAGTTGACTGAACTGTCGTGGAGAAGCTTTGTAAATGTGCCAAGATGTGGTCCCAGGGGTCTCAGCCAAGGGGCAGGGCTTTTTTTTTTTTTTTTTTTTTTTTGTGACAGTAGCAGTTTGTGGTGAATTCATTAGAGGCAGTGGAGGTGTGTTGCTGTAGTTGATTAAAGCTGCTCAAATCACCCTGGCGCCACTGGCAGCGTGAGTTCCTTGCTACCTGCCCCAGTGTTCTGGATTCCCAAACAAATGAAAGACACACACACACACACACACACACACACACACACACACACACGCACGCACACACGCACGCACGTAGCCTTCTATTTTAATATGCCTTAAACAGCTCAACGGTTGGGCCACTCCCAAACTTCCACATTGCTAATACCTCCCCTCTGACACTTCTGAGTTATTACTCACTAAAATCTGTGGTCCATCTTTGCTACTACCATAGACCTAAGGGAGGAGGGACCTGAGACTACTCTTCCTTGGCTCTTTCATGATTGGTATGCTCTCTTTTCTGCAGCTCTCAAGCCTGAATCTTATTCTTTTCTTGGCATGGTGATTCTCCTTTCTCCTCAGTCCCTTTCAGTTCCCCGAATCCTAAAATCCCACCTCAGTCTCCCTGCCCAGCCACTGACTGCTGGCAACTTTATTTACCAATCAGAACCAACCGGGGGCAGGGACCCTCAGTGTCTTACATACAGATACTCATGCAATTTTGGGAACCCAAATAATATAATGTTAGACCAAATTCACAATAGAGGTGAACGCTCCTTCTTCACAGGTCACCCAATACTTCTGTGAGACACAACTTGCTCAGAAAAGCAGGAGATGGCGGGGGTGGGGGAGTTAGATGGCTCAGTGGTTAAGGTGACTGTTGTTCACACCAGATGACCTAAGTTCATTCCCTGGGGCCTACCCAAGGGAGCAAGGAGACACTGAGTTGTCCTCTGATATCACACATATGCCCACACATGGCACACATATACATTAATGTGTGTATTAATAGCAAGTAATTTTAATAATAGGTAATCTTTAAATGACGAAAAAGAAGGTGAAGAGCAGGCTATGCTGCACACCCGTGACCCCACCACTGGGGACACATGGTGCACTGCACACCCGTGACCCCACCACTGGGGAGGATAAGACACAGAGCATCGACATCTCAAAATAAAAAGTAGGAGTGCTTCATTCTCTCATTTATAAACTGTTCTGTGGATAGTTGGTTGGTTGGTTGTGTTTGATTTTTTACACAAGTGTACTGTTTTATTGGAACTCTAGTTGCCATTAATATCTTTTAATGTTTTATGTAGATATAAAAGAACAAGGTAAATGGATTTGATATATTTAAGATTCAATGTATTTAAATAAGCTTGATACATTAAATAGATTGATACATTTGATACACTTACATTTGAAACAGCTTAATTTTAAGATATATAAATTTGCTGGTGACAAACTCATACAGATCTGCCTACCTCTTACTCGAGTGCTGGGATTAAAGGCACCACCACCCTGGGCACTGTAGTCCTTGCTTTTGTTGCCATGGCAACTACTTAGTCTTTGACCCCTGGTTAGTTACCAAGTCCTTCCAGTTGATCTAAGCCCACAATCTTCCTTGCCATCTGGCATGACAAGATGTCTCAGGCCTGGCTTATTCACTTCTTATTTAGACTTGGCTCAGTCCATTTTAGAGAATGCTGCTTCCATTTTTAGTGAAAATTGGTATTTTAATGCCAGGCCTGTGTCTTAGTTTCTTCTCCCATGACTGTGATAAAATACTCAGACAAAAGTGGCTTTAAAATGAGATGATGTATTTGGCTCACAGTCCCAGCTTACAGTGCATCATGGTGGGAAGCCATGGTATCAGGGCCTTGAGCATTACATCACAACCATAGTCAAGGGTGCTCAACTCCCTTTCCCTATTTTTTTCCAGAATGGTCCTATAAATTTAATTGGGATGATCCCCCACACCCAGGTTCCAAGGCCCATCTCCCAGGCAATTCTAGAGTTGACCAAGTTGACAATTAGCACTACTGCTTGTCATAGCAGAGGCCTGTGATCCCAACAGTTATAAAGCCAAGGCAAGAAGATTAGTCTGAAGGCCAACTGGGATATGTAGAGAGGGCCTGCCTTAAAATTAAAAAAGAAATAAGTATTTAAAGAACAGTAGAATATATTTCATTCTTCTGGTGTAGTTGGCTTACTATTTCTGTCTGCTAACCTAGGCCTAGTCCTAGAAGCTTCTAGTCTCTCCATATAATCTTATCTAGGCCAAGAATGTTTTCAGCCTCTGAGACTTACTTCTGAATAAGCGCATCCTTTCTAGCTCTTTCTGAACTCTGGCTGGCTGGTCAACTCAGCTAGCTGTTCTGGTTCAAACTCCTGTCCAGCTTGACCTCTGACTTTTTCACTCTGCTTGGCCTTGAAGTAACTCTAGCAATCCGTTCTAATCTGGCCCCTTTTCATTCTCTGTCTCATTCTGCCTTCACCTGTGTCAAGCTTGTTCTCTTTTCAGCCTGTCTCTATAAAACTCTTTTGGTAAAACTGCCTCTGCTCTCTCTGCACTGCCCCTCAAGTAGCTTCCCTTTCCATTCTCTTCTTGTGAGAGTTGGGCATATCCTATTCTGTCAAATCTTTCTCTGATTCATCACTTTGTCTGCCACTCAATTAGACACCACTTCCAAGCATGGGTGTTTCCTTCTACAAACTACTTTACCTTTATTGTTTGGGATTAGAGGTGTATACTAAGGGTGTGTCTGTATTCCAGCCAGAGGGATTAAGGTGTGTGCTAAGGCTGAGCCACATCACAACTAGAAACAGGCTTTTTTTTTTTTTTTTTTTTTGTAAACACAATCTTAGAGTTCACAGTGTTGTCAAATATCCTGCAACAATCACCAATTTGGTACAGTCAAGAATCACCTGAGAAGACAGTCTCAGTTGGGGGTTGTCTGGATCAGTCTGGCTGTGGGCATGCCACAGGAATGAATGATGGTTTTGTAAGGACAAAATTTGAAATGTGCAGCTTGAAGCAAAAACAAAAGTTCATGGTCAGCAAAGACCACCAACAACTTGTTCAAATTAGCCATAATAAAAATACCAAGTTGCTGATTCTCTCTAGGGGCAGGGTGGCCAAAAGAAAAAATGAAAAGACATGCAAGGACATACCTAGACAAGCCTAAGTGAGTTATGGGCTATATGATGTTTACTTTACTCTCCCTCCCTTTCTGGGAGGTCCGAGGTTTCATGGTCAAAAATAATTAGTCATCCTGCCAGCTCACACGTAGCCACTTCTGCAAGTTGCTGATGTTTGAAATGTCCAATCATATGTAACCGCATCAAATCTTCCCCCTTTTCCCAGCCCCTACCCATAAATATCCCAAATTTCTTGGGGTCTGGGTTGAAGCCTCTATCCCCTGCGTGGGATACATTTCGACCCAAGGGCCCTTGCCATTAAACTACCTTTTGCAATTGCATCAAGAGGGGGTCTCTCATGTGTCCTTGGGTGCGTGCTGATCCGGATTTGAGTGAGGGTCCCCCCTTGGGGTCTTTCATTTTTCACTGTGTTAACTGATGTAGTAAGACCCAGTCCACCATGGGTGGAATTATTCCCTAGGTAGGGATCCTGGACTAGATGAGTAAAGAGAGGTGGCTGAGCACAAGAAGCATGCATTTATTTATTCTCTCTGTACCTTTGACCCTGGATGTAACTAGCTGCTTCAATTTCTTACCTTCACTTCTCTGCAACAGTGAACTATAACCTGGAATTATAAGCTGAATAAATCTTTTTTCTCCTAAAGCTGCTTTTGTCAGTATATTTAATCATGGCAACAGAAATGAAACTATGAGGACCACAATCTGGATACTGTGTGGCCTCATTGGTACTGGGCTAGCCACTGACTCTAGGCATTTTTAGTGGGTGGAGGCAAGAACTCTTCAATTCTTTATTTTTCAAGATGACGTCTTATATAGACCAGCCTAACCTTAACCTCTCTTTATACCTTAGGATAACTGTGATCTCCTGATCCTACTACCTCCATATCTCTAGTACTGGGATTATAGGATTACACCCAGTCATTGACTAATTGTTTGTTTGTCAGACATTTTCAACAGAAAACTAAGATGGGGGCCATTGGGATGGCTCAGCAGGGATGAAAGTTCTTGCTGCCCACACCTGAGAGCTTGAGTTTAATCCCTAGAACCTCCATAAAAGTAGACAGAAAGAAGCGATGCCACAAAGCTGTCACCTGATCTCTATGTCCAGATTGTGTCAACTGTGAACCCCCCCAACAATAATAAAGTAATTCACAGAAAGAAATTCAGAACTGCAGATGGAATTAACGCCTTCATCTTGTGTCTCTGTCTTTCTCCCACACAGAGAACCCCATCCCCAAACAATAGAGTTAGAGTTTCAAATAACAACTCACTTGCTTTGTGTCACATAGGTGTCACAAAAGCCACAGCATAGTGACAGCAGTGCCCCTGCCAACAGTGTGCTCTCTGAGGCTGTTCTCACTTTAAGTGTTATTTTATTCTTAGGGCTTATTATACTCGAGGAAGCAGACAAATTACTATGCAAAGTCGGTACTCAGTTCATGTGTTTCTTTGCCTTCTGCCTGCCTCTTTCCTCGTTCTCCCTCCCCTTACTCTCTTTTCTCTGCTTCTTATTCTTGCCCTTGCATATTCTCTCCCTCCCTTCCCCCTCCCTTTCTCTCTTTTACGAGTGCTTTTGTGACTCTATGATGTAACCAAAATACATAATTGGTCTCTATATCAGGTTCTTGAGACAGAATTCCTAATGTCTTTGTAGATGTGGGTTTTCGGGAAAGTACTTTGTTCCATTTGGGGTTTTTCACTCTGGATTCCTGACTTTGATCTTCTAAGATAGTTGTAGTTGTCTGAATGGGGAACAGGTGACAGAAACACCTACATTTCCTAAGTGGTAGGAACCCCTTGATGGGCTCTGAGACAGCATCAAGATGGGGACTAGTTGCCAAGGAACAGGAGCTAAGGGGCTGGGAATTTCAGCTCTATTTTCAAATTTCAGGGAGCCATAGGGACTGAAGATAAGTAGTCAATCATAGCCAATGACACCATTGATCCTGGTGCTGATGAAGCTTCTGTGATAAGACAGAGTTCAGAGAGTTTCTCAACTTTTGGACATGTGGGGGTACTTGGAAGTGGCATAGCCAGAAGCCAAGGATGCTCTGCCCATAAAACTCTACCGCCTAAAGGCTCTTTCTGCCCGGATGGAGGCATAATGCCTTCATGAGAAAGGGCTATTAGGGAATCCCTGCTTTTTGTAAAGCAGATTTCTCCAAGGATCAGTTCTCACTGACAACCTCAGCAGACTCCCCACACGATGGCGCTGTTTCTTCACAATGTCCTGTCCGTGCTGGGTCACAACCCTCTTAGTGGCAAGAGATAAAGCCAGAGCCAAGGCCATCCTGACCTCCGTTAACCCCAAAATGTTCCTGACACTAATTTTAAAGTTTTGGAACATCTATCCTGAAATTATTATTTGAGTCTGAATTTGAATAGCAAGCAAAAATCATCCTTAAATTGGTTGCTGGAAATGGAGTCTTGAAGATACAATTTCAGTCTTTTTAAAGGGAGATTTTAAAGCAGCAACCAAGAAAGATTAAAATTTAAAGACCCATGCGTTAAAATTAATACTCAAGTTATGAGAGCACTTGAAGTAGCCGACACACATGGCACACATGAGTGTTATCAATAGCTATGATAGCACTTCTCTTTGGTTTTCTATTGTGTTTGTTTATTTTAAGACAGTCTTTTCTTGTAGCCCAGAATGCCCTAGAACTCATAGAGACTCTTTTGACTCTGCCTCCAGAATGCTGGGATTACAGGCCTGGCCCACCACAGTCAGCTTGTTTAGTATCCTTTAAAAAAATGTCTTACGTTAGCCTGTGTCTTCTAAATTCTTGTGCAACCAGAGCTGACCACATACTGTGTTCTACAAGAAATGAAGTTTGCCAGCTCCAGGCCTGGCCCACAGGCCTCTGGTCCAATTCCCTATGTTCTCTCCCTTTCCTCACCCAGATGGAGAGGGTCCCCCAGAAGGTCTAGGTTCTGAAGGTGACAGACGTGCTTGTGGGAAGGAACGTGAGTGCCTAAATGTCTGTGTGGAGCAGAGCCTCCTCATTAACTGACACTGTAGCTGGAATGAGAAGCAAGCTTGTGTCCCGGGTGCTATGTTACCAACAGCTAGCTCATCTATGGCAACGATGTGTCTCCCATGTCTGTGGAAGCCTCTGTCTCCTTCAAATTCTCTCCCCTCATTAACTCAACAAAAGGATCAGAACTTTTCAGGCTACTTGCCTGGGGTTACCAAGCCACCCTCACAGTGATCTCTCTTTGGAGGCACAATCTCCCTCAGCTCCTTTAAGACTTAGTTTCCCCCCAAGACTGGCCACTAGACTTCTCCTCATCAGAGGCTACATACCTGTGTTGGTTAGCTTTTTTGTTAACTTGACACAGCTAGGGTCATCTGGAAAGAAGAACATTAATTGAGATATGTGACCATAGGATTGGCCTGTAGGCAACACTGTGGGTTATTTTCCTGATTAGTGATTGATATGGGGAGGCCACAGCTCACAGAGGGTGGTACCACCCCTGGATAGGTGGTCTCCTTCTGTACATTAAAAACAAAACAAAACCTGAAGGGAGCAAGCCAGTAAGCAGCATCCCTCCATAGTTTCTGTTTCAGTTCCTGCCTTCAGGTTCCTGCCCTGACTTCCATCATTGATGGCTTGTGGTGAGGAGGTGAAAGCCAAAAAAAAAAATCCCTTCTTCCCCAAATTGCTCTTGGTCATGGTGTTTATCACAGTAATAGAATGCTAACCAGAACAATGCTGCTGTGTTTCTCAGGTCCTCCTCCTCAGCATCCGTGTCCCAAAGAAACTGACATCACTCCTTTCCCTCCTGCTTCATAACATCCCCAAGCCTCTGTCTCTCCTGGTGGCTTCACCTCTGTCCTCCTCTGTGTGATGACAGATCAGGTTTTCTCCTCAGAGCCCCCTCCCACTCCAAGTACAACCTCCCCCCCATCACTCTTGTACCAGCTGTTGCATTCTGTCTAAACTTCACCCCACAGTTACTTGGCAACAGCCAGATGTGCCTTACTCACTATAAAAGGGGCTGCTTGCCCCCTCTACCACCCCCTTCTCTCTTGCTCTTGCTCTTGCCTTCTTGCTCCCCGCTCTGTTCTCTCACCCCTTTCCCCCTCTCTCCCTATTCCCTTCCCACCTCTCTCTCTACATGTTCATGACTGGTCTCTACTTCTCTATTCTATTCCCTCCACCTCTCTCTCTCTCTCTCTCTCTCTCTCTCTCTCTCTCTCTCTCTCTGTATTTCCTTGTCTTTACTCCCATCCTCATGCCCTGAATATAGAACTCTATTCTATACTATAACACTGTGTATCTGGTCCTTCAGGGGGGGAAGGGATGCCTCAGTATGGGCCCAAGGAGGTACCCTCTTCCCCCACACCCGACTATACCTCCACAAAACATATTTCTTCTCTCTTGATCTTTTTATAAACACAACAGTAACTATGTTTAAAAGTGAACATGAGTTGTTAATCCCACCAAACAAGATTACTCAGATTCTTTGGTCAAATTAAGCAAGCTTTATTTTCTGTCAGACAAGGTTATCTCCCTAAATTGGAATTTGAAGAAGTAACATTTAACATAGAAAAAGTGGGGCTTATATACCCCCCAAAACCTGTGAGACTAAAGGGGTTTCAGGGTTGGGAATTTCCAGAGGAATTTTGGTTACATAGAAACTTAGCTGAACATCTCAAAATTATTTGGCAGAGGTTAGGGTATAAGGTGTGGAACATGTCAAATTCCAAAAGATAGGTTAAGAACTGGAGAAAGCCAAGTTTTATAGAAAATAGGAATGACTTTGTAACAAGATAGCTTTTAATCTTAAAATGGAGTCAGACTGGCCCATCATCCTCTCATGTGTCATGTGTCCCTTTCAAATCCTTAATAGGGAATGGCCACGTATATCTGTTGTATGGGCTGATAATGCCAGCAGACGGCAAGTGACTTAGCTGTTGTTGGAAATGATTTTAATTAACTCAGTTTGTTCTTAATATGACACATCCAGCCCCCCAATAATTGAGACTGAGTACTATCAATTTATTTGATCAGCTTAACACAATTGCTGGGCAATTATCCCTAATCTATTTTTATATACACTTGACCGGCTAACTCTCAGCTGCACTCTCCAAGTTGCTTGCTGTTTGAATCTCTCCAGGCTGCCTGTCTGTTCCATCAGCCTGTCCTGAAGATGTTCATTTCCAGGCCACGTGCTCATGGTCCATCTCCACTCAGCGGCTTCCTCCTCTCTCATCTTCCTTTTCCTCCTCCCTCCTCTCTCTCATGGTCCCTACCTGCAACCTCCAACCTGGTGACTGAAACACCACCTACCTATTCTCCCAGTGATTGGCTGTGGCCATTTTTATTTAGCCACTCAGAGAAGATTGTCGAACAAAGTTTACACAACATTATTTGGTGTACGTGAGAATTTGCTCATTGGGATTGCAACCAGATTTTGGAACCCAGTATTTAACATTTGAATATGGAGCAGCACCAGACCAACCCCCAACACTCAGCATTTTCTATTTGGCAAGAAACAAAGTTTGTATCATGGTTAGGACCTCTTTAATTTGGTCTGATTGGTTAGCATAGAACAAATAAATTCTTCTTAAAGTCATCGTCTTTGTTCTTTGCATAGAGCAGGTCAAGTGCCTTATCATAGTATAGAACTATTTTAGCTCATGAATCTACCTCTTGATAGACCTTACTCTATTTGGTTTCAACAGGTATTTTTCTTAACAGTGAGGGAGCCCGGTATGCCAATAGGCAACACATACAGTCATTTTGTTCCCTTTGCCAAGAAGTTTCCTTTAGATCTGACATTCTAGCCTCTGTTGAGGATAAGGGGCAACATATTCTCTTATCTACTTCCTGCTGAAGTTAGAACCCCATCATCAGGGCCCAGGAAGGCTGGATCATTAGCCAAAGCCCAGAGAGGGATTACAGCAATGGGTATTCATCAGAAGCATCTGGCTCACTGTCCCAGCCAAAGAAACAAGGGAGCAATCACATCAGCAGGAATGGTTCGCATTTGTTATCAGCAAGTACAGGGTTTTCTGATTTTGTAGGACTACTTGGGGATCACAGAGAGAAGCTCACATTTGGGTCAGTAGTTTATAGGTGATTTCAGAATGCTGTTTGCCAGCTGAGCAGAACTCTGCAGACACAGAAAATAAAGCTAAGAAACTTAAAGAAAAATCTTACATTTGGAGATTTTCCTTTCGGAATAGGCAGCAGGCAGAAATATTTATCTGGAGACCATTTGCTCTGTGACAGGTGGATTCAAGTTGGGGATTCCCTGAAGCTTATATGAATCTTTAACAAAAGAGATAAAAGTTTTAGTTACATTAGCATTACCATGGTTTGCAATATGTACTAAAATACACATTGTAGAAAGAGCAGCTAACCGGTGTCTGTAAATAGCTGGAGCAGACTTGTGGTTTTGAGTCATAACAAAAATTTTGGTTTGGGGTTAAAAACCATGAACATTTTTTTCTATACCCAGAGGACTGGATATATATAGGACAGAGATGTTTTTAGCGTTATGAGAAGCACTTTCAAATCTATACTCAGAAGACAATCTGAGTAATTAAATAAAGGTAATTAAAATCTTGAGCTTATGGCTGATAATAGCAGTCAGTGCTTTGCCAGCTTCTCAGAGCTCCGTTGATCAATGCTAAAACTCTGAGCCTTTGAAATCTTCGTGTAACAACATCGTAGAGCAACACATTTATATCTTAAATCATCTTTAGAACTTCATAATTTTTTTGTTTTCATATCCTCAGAACTTTATATAATGTGTATTACTTTAGAATAGTTTTCTTTGCCTGCCCCAAACAGGCTGTAACCTGAACCCACTAGGACCCAGGAAGTCACTCCTGGCCTGAGCAGATTTTGGGCCTCAGCTCTTACCCCAGTAGTAACACCCACTCCACACAGTCTTGATAAAACCAAGACAACAGGAAAGACAGGCTCCAGTCAGAGACAGGGCAGGTAGCACTAAGGAGATCCAGATGGCAAAAGGCAAGCGCAAGAACATAAGCATCAGCAACCCAGGGTACTTGGCATCATTAAAACCTAGTTCTCCCACACAAGAAAGTCCTGAATTCCCCATAGTACTAGGAAAGCAAGATTCAGATTTAAAATCACTTCTAATGATGATGATAGAGGACTTTAAGAAGGACATAAATAACACTCTCAAAGAATTTGAGGAGAACACAGGTAGACAGGTAGAAGCCCTTAAAGTGGAAACACAAAAATCCCTTAAGGAATTACTAGAATAGTTTTCTTAGACCCTCAGAATTTACATAAATTTAATACCTTTTTCATTCCAACCATTTACCAGGATACACAAGTGGCTGATTACTTCACATTATGTTAAAAAGGAGAAATAGTAAAGAGTTATGTCTGACAACTGGTTATCCTTTACCATGAAGCCTGTTAGTAAGGCCAGCCTGTCTGCTGAGTTTGCCTTTCTCATCAAGAGACCCAGTGGCTCTAGAAAGCCTGGATTCTGATGTAGAAAATGCAGTTACCAGGCAGCTGTTGTCCAATGAAGAACATTTAGCTGCCAACGTCACCAGAGATCTAAGAAGGGTAAACTATAGCAGGGGGTATAATCCTAACGGCCTCTGTATTAATTAAAATGACAGAGACGCACTGTTACCTGGGCCATTACCTGGGCTCCAGGGGTAGTTTTGTCAGAGGCAGAAGTCAGTCTTCAACTATCACACAGAACAACATTGTAGCTTCAGCTGCTGCACAGGAGAGCATGTGTCTTTGGCAGCCAGACCTGGAAAGTCTGAAAGGTTTTCCCATGGCTGAGGAACTTGGGAAAATTGATTCACCTGACTTTGGCAGAGTAAAGCAGTCAACCTAGTAGTGTCCATAGTTTGTGCAAGGCCTTGGCAACAGGTGAGACTTTGGGGCAGCTTTTCCCAGTGGTTAGCGTCATCCCAATACAGGTATGTCCCCAATTGTCTTCTTTGGAGACCTTAGGGTTGCAGCTAGGATCTGTCATTTCTGTCTATTATACAAAGCTTTTTTACATTAGACATTTTAAATGCCATATCCAGCAGATCTCTGAAAGGTTTGGAGAGCAGCCTATTAAGTATACAAGATTTTAAATAAACTTTACTTGGTTTTAGTTATTTGCTTTAGGCTTAACCCTGAAAACATACATGAGAGACTAGACAAGGCTTAGTCCTGTAAATAAGTTACATTTGCAACCAGCACGACTACAGTTCTCAACAGAGAAGAAGACTGTCATTTATATCGTTACTGACTACCAACCTAAATGTGTCAATTTTCTTTTGTATAGCAAGTTAGTGTTTTTTTTTTTAAACAAGATTAGGATTCAAACTTAATTCTAAATTGATTAACATATTAGTTTTAACAATATCTCTTAGAAAGGCTGAACTTGTAGTGCATGGTCTACTCTGGGTGAGCTGTAGGCCCAGCAGAATTTAACTGGAAACACAGTAGCCATTGGAGCTACATCCAGCAGTGAGAGCTAGTCCTTAGTGATGCATAGCTTGCTACCAATAACCAACACACCAGAACATGTACAGAGATTATCTGGGTTCTCATCCTCTCCTGTAGTCCTGCAGAGGCGGCAACAGACTTGTGTGCATTACCAAAGTCAGTGCTACAAGGTAAGACAGGCTTTAAGATGCTGTCGTTGCACTAGAGCTCCCCGTGAGACCAGAATTTAATGGGGTTCTTTTAGGCTTAGTCCTCTGTGTAAAGTGTAGATGAGAATTGGCAAAATTACTAGAAGAACTTTTGCATATTTCAAATGACAGTGTCTCTGGTTTGAGAAATGCAGATGCGCCAGGCAGTGGTGGCGCACACCTTTAATCCCAGCACTTGGGAGGCAGAGGCAGGTGGATTTCTGAGTTTGAGGCCAGCCTGGTCTATACAGAGTGAGTTCCAGGACAGCCAGGGCTACACAGAGAAACCCTGTTTCAAAAACCAAAGAGAGAGAGAGAGAGAGAGAGAGAGAGAGAGAGAGAGAGAGAGAGGCAGATGCAATGAGTGAGGACGTTTAAGAACCAACATTGAAATCGATATTTCCCTCTCAGCTGCTTTCGGTTTTGTCTGTTATACGCCATCTTCTACCGATTGGCTTCAAAGTCCCTTTTAGCCGTGTTCATCAGGTCCCGTAGCATAGGAGCCTGCTTCTAGGAGGACTGTCTCAGAGCCACTGGCTCTCCATGTGATGAAAATTGCCCACATATTCGTTGCTATCTGAGGCTACCTAGAAATCATTTCATGTAACATTCGAGCAATATCTGCTGGCGAAAGTCCCTTTTTTTTTTTTTTTTTTTTTCATAAAAATAATGAAGAGGAAGTAACTGGTGGGGTGGAAGGAGAAGTTTGCTAGGCACAGTGGCAGACTTCAGTTGGGCCTGTGTGCTTCACCAAAAGAAAATATCTCATGTATCTTGGTGCACATGGCTGTGGCCTCTTTAATTTTTTTTTAATGTTTTATTTAGAATAATATAGATTTTTTTCCATCTTCTGTCTAAAATCCTGTCCAGATCCTATGTCACCACATTAGACCTCTGCTGGTCCTTCTGAGTTATATTTGAATCAGAAGACTCAACTAGGGATGCCAATCCCTGCTAGTGACTGTCAGGGTGACATTAAAATCTGATCAAAGAGGTAAGAGGCACCATGTCAGGAGTGTCAGGAGGTGGCCTGGGAGATCTCTTTCTCTCTCTCTCTCTCTCTCTCTCTCTCTCTCTCTCTCTCTCTTTCTCTCTCTCTCTCTCTCCTCTCTCTCTGAGACAGGGTTTCTCTGAGTAGCCCCAGTAGTCCTGGAATTCACTCTGTAGACCAGGCTAGCCTTAAACTCAGGGATCTACCTGCCTCTGCCTCCTGAGTACTGTGGTATGCTACTACCACCTGACTGGCTGAGCCAGTTTCTTTTATCTCCTTTCTTGTTTCGTTTTGCTTTTGGTGGCATTTTTATCTTGACTTTTTAAATGGAATTCTGTAGGCTTAAAATGTTCACACCCTCCTTTTAATAATGATTCTAAAACGTTTTAACCTCCATTCTAGCCCACCACCCAGCTGAGGTAGTGAGAAAGAAAGGTTCACAGGGGAACACAGGGGAAGTGGACCTGTCTAGAAATTGTTCTTTAGAGCGATTTTGATCTTCAATTGTCAGTTTGGTAGAGTTGAGACATCAACAAATCAATAGTGGTAGCACAACCTAACAGAAACCTAATCGGCAAGGGTCAGCAAGAGTGACCAGGACCAACAGAGATGCCAGGAGAAGTCTCAGCCATGCCTGTCTCAATGAAGCAAAGATCACTGAAAACATGAGACCAAGAAGCACTGTAAAGCTGGCTATGCAAGCTAGCCGAGCCTCCAGCACTGTCTGTTGGGTTCTATTTATACCCCCTCCAAACATCACATGTCCTCCATGGGTCTTGCCTCACCACATGTCTTGCCTCAGCACATGAATTTGTCTTAGCAAAACTCCATGTGAATCTGTATCAGGTGACATCATTCTGCCAATAGGCCCAAGTCCACAAGTGGCTCGAGGCCAAGGCACACCACCAGAAGTTTTTTTTTGGTGCATTTCTCTCTATGGAGTTAGAACAAACGGAGCTCAGTTACGCGATGTAGGGTAGACCAATACATGTGTGTCGTTAGCAAAGAATCCTTCATCACATGTCCTTTCACATGCTTGCTTTAGCAAAACATTCTTTCACCTGTATCTGCTTCAGGAAAACATTCCTTCACGTGTTTGTCCCAGCAGAACACCATCCAAAGAAACCATACATTTCCACTTCAGAATTCTTTTAGGTTTAGTCTTCTATATAAAGTGTAAACTAGAATTGGCATAGATAACAGAGAATTTTTTGCATATATCAAATGACACCGTCTCTGGTTTGATAAATTCAGACACAATGAATTTGAGGCCATGTAAGGATAAACATTCCAGTTCAGTACATGATGTTTGAGATGAAATTGACATCCAGAAGACTTGTTATTCGGTATCTTTTTAAGAGCAAATAGTTATAGACTATAGGAAACAAAGCCTCGCTTCTGTTACCTTGATTGAGGAATAAAGGTTATTAAAAGTTTTTATTTATAGCTTTAACTATTATAGTTTTAGTGTTGTTTCTCAAATGTTTTAAAATAAGAGTTGAATCTAAGTCATCTACACAGTGAGTTGTAGCAGATTAAGATTACCCTTGTATATGTTTTTAATTGTCAGCCTTTTTTGTTGTAAGTTTTAACTTTAGACCTACACCTCACACACACTCATATGTAGCACCTTGATTTTCATGGGGTCTCCCAACAACTCAAGCAGGGGCTGTCTCTGACCCTTGTTGCCTGCCTGTGGATCCTGTTCCCCTAACTGGGCTGCCTAGTCTGGCCTCAGTAGGAGAGGATGCGCCCAGTCCTGCAGTGACTTGAGGTCTCAGGGGGGGCCTCCTCCTTCTCAGAGGTGAAGGAGACGTGGGATGGGGGAGGGGCCATGTGAGGGACTGAGAGGAGGGGGACTACGATCAAGATGCAAAGTGAATAAATAAATACATTCATTTAAAAAAGGCTTTAACTTAACTTTTCGTTATAAGCTTGGAGGTAATCTTTTGTTACAGACTATAAATCTTTAAACATACCCAGTATGCTTACAAATCTTGAGGCACAGAGAGTTCACTTAATAGTTTATAAATCTTGAGATAAGGTTTATATTTTAGCAAAAGTCTTAGAAAGTCAAATAAAACAAAGTCTTTTTTTTTCTGATTTGTTTTGCTCCCCCCTTTTTTTTCCTGTCCTAAAACCAAGTGACACACCTGTCATAGGATAGCCAGGAAACTTTTAAATTGAGCATGCTTGGGTCTAGAGAAAAGAGAGCCACAACCCAACACCGGAGCCAGCTTTTCAATAAATCAGGACAACATAAAACAATATTTTAATATTATCCATATCTAAAGGCTATCTGAATCCCTAATAAATTTAATTCAGTGACCAGGGGAGGGGTCATAGCAGAGCAATCTGCTATAGTTTTCCTTGGACATTTCGCTCCATCCAGCACCTAGTGCAGACCAAGGGAAAACAAAGCCTGTGTCTATGAAAGTCTTGGGGCAGCTGGAGCCCGTCAGGCCCCTGAAGCAGCATATTTAAAGAGACAGTCACAGCAAAGGCCAAAAGCTGTAAACATAGAACACAGAACATTCAAGAAGTCAGAAGGGACTGGTCAAAAACAAAACCTGCAGTGACCACCTGCATTCATATATTTAACTTGGCTTGACCAATTTTCATTTCGATTCCTAGCAACCGAGAACCAGGCAGGCAAAGTCACTAGCACCCTGGGAAGGAGACAAACAAAGCAGAACAAAACACAGGGGACCAAGAACCAGGCACCAAGACCCAGAATGGGCAGTACAAGGACTTGCTAGTGCCCAGGACAGGAGCACATGGACTTCCTCAGGTACCTTTCTGTCCTCCAGATGGGATCCAACCAGAAACAGTGCCAGATATCATATAAAGAGATGCCTTCTGTGACTTACTGATGGAGGCCTCCTCAGACAGGTGCCTGCTGATTTCTTTTTAGCACAGCAGTTTGCTTCAACAAGCCACCAACATGAAAGTATGCTTCAGAGCCTTGGGATATCTGCAAAATGCACACCACCTCTGGAGGCACATCTGGAGCCCAGAGTAAAGGTCCAGCTTCGGAATTCGAGTTGAAGTCTTAATCTTGTTGAGGCCCCCAATTGCTAACCCACCAAACAAGACTAAAGAGCATTACTCAAATTCTTTGGTCAACTTAAGCAAGCTTTATTTTCTATCAGACAAGGCTATCTCCCTAAAATAGGGTTTGAGGAAATAGTGTTGAACATAGAAAAAGGTAGGGCTGATTTAACAGGCCCCTTCCCTCTAAAAAACCCTGCAAGGCTAGAGGGTTTTCAAGGGTTGGAGGATTTTTAGAGAAATTTTGGTTACATAGGAATTTAGCTGAAAAACTCAAAATTATTTGGCAGAACAGTTTATCAGGGTGGAGGTCAGGGTATAGGGCATGGAACATGTCAAATTCCAGAAGATGAGTCAAGACCTGGTTAAATCCAAGTTTTACAGACAACAGGAATGAACTTATTTTGACTTTGTAACAAGATGGCTTTTAATGTTAAGCTGGCGTCAGGCTGGTCCATCAGAGTGTCTTAGTTAAGCATATGGAAGCCTACAGAGAATGTGCACCTTACGTGTGCCACATCTAACAGTTCCAGGCAGCTTGGTGGATGAAAAACCCATGCTCTCTTTCACACGGTATAAAGCAGACTTTTACGCTAATTTTTTTTTCACACTGAGGTTTGTATATGACACTATATTTGAGGTGTTTTTTTTTTTCATTCCATGTCTGTGTTTAAATGTTGTTTTCTTTGTCTTATACATATTGACACACTAGATAACTTGACATCCACACAGACTCTATGGTGATTTTGCAAGAAAGGCCATTTGGGCCTCCATATTTGGGAGAACTACATATTTCCCAATTATGATTATTTGGGACTCTTCAGAATTCAAAATGTAAAGTCAGGGCTCAGAATACAGCTTAGTGACTATTGAATACCTGCCTAATGTGTGCATGGCCTTGGGTTGGGTTCCTCAGATCCACAAGGAAACAGGAGTAGGGGTGGGGAGGAGAGAAGAGAGAAGGAAAGAGAGTCAAAGAGGGATGGGAAGGAAGGGGAAGAGAACAGAGAACAGAACAGAACAGGACAGGACAGGACAGTGTGCATCATTTATGTAGACCTCTATGGAGCCGGTATCTCTCTGTGTATATAAATATATGTTCCAGTCCTGAGGATTGAATCCAGCACTTTAACAAAACAGACAAGTACCCTACCCCTGAACCACATCTTCAGACCTATAGCTAAAGGCTCCAGGCGCCTGATGGGCATCGGTGTTTCTGGCTGAGATGTGAGTTTTTCTGAGTGCTGTCGCTAGTGAAATTAACAATATGGTGTCTCTCTAGTCTTCCCTCTGCCTCACGAAGGCTTGTGAGGGTTTACGAAGGCTCTGCGGGTTTAGAATTCCCGATACTGCAGTTGAAAACAATTTGTCTTTTCTTGTTTTTGTTTGTTTTTTGAGAAGTACATGATTTTACTATGAGGAGCACATGCTTATTTATGTATGCCACAGTACACATGCTGAGGTCAGAAGAGGACCCATGGGAGTCTGTCCTCTCCTTCCACAAGATAGGTTTCTGGGATCAAACTCAGGCTGTCAGGAGTAGCAGCGGGTACCCTTATGTGCTTCAGCATCTGCCTGGCCCCAGTTAGTTATGATGATAGTTAGTATGTTAGTGAATGGTTTCAAACCTGGGAGGAGGGACTGAGGCGCATATTTTACATATCAAAGCAGACCTGGCGCATGCACAGAGGGGAGAGAATAACTCAGAAGTTAGTTCTCTCCATCCACCTTGTGTAGATCTCAGAACTAAACTCAGGTGGTCGCGCCTGCCCTCTAAGCCATTTCAACCCTTTTCTATGAATTTGGAAGCCATGTCTGTTAGCTTGGGCTAGTGGTCTCCTCCCAGCTATGTGCACTGTGGGTCCAGTCTTTGTTTATGCCGCTCATCCTGTATGCTGTTCTGGAATCTCCTTCGGTTCGAAAGTTTTCAGTTTTAATTCAGTCAAATATGTGACTTTTTAAAAACCACTTGTGATTTATGCCTTTGCTGACTTGTAAGAAATCTGCTACCCTGAAGTCATATAAACTTAAAAAAAAATAAATAAACCAACCAACCAAACAAACAAACAAAAAAACCTACCTATCCATCCATCCATCCATCCATCTATCTATCTAGTTTGACTGGTTCTCACTACGTAGCCCTGGCTATCCCGGAGCTCTTTGTAGATCAGGCTGGCCTCAGATTCACAGAGGCCCACCCGACTCTGCCTCCTGCGTGCTGGCATTAAAGGTATGTGCCACTATGCCCGGCTCATATAAGTACTTATATTTTTTTTCTAAAAGTTTTATTGTTCAGCCCTTCATAGTTAGCTTCTGTTTCATCTGGAATGTATTTCTGTGTAAAACATAAGGTAGGAATCTAATTTTATTTTTTTTCCCCATATGGGAGAGATGGCTGTGTCAGCCTTTCCCCCTGACTGGGAGTGTCTGCTCTGTCAAATCCCACACTTCCCACACAGCTCAAAGTGCCACAGTCTGTTCTGAGCTCGGTAGCCTCAGCCAGTTTTCCGTTCCAAACACAGCGGCAAACATTAACAGTGTGGGAGTGAGTCTGGCTTCTGGCAGGGTAAGGCCATCTCATCTCCCCGTAGCCCGTTCTCCCAATTCATCTTTAGCTATGGTTTTTTTATTGCTGACATTTTGAGGCGAGGTCTAGCTACGTAGCCCTAGTTGACATGGTATAAGAGGAGCTGGCCTCGAACCCTCAGGGATTCTTCCTCTAAAAGGCACGTGCTGCCACTCCAGCCTCTGGTGTTGTTTTTATTTTATTGTTATTGCCATGGAAGACACAAGGAATTACACAAGGGAGTATCTCACTGAGGTGACCTGAGACACCCCTGAGGCATAAAGGAGAGGTTGGTGATGAATGAAATCAATCTTTAGCTATCGCCAGGGGTTCCCTGAGCCAGAGGGAGGGGAAGTGAAGGCTGTCCCTCAGGGACAGCTCACACACAAACGCGTGTGAATGGGTCTAAAACCTCTTAAGAGCTCAAAAAGTTAAGAAGTATCTCTCCTCTGGGATGGCCAATACAGGATCTAGAATCACCAAGGCAGCAAGCCTCTGGCCAGGCCTGTGAGTGACTATCTAGCTTAGGTTAATGGAAGTGGGAAGACCCACCCTGAAGGTAGGAAAACCATTCCTTGGGTTTAGGTCCTGGACTCCCAATAAAAAAAATATAGAAAGCACTATCAATGCCTAAAACTTTCAAAGCATTATTTTAAAAATATTAAGGTGAGGGGCCTGCTGAGATTAAGGGTGCTCCGATGTTAAGGGTGCTGTATGCTTTTCCAGAGAAACCTGAGCTCAGTTTCCAGCACCCAGGTTGGAGGTCATGGGAGAGGCTCAGGGCCACCTGTAACTCCAGGGAATCTGACACCCTCTTCTGGTCTCTTTGGGAACCTGTATGCATGTGGCACCTGTACACACACAGACACACAGACACACAGACAGACAGGCAGGCAGAAAGACAGGCAGACAGACAGACAAAAAGAGGAAAGGAAGCTGAGCACCAACAATCGCCACTGCCTGCTTACAGACTATAGATGTAACATGGCGGGCTGCCTCCAGCTCCTGATGCTGGAACTTCCCAGCCATTGTGGAAAGTACCCTCTGACTATGAGTACAACTCACCCTTTGCTGATGTAAGTCCCTTTTGCCATGGTGCTTTATCACAGAAACAGGAAATGAGATGCCTCTTTTCTCCTCAAGCACCCCTGGAATAGAGTGCTAGCTTGCTACAGAGGCCTGAGGTAAGAAGAGGTGAGAACAGGCTCTGGAAAGGCCTCCGGGCTTTCAGTGGTAGCAGGTGTGTAGAACCAGCTCAACCTGGAGTCACTGATAAATCAGAAATTGCCCACCTCAAATGTCTCAGCAGTGTAGCTGCACTGGTGTCCTCTGTTGCATCCTGAGGCCTCTGTCACTCAGGTCCTGTCCCCCTGTCCTGTCTGGCCCTAGTGCATCCCTACAGCTAAGGCCTTGATTGTGGGAAGCCATGGCAAGGCTTACTCTTGGCAAACACTCACCCTTGGCTCTCCTACCTACTATTCTTCTTTCTGTTTACCTTCCATGATTCACTTGTCAGTTCTCAGAACTTCAAACAAGGCCTCATAGCAACCCACCTTAGTAACCCTTCCTCCTGATCTCTAGATTTAGCCAACATCCTGCTAGATAGATGTTTTTAGAACCCTTGGTAACGGAAAGGCTTTGTAAGAATAACTTAGACCCCACAGCTGCAGCTAGCTTCCTCCACCTGCAAAGCTCTCTTTCCTTTCCTACCCCTCCCCATATCCTGTTTTCAGAGTATATAACGGTGTGAACAGTAAAAATTTTAGCAGCTTGATCAGGCTTCTTGACTTGCTGTGCCTTCTTATTTTCTCTCTCATCTCAGTCCTCTCCATAGGGTCCAAGGGTCCCACTTGATTGTCCAGCTGGCCTGGACACTTGATTTCTACTGTTCCTTCAGATATCTCCCTGAGCATAAACACAAGGAGAGTCTTAAGGGTGCAGAAACCAGAATCGCAATGGGAAAAAAAAAAAAACAAAACCAACACCATCTGCAATCTGTTTATTACCTGTGAGACCCAGTCTCCCTGTGCCTCACTATATCTCCATCTGTAAAATGGGCACATGCATATAAATAGGGCTGTTGGGTTTTTCATCCATATAGAGGCACGGGGCACATTATAAGTGTTCCCAACTACACCCTAGACTCAATCTCTCTTGTCCTCAAGCTTGAGTGTAGACCCTGGGAGTCCTAAGTGTCCACAGATACTGTTCCAGTGAATACAGGTGAGTCCGCTCCAGGAGCTCCAGTCTGAGAAAACATTTTGGGTTTTGACAGCTCATGAGAAGCCCAACCCTCAGGATGAGCCACAGACAGGGAGAGCAATACAAAGAACACACAATAGAAGTGGGCTTTCCCAGAGACGGTGTAGACTGAAACATGGCCTAAGAGCAAAGGTGATGTTAGGAGCCACGAAGGACCACCGGTCAACTGAAACCATGAACAGAGACCGAGAACCCAGGAGCGAGAATGAGTTGGATGTGAGGCTGGAGGAAGTCAGCATCCTGTCTCTCCCAGGCAAATCTGTGTCTTAGGAAGAAGACATGGGTAGGCAGGGTGAGGCAGAGTCTGCAGGAACAGGGCAACACACACAGCATCCTATTTCTTCCCTGTACCCACCTCCCCGAGTGTCTGCCTCATAGGGGTGAGCAGTCTGTGTCGGGACGGAACCTCATCTTCAGTGCTAGGATCCTGGAAGGTGCATGTGGTCTTAGATGGTGCAGGTAGACACAGTTAGCACAGTGAATGGTAATCCTCTAGGAGGCTGAGGAGCCAACATGCATTCTGACAGAGATGTGTGGCTGCCTATGGTAAGGAAGCTCCCACTTCTGTCCTGGTTGGAAATACCTCAGAAGACAGGTCAGGGATGGGCACCACCCACATCTTAGTATTCGTCCTGGCAAGGTCATCAGAGTTCTCCTAGCAGGTTGGTTTTAGAAACAGGAGCCAGGCGGGTGTGAGGAGGGATTGGGGGGTTTGCAGTGCTGCCTAGCGTTCCTGAGGAACTTACACAACCCGCCTGGGTTCAAGAGCCAGTGGGGAAGGAAGCGATGGTCACACAAGGAAGGGAGGTTAGGGCCACTCAGAGGGGCTGGCCCAGCTCTCTTCCACACAGACTGTGTGTTAGCAGCATTGGTCCTACACCTCCAAGGGGGAGAGAACAGGGGTCCAGAGTCTTTCTCCATTGCACTTCCAGTCATGTTCCTTGAAGAGAGTGTGTCTGAGGCCATCTTAGCTGTAGGAAGTTGCTCTTCCGTGGGGACAGTAGCATTGTGCCTACCTGCTCGGTGCCCTAGGAGCTCAGCCCTCAGTCCCTGGTCTCTACCTCTTGGGCATCTGACTTGGAAGACCCGAGTCTGTTTCTAGAGATGCTGGCATATTCCACAGACAGAAGCGGGTCAGGAGACGGCTTCTGGTAAGGCTGGGTGTTGCTGTAGATGGAGTCCTGAGGGCTCACGTGGTTTAGGTGGATGAGAGAGGCATAGCATATGGTCCCAGTGTCCTCATTGGAGGGGACCTGCTGATTAAAGCTCTGAAAATTAAAGAAAACATATGTTTATTGACAGAAAAGCAGCTGGAGTGGTCAGTGGCCTGTGTGGGACCAGAACTGGGTGGAGGGACACAGACAAAAATTAAAATGTTGACCATGGGCTCTGGAGACCTCTGGGTAGCTGGACGCATTGGCTAGTCTTCCAGAGGACCTGGGTTCGGTTCCCGGCACCCATATGGGAGTGTCATCTCTAGTTCCAGGAGGTTTGACTCCCTTTTCTAGGCTCCTCAGGCACTGCAGATACATGGGCAAAACATTCATACAGACAAAATAAATAAAGCTTTTATTTTAAAAGATATGGGATGTGATGAGGGGCCTGTAGAGCCTCTGGGAAGGGGTGCCTGGGAAAGTTGCCTTCCCTGTCACTGAGCTGAGAAGCACTGACCTCCCCAGGCTCCAGTTCCAAACTGCAGTCAGGCCTCATTCCAGGTCCATGAAAACAAAGGCCCTGTGGGCGGGGACTAAGGAACCACTAATTTGCATATTTTTCAATACTGGGATGGAATGCAGGGTCTTTCACGTATCTGTGTGTGGCAAGACTCTCCCACTGAGCTACACAGCCCGGGTCTCGTGTTTTTGAGACGGGGTCTCATTACGCTGCCCAGGCTGGCTTGAAATTGGAAAGTACTCTGACTCAGCCTCATAAAGGTTGGGATTACCAGCCTATGCCACCTTACCCTTCAAGAACTGTTTTAATGAGTTCTCTAGGGGAATCGTATGCACATTCAAGATTGACTAGGGCTGAGTTAGACGGCACTTGTTGGGTATGCATTTCGTGTTGATTCTAGCATTATACAGAGAGCTGGGTTACATGACCTTAGAGCCTCCTAATTCTGTGGATTTTTAGACATCTGTAGGTGAGATAGAATTACCCAAACCACCTAGTTTTCAGAAGGACTTAGAGAACTGTGATTCATCATGTTTTCCTGATTGGACCAGTGGCAGCTCGTCTGTAGTCTGACTGGGGACCTAAAACACAGGAAAAGCTGTTTCCCATGGAAGTGATAACCAACGACTCTACCAATCTCTCTTTCTCATCTCTGTCTTTCTCTGTCTCTGTCTCTTTTTCTGTCTCTGTCTATTTTTCTGTTATTCTGCCTATGTCTCTCATCTGTTTCTGTCTGTCTTTCTGTCTCTGTCTCTGCCTTTTTCTGCCTCTGTGTATCTTTCTCTGTCTCTCTCTCATCTCTGTCTCTGTCTCTCTGTCTCTTCCTCATCTTTGTCTCTTATCTCTTTCTTATCTCTGTCTCTCAGTCTCTGTCTCTTTCTCTTTCTCTCATGTCTCTCATTGTCTCTTTCTGTCTCGCTCTCATCTCTGTGTCTCTGACAATGTTTCTGTCTGTCTCATCTCTCTCTGTCTCTCTGTCTCTCATTTTTTGTCTCTCTGTCTTCTTTCTGTCTCTTTCTCTGTCTCTCTTTCATCTTTGTCTCTTACTGTTTTTCTGTCTCTTTCTTTGTCTCTGTCTCTCTATCTTTCTGTCTCTCTCATCTGTCTCTCACTGTTTCTGTCTCACTCTCATTACTGTCTCTCTGACAATGTTTTTCTTTGTCTGTCTCTCTCATCTGTCTCTCTGTCTTTCTGTGTCTCTCTCATCTCTGTCTCTGTATATCTCTCTCTCACTTTTGTCTCTCTCTGTCTTCTCTCTTTCTCTCTCAAGTTTGAGTTGGGGAACACAAGGAGAAGAAACACATAAGAAGGAAGCACATGAACAGGTCTCGAGTTACATGAGCAGTCATGAGCGTGTCCCACCAGGTAGAGTAAATGAGCAGTCGTGAGCGTGTCCCACCAGGTAGAGTAAGTGAGCAGTCGTGAGTGTATCCCACCATGTAGAGTAAATAGAAACCGAATGCAGGCCAAAGTTCATAACAGATGTCCACCAGAAAGCCAGAGTTCCCTAAGTCCTGGGGAGAATCATTTTTACTTACAGTGGTCTCCTCCCTCTGTTCTGAAAAGTCTTCATAGATGGGGTGACATTTGCTCTCAACTGTGTGGAAACCAGCAAGGTTAGTGGAAGGATTTCCCATGTACCACCTTACTCATTTCCCATGGCAACCACAGGCTGGGCAAAGGGACCCCGATGGAAGAGAGGCCGATGCCTGGCTAAAGGATAGTTTCTGCCTAGGGAACTCCCAAGTACCCAGCACTGAGTAGTGTCCAGGAATTCTAAGAAGTCAGATAGCCTGGCTGCCAGTGTTTAATCTGTATAAACTTGCTCAACTTTCTGCTCAATTTTAGTCCTTGTAGATTCCAGATGTAAACATCAGATGTAACTATACTCTGTTCACCGTGGGGTTATAGGTAGTAAGAGGTTGGATTTCTAGTTTCTTGTGTCCCGAGCCCTCAGTGTGAAGCACAGCATTTCCTATGACCACACCCTCCCACACTCGCGCACGCCCTCCCACATTCGCTCCTGGGTGCTCACTCACACATACTCCAAGATGAACACGGAATGAGGACACGTGTTCAGAGTCCAGCATTTTGCTGCACCTATTTTGTCTTCTAAAAAAATGTCAGCAGTGACCCACTAACCTGATTGCACGACATTTAGAAAATAGCATATAGAATGTCCAAATTTTCTCCTCTCTAAGGATTTTTTTTTTGAGCCTGAAAAGTGTAAGGTTCACAAGCTCCAGGGGTATTTTGATCCACTCTCACATTTTAATCTTGTCCACAGAACTATCTGGCAAGAGCAGTTACAAGCTACCTACTTGGCAAAAATATAGGGCATGACCTACTGACCTACTATTCTTACCCATGCTCCCCATGCTGTACATTATGTCCTTTGAGCCGTTCATTTTTCGTATTCACTACTTTGTATTGTATTTTTTGACCTACCTACTTCTCTGCACTTCTTCCACATTGAGAAAAACAAAATTCAAAGATGATAGCAACAATGCATTTCAATATCATTAACCAGAAAGTTCTTCAGATAAACTTCCTAACAAGTTGATAACCATAAAGTTGTAAAAAAAAAAAAAAAAAAAAAAAAAAAAAAAAAACACGGGGACTGGAGAGGTGGATCAGTAGTCAGGTGCACAGATTGTTCTTCAAGATAACCTAGGCTCCATTCTCAGCGCCCTCCAGGTAGCTCACAACTCTCTAACTCTAGTTCCAGGGGATCTGACAAGCATCAGGCACACACACATGGTGCCCAGAAATATGTGCAGGCCAAGCCTCCATACCCAATAAATAAAACAATAAAAAGTATTAAGATGAAAAAAGTGTATGATCCAAAATCCTAGCACACCTTGTCTTAAGCAAAGGATGGGGAGTTGAGGTGTCTGTAAGTAACCCAGCCTGCGGGCTGAGTGGGGCTGGAATGTTGTCATCCCCATGCTGCCCATGACCCCTGACCCCTTCCCAGGCCACCAGGCCTGCCACCTTGTAATAGGTAAGGAAGCCACTTGGACACTTTGCCTTTCAGGTCAGTTTCCTTGTTGACAAAACAAACAGGATGGGCTCACCGTTCTGGGCTTTTCCTCGAGCGTTCCTCAGGCAGAGGACCACAAGGACGGCGAGTCCAAGCAGTAGCAGAATAGCCACAACCACCCCAGCAACGATCACCTTCCACATCCGGTTATCTCGAGAGCTTCAGAACAAGGATTAGTCAGGTAAGGAGAGTTAGAGCCCAACACATCTACAGCCAAAAATCCTTCCTTCCCCAGGCCTGCAGTTCCCACAAGTTCTCCCCCAACCCGGCCTCTTCTGAGGTCCCCTGCTCAGCTGGGCGAGGGACCACTTTCATATGCAGTGGACGTGCTTTGTAAGTCCTTCCGTCTCCAGAATAGGGTAGTATTGATAATGTCACAAGCCACTGCTCCTGTTCCTGTTTCCATTGTTCCTGTCACTTAGCTTCCTTTGGGACTCTGAATTTGCTGGCTCCAGCCTCTTTCTTTCAGAGGCCCTTGTCCCCACCCTGCAGCTTTACCTCAGCTCTTCTCTGTGAGACACGGTCAGCTCCCAGGAGAACTAGGGGACCTGACAAACAGCTGTGCCAGCTAAGTGCATTCCAAAATGTCCTACTTTGAGTCTAAAGAAGGACCTGGAGGTAGGCAAGACCTTCCACATCCAGTTGTCTTGTAGCAGCCTCTAGGGAAGGGGTCTGCATGGCAAGGCCATAGAGAAAGAGAAAGTGTGATCAGGAACCCTCCGCTCCATTCATTCACAGTTGAATCTATTTAGGCAAGGAGTGGTCTGGAGGAGCCTAGGGCCCACTGTCTTCATGGAGGCTGGGTTTGGGGTGAAGTAGGTGGCACAGGCCAAAGGCCCGGGACCTGGAAGCCTATCAGCAGGCAGGGAAAGATTCCTGGCCGTGAGATCAAGAACAGGTAGTGCCCTTTCTCCAGATTCAACACAGCTTCCTGTCAATAGCCCTGCTCATACTGAAGGACAAGACAGGGCTGGAAGAAGGACAGAGGTAAAGACAGCAATGTAGTCACATGGCTGCCTATATGAGAGTAAGTAGGGGGAATCCCGGCCATCCACACCCCAGTCCACCCTCACTGTACTCCAGGAGACAGTGGTAATGAATGGAGGATAACTGTGTCCTTCAAAACACACCTAGTAGTGTCTGGTGACATTTTTAATGGCCACATGTGTGTTCAGAAAGACACTCATGCCATTGGCCATCCGAGGCCAAGGACACTGCTAAATATCTTAAAAGGTACAGAACAGCCTCCTGTGACAAAGAATCAGCCAGCTACAAATAGCAGGAGCCTGGGCTAGAGGCGCAGACCCGTCACCCCAGATACAGGGGGCTGAAGCAGGAGGGACAAAAGATCAAGGGCAGCTTGTGTGACAGAGTGAATTAAAGGCCAGCTTGGGTTACTTGAGATCCCAATCTCAAAAGCAAAAGCGGAAAGCTGAGAGTGCAGGCTGAGAGGGCAGTACAGTCATAAAGCTCCTGCCCCGAAAATGTGAAGTCTCAGGTTCAACTGCAGCATAGAAGATAAGTAGAAGATAGATGGATGGATGGATAGATAGATAGATAGATAGATAGATAGATAGATAGATAGATGATATATAGATAGATGACAGAGAGATAGAAGATAAATGATAGATGGATAGATAGATAGATAGATAGATAGATAGATAGATAGAACATAGATAGATAGATAGATAGATAGATAGATAGATAGATAGATAGATGATATATAGATAGATGACAGGGAGATAGAAGATAAATGATAGATGATAGATAGGTAGATAGATAGATAGATGATATATAGATAGATGACAGAGAGATAGAAGATAAATGATAGATGATAGATAGATAGATAGATGATATATAGATAGATGACAGAGAGATAGAAGATAAATGATAGATGATAGATAGATAGATAGATAGATAGACAGACAGACAAATATGGAAATACTGTTGTGATTTCATTTCACAGATGAGAAAACTGAGCCTATATATAATGATCAGAAGTGATCATCTGACTCCATCCATCCTGTGAGAGTTGGCATCTATCGGAGTGACAATTAGTTGGAGAACTATAGTTAGGAGAATGGGAGGAAACACAAGACAGAGGACAGGCCAGGGAGCCTGTAGTACCTGCCAGTGACAGGGCTGTGGGTAGAGGCCAGGGCTGTTGTCATCCGGGTGGTTGTGTGTGGGGGTGAAGCTGTAAGAGACCACAGTGAGTACAGTATCTTTTCGCCTCCCCAACCCACCACTCTCCAGCCCTGGAAGAGGAGGAACCTATACACGGCCCTGGAGCCAGCAAACAAGGACTCTGAGTAGCACCGTCCGCTCTCCCTGCACAAAAAGGCAACGCGGTGTTGTAAATGGGGCAGTTACCTCCCAAGAGAAAGCACAGTACATGTTACAGTAAATGAGGCCTCTCATGTTCCAAGGCCTCCTCTGTTTCCTGTGTTCTTTCATCTTATGATTTTTAGTATTTTTAGTTATGTGTATGTGGCAGGGGTGATACTTGCACGTGAGTGCAGTCCCCAGGGAGACCAGATGCCCTGGAGCTTGGAGTTACAGTCTCTGGTGAGCTACCTGACAAGGATCCTGGGAACCCAACTAGGTCGTCTGTCAGGCCAGCAAGCACCCTTAACCACTGAGCCATCTGACCAGCCCCTGGTGTTCTTTTGTAAGATGTGTCTTCATATACATGTATCTGCATGTTTGTGCGTGTGCAGGTGCACATGTCTGCATGTGTGTGTGTGTGTGTGTGTGTGTGTGTGTGTGTACATGTGTGGGGAGGCTAAAGGATAATTTTAGCTGTCTTGACTCAGGTGTAACCTACTTCATTTTTATTTTATGTAATTTTTGAGACTGGGTTTCTCACTAGCCTGGACCTTGCCAGTGAGCCTCAAGGGTCATCCTGTCTCTGCCTCTCCAGCGCTGGGATTACAAGCACAAGCCTCAGTGGCCAGCCTTTTCTTTAATGTACCTTTGGGGAATTGAACTAGGGTCTTCAGACTTGCACACTTTCTCAGATGCTTGTTACATTTCTGTGATAAGACACCCTGTCTAAAGTGACAATGAGAGCAAGTGTACACAGTTTAGAGTCCAGCCCATACAGGAAGGCTACGGAAGCTTGAAGCAGCTGGTTGCAGGTGTATCAAGACTCCAATCTTAGGGAACGGTGCCACCCAGTTTTAAGATGGATCCTCCCACCTCAAGCCAAGATAATCTTTCACAGCTATGCTGAGAGGCTTGTCCCCCAGATTATTCTAGGTTCCGACACTTTGACAAATAAAATTAATCACCACATGTGGCATGTGGCAAGCATTTTATTATCTGGATCATCTCCCCAGTCCTGTGTCCACTATGTTTGAACATGTAGAAAGGTCAACTCCTATTGCCTCCTCTACGTGGGATGTGCCTGGGCCAAAACTTTCAGAAAATAGCCTCCAGGCACACGTTGAACAAAAGTGTGGGGCATGCGCTGCAGCAGGGAAAACCCTGGGACTGGGGTTGTGGACTTATGAACATTAAGTTCGAATGCAGAAAGCCTTAAGCCAGTGCAGTCTTCAGCATGGAATACACGGGAGACCCGAAATCAGCAGCAGTAGCCTCTGCACCACTGTCTGAGAGCTCAAAGGCTCTCACTTGTCAAGGGTAGAATCCGGAGGAGAACTCACATCTCCCAGCCTCCCCAACTAAGACTCAAGTCAGCTTCACTTTCTACCTGCTCCCTCTGGGTCCACATCTCTCAGCGCCGCCCCGCCCATTGGCTATGAGATCTTGCCACCGCCCCTGGAGAGAAGGATTCTGATTCGATTACAGGTAAGGGATGTTGAGGAATGGAAGACTGTGAATGCTTAGGGGAGCTTTAAGATCCATCCAAAGAAACAGATTTCTGTTAGCAGCTAAACAGCAAAAGTGTTCAGAGAAACCACTAAGAACCAGCCAGAGGCCAACCAGCCTGGAGTCTCAACTGGGCTTGGCTTTAACCAGCTGGTGGCCTTCAGGGAGAGGCCATTTTTTCTTCCCCCCAGTTTTCAGCTACTAGAGCAGTGGTTTTCAACCTTCCTAATGCTGTGACACTTTATACAGTTCCTCGTTCCATGGTGACTATAAACACAAATTATTTTGTTGCTACTCTGTAACAGTAATTTTGTAACTATTATTAATCAATCATAAGGTAAATATCACATAAGCAGGATACCTAATATGTGACCCCTCTACTAGAGGAAGCAGGATCTTGAGTCCTCTCCAATCTGCAGCCTTGTGACTCAGCAAGACTTGAAAGTCACATAGGAGGGGGAAGCTCACCTTTTGACACCAACAGATAGATAGTTCTGAGAATAGTGATCTTTCTGCGATTTTCAAGGATCCCACAGTAATAGATGCCTGAGTCACTCATCTTGAGCTCAGTCATGATGACAGTGAAGAAGTTCGATGAAGAAGAATGCTGGATGGAGAATCTTAGCTTCTCGGCACCTGTGCTGACACTCAGTTCTAAGGGTTGACAAATGTATTCTAATATTTGCTTACACCAGATCTTCTCATTGAATCTGTAGTGTGGATTATACGAGCATTTCACAGAAACAGTCTGGCCCTCCGATGTTTGAAGTTCCACTGGGTTCTGTGCCCAGGAGCCTGGAAATACACGCTTCATGTCAGAAAGTCCCATCCTCTGTAGCAGCAGGAAGAAGTGGGTTCCCTTCTCAGGGAGTGACCCTCTTTGTGTCTATGCTTACCGCCAGCAGCTGGCCACAGCCCCCCATGTATTCTGCCTTCCCAAGCACAGAGCCCCACTGTGCACACCTCCTGCCCCCTGCCCCCTCCTCAACCTGGTTCCTTCCCTCTGTCCTTGTCCCCTGTCCTCACCTGAGGCCAGGAGCAGCAGCAGCATTGCAGAGAGCAGGTATGTGGCCTCCCAGGCCATCAGTCCTCCTCCTGAGCTGGGATTGGGAGCAAGAAAGGAGGGATGCTCTGAAGAGAGGAGAGCTGTCCTGGGCAGGATTCAGGAGTCACCACAGACAGTCCTGCTTGAACTACTGAGGAAAGCAGAGACCTCTGTGGACAAGAGAAGAAGCTGGGCAAGACCTGTGTGGTCCTGTGAATCCTCCAGCTACAGGCTTTGAATCTAGGTCCCTGCACCGAACTAGATAAAGGCTCTCAGAGACTCTGATTGCCTGCCTCATAAGGTCAGGGCTGAGGAGGTCTGAGAAAGCCCAAGAAGAAAGTGAAGTAAGAGAATGCTCATTCTCCTCCCTTCCCCCATTCTCCCACTTCCTCTTTAGCTAAAAGTCTCTGTTCTCCACCCAAGATGTACCCACTGAAGGTAGGTGACAGAATTAGAGCCCTTTGGAGACCTGGCTAGATCTCCAAGCCCAGCTTGCCCTCAGGTCAGACCCTTCAGATCTTTAGATCAGCCCACCTGTCCCATGTGGAGCAGAGGCCATGAGAGGAAAGGAAGTGGGCAGGATTTATTCTCAGGAATGGAGGAGCAAGGGGGCTGCAGGAGCCTGGTCAGGGTGGGGGATGGGAAAGCTAGTCATGAAGGAAGACTTCAGAATGAGAGAAGGGAAAGGGGAGCCCCAGGCCCGTGTTACCCCATATACTCAGCTTCCCAGCATGCCACACTCACTGCTGAGAATTCGATGTATTCATCAAACACAATTTTAAAAATAGCTGTCACAGGACAGCAAGAGGCTTCAGCAGGTAAGGACACTTGTTAACAAGACTGAAAACCTGAGTTTGAGCCCCAGACTCAGGTTGGAAGTGGAAACCCAATTCCCAAAAGATGTGTGCTGGATTCTACATAGGGAAAAACTTAAAGTGAATAAATCCACCTGTTATTACATGAGCTATGAAATATCAATAGCTACAGACTGTTCACAGTTATCAGACAAGTAAGGAGAAAACCAGGCATGATGTTGCCTGACTATCACTTTAGAACTTGGGAGGCATTAAGAACCAGTAATGATGGGAAACCTTTAAGTGACAATGCAGTGTTTCAGGTAGGATATCCGGGAACAAGGGCTGAAGCAGATTGCCACAGGACCTGTGAAAGGCTCTGGGGAAGAAAGGAACAGAGGAGTGAGCAGTGGTGTAGGCACTGAGGAAGTGCAGGTCACCTGTGAGGAGGTCTGAGCAGTGGGAAAGCCTTTGATCAAGTTGGCAAAGGGATGCCAAGTCTTTAGATACCAGTGTCAATCAGCCAGTGGCAAGGCAGGGTGTCTAGGGGGAGTTGTGCATTGACAAGGTGACATTCTGCAGCTGAAGGGCCAGCTGAGGTGACTCCTCACCACTCTCAGTGTGGAGCAGGAAGTCCAAGAATGCTGAGGGCAGACCTGGCAGCATCCTTCCCAGTAAGCAGAGCAAGGCATGCATTCTGCAGTCACTGTGTAAACTCTATGGGAGAGCGCACAACTGTGGCCACAGGGTTACTTCACCTGCTCCTTGTACACACAACCAACCAGCCCTGTGCAGGGGAGTTCAGTCCCTACAGCCTTTTTTAGCTCAGAAGAGTCCTGCCTCTCCAAGGCAGGCAGCATCCCTGTCCTGTCTGGTCCCCTCGATGATTATGCCTCTCCCCTACCTAACTCTATTTTGGTTCTGACTCCGCTGGAGCTCAATAAACAAAGACAACAAGGAGACTGGACTGGGGTTTGAGAACAGAAGCAGGCTGCAGGAGCTGAGGAAATGGTGTCTACAGCACTCCCTTGTCTCCAGTGTACCTACCTCAGAGTCCCCATGTGGGGAGAGATTAGAGTAGACAGCTCTCATGCATTGCTGGCTCACAGAACCCCACCCCCATGTGAACATATGTGAGTGGGTGGAATCACTTTTACTCTCTCCTAACATCTTCTTCGCTGAAGGTCTCCATGCAGCTGCCCAGGCCCGTTCTCGGCCTCAACTGTCCACGTGGCTCTTTTGGGAACACCCTTCCCAAGGTCCAGACTGTGCAGTCTTTGTACCCACATCTCTATAACCTCCTGTAGGCGTCACCCACCTCCTGACAACAGCTCACGCTCTGGGCAACATAGAGCAAACTCCTCCATGAATCCTAACCATCCTGAGCTTGAAGCATCTCCAGGCTCCTCTCCCTGAAGGACTCAAGCTTGTCCTGCCTCCTGTACCACAGCATCTGATCCTGTGTGAGGGTCTAATGTGTAAGCAACTGCTCTCTGCCTTCTCTTCCTCAGTTGCTGTCAGACTAAGGCCAGAGCTGGTTGGCTTCCCTTCCCTGCTTACCCCTGCCTCTCTAGATACTGAGGTGTGCTCATGCAATTGACATGCCCTTGCTCTAGAAAGTGGTGTCCAGGGGCTTCCCTCCATGTTCCTGTCCAGAGGAACAATAACTCACACTGTCATGAAGGGCTGCACTGGGGATTTGGACTCAGGCCTTCATCTCAGTACCATTGAGTGTTAACTATTCACAAGGAGATCACACTGAAGAGGCCGCTGTGATGGTCTGAGTGAGATGTTCCCTGTAGTCTCAGGCATTTGAACACTTGGTCCCCAGTTGGACTGCAGTTTGGAACAGTTTGGGGAGTATGGCCTTGTTGGAGGAAGTGTGTCATACGGGGTGAGCTCTGAGAGCCTAAGTCCTTACCCTACTGTGAGTTCCCTCTCTCTGCCTCTTGCTTGTGGACCAAAATGTGAGCTCGCAGCATTGTGCTCCAGCCTGGTGCAAGCTGCCATGCTTCTCCGTCAGTGGTGTCTCATCTCTTCAAATGGGAAGCCCAAATAAATTCTTCCTTTTATAAGTTGCCTTGGTCATGTGTGACCTGGATCAGAGGGTTTCTGTGCAGGTCCCTGAGAGGGTAGACCAGGATTGACACAAATGAAGAAGATTGGAAGACTGGGATCAGGAGGTCTTGCAGAAGCTGATGGCTTATGGCAGACAAGTTTATTACCAAGAACATCAGTTTTTATACGGCTTGCAGAGGGGAAGTGGGAAAGCTGTCGTACAATGGGACGAAGTCAGCAGGAAGGAGATCAATGTACAGCAGTAACACAGGACATCTCAACTGTGTCACAGACTGAACCCACAGTGGCATTGCTAATAACCACAGCTCCTTGCAGGGGAGTGAGGAGGGGAGAGGTGTTGGGTTTCAGGGTCTGAAATCACACCTTCCCCAATGCCTGGCCCCAGGGCCTTGATGACTTTACTAGGCATGTTCCTGGTGTTAGATAAGGAACTCCATTTCTTCTCAGTACATTACAGCTCCAGGGAGAGCCTTGGATCAGCTGGCTCCCAACAGTGGTGTTTTTTCACAGCAACTGATAATCCAGCCTTCACCACAGAGTTCTAGCATCCCTGTGGTGAGGATAGAAGCAGGAGGAGAGGAGATCAAGGAAGTTGACAGCTACCTTTAACTGTCAATTGACATAGCCTAGGAGAGGTCAACTGAGGGAGCAACCTGATCAGACTGGCCTGGGGACACATCTCTGGGGATTGTCTTGGATGTTAGTTGATATGGAAGGCTCCAGTCCACTGTGGGAGACACCATTCCCTGGGCAAGTAGTCCTGAGACATATGAGAAAGCTACCTAAGCATGGGACTGCCAGCAAGTCAGCAGACAGCATTCCTCCATGGTCTCTGCTCAAGTCCCTGCTTCAGTTCCTGTCCTGACTTCCTTCAGTGATGGGCTGTGGCCTGGAAGCATAAGCCAAATAACACTTAGCTCCATAGGCTGCTCTTGGCAGGAGTGGCTGGGTTTTGTTGTTATTGTTTTTAAATATTTTAAAAATATTATGTGTATATGTGTGTGCCTGTAATTGTTTATATGTGGACATGTGTGTCCTTGTAATGATTCATGTGCCCCATGTATGTGTGGTGCCTGAGGAGGCTAGAAAGGGCCATCAGATGCCCTGGAACTAGAATTACAGGATGAGCTTCCAATGTGGGTGCTGGAAACTGAGCCTGGGTCCTGGCAGGAGCCATGAGCATGTTAAACATGAGCCATCTTTGCAGCCCCTGGTCAGAGAGTGTTAGTCACGGCAGCAGGAGGAACACTCAGCCCTCCCCCTCAGTTCCTGATGAGCAACAGGACAGGAAAGAACTCTGGGGAAGCATCACAGGATGCTTGCAGGTTGCAGTGTTTATGTCATCCATTGCACCCCCAATCAATCTTTAGAGGCAGGAATTATTGTCCCCTTTCAAAGGAGAGAAAACTGAGGCCAAGACAGGGTTAGTGGCTTAGTCAGGGTCACACAGGGACAGTGGCATCACTGGTCCTTATGCCTGACCTCTCTATCGCCTGTTCATTAAGCAGGGCTGTCAGGGACAATGAAGGGGAGCAACAGAGGTTCAGGGCCAATATGGGAGTGGTTGTGGGACTTTAGAGGCAGGGTGAGGTAGTCCTCCCTAGTTATCCACTAGGGTGGTGGCTCTATACAGATGCTTGCTAGCCAGAGGCGTGTGTGTGTGTGTGTGTGTGTGTGTGTGTGTGTGTGTGTGTGTGTG
>JANHMN010000017.1:55859978-55870188 GCA_030674055.1 Rhabdomys pumilio
TGTGTGTGTGTGTGTGTGTGTGTGTGTGTGTGTGTGTGTGTGTGTGTCCGTCTGTCTATCTGTCCATGTGTGTGTGTCTTTCTGTCCATCCTTCTAGAACTTGTTTTGTCAGTTGTTCAATCTGATCTCCCCTCTTCCAGTCTCTTCTGGAAGCAGAAGGGAGATGCCTTCCTCCTTCTGTCCCCACCTTTAGAACTTTGGTCCTTCTTCTTGCCTCAAAGCCATCCTAGAGTGCACACCAAGGCCCCAGCTGAGTCACCCCCCTGACTGTGATGTTTGCTGTCCCTGACTCAGGGCGGAGAGTGTAGATGTTGAACTTGGCCCCAGGGACCTGTCCATCCTCCATGGGCTAGTGGGCATCCCTGCTAGGAGGGCAGTTCAGCTCACAGCCCACAGCTCTCTACTCTGGACCAATGATCTCGATAGTAGAGGGCAAGTCAGAGCTGTTTGGAGTCTCTTCTCTTCCTTCGTCTCACCCTCCTCCTCCCTGTTCTCCTCTTCTGCTTCTTCTCCCTCTTCACCCCTTTTCTCCCTGTCTCCAAGTGTGTGTGTGTGTGTGTGTCCGTGTGTCCGTGTGTCTTCTCATCTCTCTGTTCTAGAATCTGATTTGATCATGCCCTGCTCCTCTCTCTCCTGCTGTTTTAAGCAGGGCAGCTCCATTTTCTCAGAAGCGGCCTTGCTTGAGCTTCTCCTTTCTCAGAAGTTGGTCCTTGGCCCTCCCCAGTGTCTGGAGGTGGGTGCTCTCTAGAAGAGGCTGCAGACCCCCATGGTTGAGTCTCTGTGCTCTGTCTCCTCCATGAGCTCATCATTATAGCATGGGAGCAGGAAGTTGAGTGGCAAGACCAGGTTCAGCCCTTGTTCTCCTCTTGAGAGAGGATGACCCTGTAGCTGAAGGCTGTCACTGGCCTGAAGGGGATGGCAGGCAGGAAACAAGAGGAACACGTGTGACCTCTGGGCTCCCAGGACAGAAGGGACCAGCAGCCACAGTCAGGGAACATCAGAAGACATGTGGCTTTGGTCAGCTCTGGGACCTCCTGCTACCAACTCCTCTGTGGTCCAGGTCTTAGTCACTGTTCCTTCTCATCCAGAACAGGACTCTAGAAGAACTGCCTCCTGAGACCTGATCTTGTCTCCAAACATATAGAAGCATTTGAAGGGAACAGATGGAAGCCAAGAACACAGTGGCCCTGGGTGAAGGGAAGGCAGCTCTACTGTCCTCCTGCCCCAGGGCTGTTGCCTGGTCTCTGGTCTTCTTCTGGTCTTCTGAGCCCACTGAAAACAGCTTCCCAGCTCATTGAGTCCTCTTAGATCAAGTAGGCTTCCACAGTGTCTCTGGTCCTTCAGGAAGGTGTATCCAGGGTTTACCATAGTTGTTGCCCAAGTTGTATCCTACAACAAATAGGGAGATGTGACAAAGGGCCAGGCCTGGCAGCTCTCAGTGCCCCAATACACCTGGTGACTCTGCCCCTCTCTGGCCTCAGCATGATTCCTTCATCCCCTTAAGAGACAGATGTAGGGCCACCCATTCCTGGCCACAGGCAGAGACTCAGTCCATAGTTCTTAGATACTCAGATCTTGGCCCTGGGAGGCCAGGAGTGGCCGTACTCACTTCCCATGTGTCTCTTCTTCCAAATCCCGTAGGCCACAACCAACACCACAGGTGCTGGAAGAAATGTCAGCACCACCACCATCGCAGGCATGTAAGTCTCCTGGGACCTGAGGAGGCCAGACAGAAGGGAAGAGTTAGCACCGGGTTCTCCACCTTGGCCACAGCTTTCTTTGGCAGCATGGAGCACAGACCAGGCACACAGCCCCACAGTGCACCCCTCCAGGCACGCAGCCTCACAGTGCACCCCTCCAGGTAGACGGCCTCTTTCTCTCCCTCTGTCTTATTGTCTGTCTCTTTTCCTGTTTCTCTGTCTCTGTCTGTCTTTCTCTGTATGTCTCCCTCTCTCTCTGTGTCTGTCTGTCTGTCTGTCTGTCTGTCTGTCTGTCTGTCTGTCCATCCATTTGTCTGTCTGTCTGTCTCTCTGAGGATCAACTGTGGGAAGAGAAAGGAGACATCAGAGTCCCAGGAAGTATGTCACCAGGCAGATGGGAGCATCTCCCCTCCATCCATCAGTGAAGACAAGGGCACTATAAAATGCCCCCTCGGGACTGAAGAGATGAAGACTTTTACCTCCACAGTGACTGAGGAGTCCCCTTGCACCTTTGTCTTCTGTAGCAGAAGCTCTCCTTTATGTGTCACTAGGGCCCACACCCTCCTTTGTCACCAAGCCCTTTATGATACCCCCCACTGACAGAGAACAGGAATTGGCATGTCACTGTCCCTTGGTTTTCAGTGGGCATCTGACAAGCACTGCCTGTGGGAATGACGTTCTTATGTGCACAGCAGAGGCTGCCTCAAGCACGATTTGTCATCCCCCTTCCATTTTGTGTCCCCTTGGCCAGGCCTCCCTTCTCTGCATCCATTGCCCTGATTCTCTTCCCTATTGCTTTCTATCATGACCCTTCCCATTTCCCATGATTCCATTCAGCAGCGGGCCACACTGAGTCCCTGGGAGGAGCAACAGAAGTGGTTAGAACTAAGAGTGGCCTCTGGATCTGTTGGGTACTAAGTGCTGTGCTGAGGCCACGCCTGATAAAATATCACATAACCTGTTGGGGGTTAACTGGTGGCACGTCCCCGTGGTGGACAAACTGCTATTCTGGTGTCTGGGCATGGTGGAGGTGGTCGCTGGATCAGCAGAGAAGGGTCTTGCATTGCTAGGAGACACGGTCGATGGCTGGGACTCTGTGCTCCTCTCAGGTTCTGTAATGGTGCCACTGGTATCAGTGAAACTGTAGAGTGTCACGGGGGTTGGTGCCGTGGTCCCTGAAGCCAAGGCGAGGAGTCCAGATGTGAACCCAGTCATGTCAGATGTGAACACAGTCGTATCAGATGTGAAAGGGGCGCGAGGATCTGAAATATGGACTTGGCCGGTCGTGACAAATTCATCCATGAGGGTGTTGTCAAATCCATCCTTGAGGGTGTTGGTGAGATGTGTGGGGGGAACATTTCTCTCAGTTGTGAGGGCTGAAGGACCAGAGAGGAAGAAATGTTAGATTAAGCCAGAGGCTTGCTTGCAAGGAACAAAAGTCCTAGCCCCCTCAGATGTCAGGACAATGGCAAGAGCCTGCCTCTCTGTGACTCTGGGCTTGGCTCCTGGTTGTCAGGCTTGTGTTCTTTTGAGAGTGACACAAAGAAGGGGACGTTTAAGGGAGGGAGACTCTGAAACAATCTTTAGCCTCCCCTATCAGGCTGCTCCCAGAGCGTAGCTCCATCTTCCTTCCTAGCTCCCTGTCTTTTTCCAGGCCCTTCTCAATCACGAGCATCAGAGGGATCCCCTTTGTAATTACATATGTGTGTGTGTTCATATGTGTGCGCATGTGCCACAGTGTACGTGTGGAGGTTAGAGGACAACTTGCAGGAGTCAGCTCTGTTGTTCTATCACATGGGTCTTGGGGTTTGGACCCGGGTTGTCTGGCTTGATGGCAGGTGCCTTGACCTACTGAGCCATCTCAGGGCCCTTTTTTGAGTTTAAGAGATATCTCCACAATATGTTGTATAAAGGAAGCTGCCCCATAATTGTCAGACGAGAACTAGAGATGGAGACAGAGGAAAGCCAAGAGTCCCAAATTCTGGAGGAAACTGGAAAGAGTCAAACATCTTCGCTGGGTGTACTAAGACACACAGGAGCAGATCTTGCCCCTTCAGGGCTCATCCCAACCCTTTACTGCCAGGAGCAGATAAGGGTCTGAACAGCACGTGGGAGCTGCTTGAGTCTCAGTAGGAACAAGACAGAGAAAGGCTTCCATCTCCTCTACTGGGCACAGAAAAGATACACTCCTAAAGCTATCAGACACTTTTCAGGGAGGCCTGGACCATTGCTCTGAACAAGGGAAGCCTGAACACCAATTCGGTGAAGCAAGAAATGGAGGAAGAGGCCAATTCATGACTAAGACTCTCATGGCAAGGACACCAGAAGAACCCTCTAAAGGGGGTATTTTGGGAGACACGAGTTTAGACATTCACATCATAGACTTTCAAAGCATTGGCAAGAAAGGACTCAGTCAGCAGAGGGGATTCCCACACCCTCTAGCTAAGTCACACCACTAATGATCTTTCCTTGTTCCTGCTCAGCACACCAGTGTGGGAGAGAGGGAGAGTTGAGAAAGTGATCAAGGGGAAACCATCCCCACCTCCAAAAAGGAAGGAGCTAGGCAGGAGAGCAGCTGCTTCCTCCAGCAGTTGCCCTGGGCTACAAGGCCTAGCCGTTGTGGGTGGAGCACATACTACTGTTAGAATTGTAAGTGGCCGAGGCGTACATGTTTATTTCCACTTTTGTTTAGTTATTTGGGAGTGAGCACACACTTTCCTGGCATGAATATGAGGATCGAAGGAAATTTTTCAGGAGTTAGTTCTCACCTTCTACCATACCAGTCCCAGGGATCGAACTCGGATCACCAGACTTGGTATCAAGTGTCCTTTCCCACAGACCCATCTTCCCACTGGCGGGAGATTTTTTTTCTTACAACTGATGGGCAAAGTTGCTACCTGTCCAAGATTATCCTTAAGAAGCAGAAAATGACGACCTGGAATGGGGGCTCAGTCAGTGTGGTGCTTGCTATGCAAACATGAATCCCCAGAGCCCAACATGGTGGTGCATGCTTACAATCCCATGCTAGGGAGACAGAGACAGAGGAATCCCTGGAGAGTCACTAGCCAGATAGCCTATTTGGCAAGTTCCAGGCTAGTGACAAACTCTGTCTCAAAGAAAATAAATAAATAAAAGGACGGGTAGCACCTGGGTATGACACCTGAGTTTGTTCATGGACTTCTATACGCAGATACATGCATGTGCACATGTACACACGCATACCCAACTGACACATACACACAAACGTGCACACAAAAATAATAATAAGAGAAATGACAATAAAAATAAGTCCATTTCATAATGGCATCGCATCTCCCCACATGGTGACCCAGAGTCAGATTCACCAGCTTCTTGGGTTGAGAGCAAAGAAATGAGACTCAGCTCCACAACTGAGAGAGAAAGCTTTTGCTGGTTCAGACCAGGGAGGATGGAAATGCACTCGGGGGAGGGGAGCAGGAGAGGGCTGGTGGCTAATGTATCAACCGGTGGCTTTCCCCAGACACTTGATGGCCACTCACCCTTTCCTGTCTTATAAATGTGGGGACCCCACATCTTCATTCCAACTCTTCTCCCTTATTTCTGTGCACAAGAGAGATTTTTCTAACCCCTTGAGTAGTGATGAGCACTTTCACTGGACCATGCTGAGAGAGACCTTGTCATTTAGTGATCATCTCCAACCCTAAGCAGTGACCTTTCAATGCCTCTGGATGTCTTTATAGAGACACTTCCAAGTGTACATCCCAGCTCTGCCCCATCACCAAGACTTCAACTGCCTGGGTCACCTGTCCCCTTGGGTCCTCGGAAGTGCCTTCCCATGATCAAATGGCTCACGATTCCCCTCCTAAGGAGCTCTCTTTGGGGGTTCCCCTATTTGATAAATGCTACTATTTCCTAGCAACTGATAAGTCAATATTCTCTTCCTGTCTCCCACTTGAGCAAATCCTGCCATCACTTCAAGATATACAGAAAGTCTGAAAAAGAATAGAATTGAGTCCATCTTGCACACACACACACACACACACACACACACATGCTGCCCAAGTCTCACTTGTGCAAACCACTGCTGTTTCCAGTCAGGCATCCACCTAGGTCTCATTGCCTCTTCTCACACTCTGTAAGCAGTGATTGTTGCCTTGCAAAGAAAGCTGAAGACACGGCTCAGTCAGTAAAATGTTTTTAGCCCAGGCATCAAGAAGCAAGCCTAGCCTACTTGTCATGCTCCAGGACAGTGACAGACCTGTCTCAAAAATCAGTGTAGACAGCTCTAAAGAATGCTGTCTGAGTTTGACCTATGGCCTTGACATACACACGGTACGCTCACACATAAATCTGCACATACATACAGAGGCAGAGGCAGATGCGCATGCGTGCACACACACACACACACACACACACACACACACACATACACACACACACACACAGGAGAGGGAGATGGAGAGGGAGAGGGAGAGAGGAGAGGCAGGCAAAGAAAGATATAACACTTTTTTTTTCCTGTTGCAGTTAGAGTTAGACCCAGCTCCATATTATGGAATTGAGGACAACTCGACTCTCCATACTCAAAGCCTAAACAAAAACAACACATTAGTCTGGTGTGGTGGTGCACACTTGGGAGGTAGAGGAAGGTGGGTCTCTGTGAGTTCAAGATCAGCCTGGTCTACAGAGTGAATGAGTTCCAGGCCAGACAGGGCTACATAGTGAGACCTTGTCTCAAAACAAACAAACCAACCAATGCAGCCAATTACTCTAAAACTTACTGTTGTCCTTCCCTGTCCCCTAATCCTCTCCCCACCCCCACTCTGAGTGGCCCAGTCATACTAGTTCTCCTTGTGCAGGCCTTGATGCGTCTCACCTTGAATTTAAGGCTCTCCCTGCAGTTGCTCATCCGAGCATAGGTGAGAGAGCTGTCATTGGAGCGCTGCTGAATGCTCACTGGTCCTCTGCTGCTCACTGTCAGCCGAATCCCTGACTCTGAGTAACTCTGCAGCTCATCCTTGTTTCCTAAGGACATCTGTTGTGCTGTGCAGCTATTTACCTGGATTGGCGTGTTCCTGCCTGGCATTTCCCACAGGGCAGGACTGAGGCTGGTTTTGTTCATTATTATACTCTCAAAACCTATATATAACAGCGCCTGGCACATCCCCCAAGCTGGGTGAGCATATGACATTCAGATGACTGTATAAAATAGAGTCCCAAGTTCCAATCTCGCTCTGCTCAAGGGCAAGGTCAGAGCCACACAGAGCTTGCCAAAACCCGTTTTCTTTGTCTGTGAAACCATGACAGGAAGATGCACAGAGCAAAGAACCATTGTTACACGATCCCACCCATTCAGGCGCTGTGCACGGAGACTCACCTGGATATACTTCCAGCTGGAAACCCACCAAGGGGTAGAAATTTCCAGCCGTGCTCCGCATACACCAGTATCGTCCAGAGTCCTGAACTCTGAGAGACTCCATGGTAATGCGAACTACCTTGGCCTTGGCGTCATCCCTCATAGAGTAGCTGGGACCCCTCACCCAGCTCCGGATGAAGTTGTGATCACACTTCTTCTTCCTGACTTTGCACCAAGACTTGGCCTCAACAAGGTTCCGGCGGTTCTTGTAGGAGCACTGCACAGACAGAGTCTCTCCTTCACGCCGCCATAGTTTCCTGTACAGGTTCTCATTGGAGGGACCTGGGGAGACAGGACTTGCTGATCAACGTCTGCTGAGAAAGAAGACATCTTGAAAATGGAAGCCGAGGACAAAAAGAGACGGGGACACTGCCCTGACATTCCTGGAGCTCAGTGTGAGGCAAACGCACAGCCGTACCCTCAGAGAATCTGCATGGAGAAGCACAGCACCCCCAAACCCCAGAAGCTGGCTCCGAGTCTGATGGAGGAGGCCCTAGTCCAATAGGGAGACACCCCTAGCACAAGAGCTCCACCAGACATAGTCCTTGTTTCTCTGGATGCTTTCCGGTCTTCAGGGATGCCCAGGATTTCAGGACAGACTCAGGCCCTGCCCTCAGGGACACAGATGCAGACACAAACAGCTCACCAAGCTCTGCAACTGGAGAGCACAGACTACTGAGGCTGTGAGAAGGTCCAGTATCCGGAAAAATGATGAAGAATTATTTCTCCCAGTAATATTCTTTCCTCCTTTTTCTCCTTCCTGGACACTCTCCTTCTTGTCTTGTTTGGGTGGTGGGGATCACTACACCTCCATACCTCTTCGTACCTCAAGCATGTTAGCCAAGCACTCTATGACTGAGCCATACCCCTGGCCCCCATTGGACACCTTTAAAATAGCACTCTCCATGGTACTTAATTTTTAAATCCCCTACTTTCCACACACAGATTAAGCATGCTGCACACATTTAAGCCCCACCGATGAGCCAGCCAGCAGATACAGTATTCACTGTTCATCCAACTTTTTGTCATCGGGACTTGACTTTGACATCTGTAGATGTACCAGGCAAGTCGTGGCTGTACCAGGATGCATGGGACCCATAGACCACAGGCTGGACAAGGATGGTAGAGTATCTGGTCTCTATACCTAGGAGTGAGATGTAGCACAAACCTGTAACAGCATGAAGGAGACTGAGGTAGGGAGATCCAGAGTTTAAGGCTAACCTGGGATACCTAGTGAGTTCAGGCTAGCCTGGAAACAAACCCCATCTAGTCTGTACCTGTAACATCAGGGATGGTCTGGTGGGGGGAGCAAAGGGATGGACTGGAGTACACACACATGAGTGTATAACACAGAGAGAGAGGGGAGAGGGGGAGGGAGAGAGAGAAAGGAGGGAAAGAGAATGAATACGAACAGAATACACAAACGTGTTCTATGCCCTTCATAATCCAGGGCACTTTGAAGAAAGGGCAGAGTTAGTGATTGGCAGGGCAACTCAGGAGATGGGGGAGGGTACAGTCAAGACCTGGAAGCCCCACCATCTGCCCTTGTTTCCAACATGCTTGTCACTGTAGCTGAAGCTCTGAGGTTTCTTCTTCCCTTGCCAAGTAAACAGAACAGGCCTCGAATTCACCTTGGCTCAGCCCAGAGTTTCGAGAACTTTCTCCCTGCAGAGCAGCAGGGATGAGAATCACCTGGAAGACGCCTCTTGGGGTCCTGGGTTCATTTGTGCCTTCATTTTCTGTCAATTGGTGAAGGCTGGGTTTGCCAGCCCTCACCCTAGTCAGAACGGAACAGGAAGTGGTAAATGGTTGCCTTGGCAGCCAGGAAGGCTGAAACCAGTGAGCCCCTTGCACAGTAGCCTCGGGTTGAGAAGGGCCTTTGGGGATTGGTTCCCTTCCAGTCAGAGTGGGTGGGGTGGGAGGACCGGATGTGGCATCAGCATTCCGAGAAAAAACGAAATTTAAAGTGTGCAGACTTGGTACAAGAATTCATACCAGCACCAGTCAGACAAAAGTCAAACAGAGGTCATTTCTGTGAGGAAATGAAGCGTTCATTCTCCACCACAAGGAAACCCATTAGATAAAGGCCAATATAGAGGATACAGCTACATCTAAGCCTGGCTAAGCTCTGCCTGGGGCCAGATATTAGCGTGGGGGGAGGGGGAAGGGGGGTTTGCATTCTCACTGATCTCTGGTAAAGACCTGCCGGTCAGCCCAACCTCTTCCCCAACCCACAAAACATTAGTGGAGCAAGAAAAGGCAGTATGGGATAGACAGGGGAAGTGGTTCTTTTCTCCTCGCCTCTCACCTGAGACACAGCCCTGTAGCAGCAGCAGCAGCAGCAGCAGCAGCGACAGCAGGAACGGAAGAGGCCATGGCTCCATCCAGATGCAATGTCACACTCTCCCCCTGGAATCTGAAGTTAGGATCCACAGTGACCCCAGGCATGCCACCTGACTTCCCAGGATTGGATGTCAGGCTCTAAAAAATACAGTTGCCTATTGGGGGAAGTAAGCCAGTGTGGCACACAATGCCCCAGTAGAGCCCACAATTGTGGGGAGAGAACGTGGGGGCGGGAGCTGTATGTTTCCGCCCCCTTCCTCAGAACTTGAAGCAGGTGTGGCTGTTCCACCCTGTCTTGGGGCCCCTGGGCCAAACTCCAGAACCCCACAATCTTTGTGATTCTCTACAGAAAACCTGATCCATCTGGGGTGTCTCCTCATTCCAAGCAGCTGGTCCACCCAGGGAACAGGAGGAGAAGCTTCTGGAGCATTCTGTAGAGACTTTATGGAATCTTCTGGGTTCTGAGATTCAGGAGCAGGTGCTCTCTGGAAGGCGTTGACCCTCCTTCACAAGGAAGATCTTTTGTCTGGCAAAATGGTTTCCTTCAGTCACCCTGAGCCTCCTCTGTTCAGGCTGGTCACAGTTGCAAATAACCTCTCATGGACTCACGTGCTGGCTTATTTTTGTCAAGGGGGAAAAAGATGCAAATCTTAACACACACACACACACACACACACACACACACACACTCCTCCCTCTCCCTCTCCCTCTCCCTCTCCCTCTCCCTCTCCCTCTCCCTCTCCCTCTCCCTCTCCCTCTCCCTCTCCCTCTCCCT
>JANHMN010000017.1:55870288-55880398 GCA_030674055.1 Rhabdomys pumilio
CCCCCTCTCCCTCTCCCTCTCCCTCTCTCTCTCCCTCCTCTTCCCCCTTTCCCTCTCTCTCTCCCTCAAGTATTTCCCTGGCTCTGTCCCTCCTGGTTGTAACTCACTCAGCAGCTCGCTCTAGCCTTCCACTGCTCCAAGGCTCCCAGGCTTCTTGAAGTGCGGTAAGCCTTCCCCTCCCCCACCTCCTTTCATGTTACCCCGCCCTTGGAGCCCCTCCCTCCCCTTGTTCTGCAGGCTTAGGCAGCATGGAACACACAGCTCTGTCTCTTCAACTTCCTCCCCTCAGCCATATCTCTCTTCGACAGCCACCCGGCTCTAGCTGAAATGACCCAGCATTTGTCCCAAGGCTCCACCCATCCCTCTGTCTTCAAAGAATCAAAAGACTCTACTGACTTCCAACAACGATGCAACCTGCTCTCGTGGATTACAGAGGCTCAGGGGACCCCATGATTGTGTGGGATCCCTCTACTTGTTTAGGACACTGAACAGAAAGTCCTGCCATTTACACAGCCGCAGTCTTAATGGGACTTGAACCCTCAAGTCCCAGACCAAAGGAATTGTAGCTTTGCTCTCTTCAAATTTCTCACAGTTTTAACTCTTCATTCATTCATTCATTCACTCGTTAGTTCTTACAGTGTGCTTGCTGTGCGTGGCCTGGGCATTATGGGGAAAGGGATGAAGCACTCCTGTCACTGAAAGGGTTCTGATGTGACATTCAACCGGACACTGAGACAGGTTATCTTTTGGTATCTAATGCTGTGAACAGAAGTTCCTGGGAAGATCTGCACCTGATGCTGAACCTTCTACAAGGCTGACTGACTACTGACTACTGACTGACTGACTGACTGACTACTGACTGACTGACTGACTGACTGACTACTGACTGACTGACTACTGACTGACTGACTGACTGACTGACTGACTAGAATGTCAACTGACACACTCAGGACTCGGCTTTCTGATTGTGAATCTCATGCTGCTCCAAGCTGCCCCCATTTTGGCTGCCCCATCAAGATGGGCTGTACCCTAAACTGCACTCCCAGACCAATGGAGTCCACCGGCAAGATGGCTCAGCAGGTAAAGGAGCTTGTTGACAAGCCAAAGAACCTGCGTTCTAGCCTCAGAGTCCCAATGTTTGGTTTCAGACCCTGGAACAAACAGCTGAGGTGCATATCTTATCTTATACCAAAGCAGACCTGGCCTCCAGGTTCTCCCTCAGTCCCTCCCTGGCATACCCCCACCCTCTACCCAGACCTTACCGGCCTGGGGCTGGGCTGCCTTCTCCTACAGGTTCTTCCCTATGTAATCCAGGTGTTTTGGCCTCTTTGCTGCCCCCTTTCTCCTCTGTTCTCTGCAGGTCCTCTTTCTCTTCACTCTTCCCTCATCTCCCTCCCCATGGTGACTTTCCCGACCTTTCCTTGGGACCAGTGAACTTTCCCACCCCTCCACCCAAGAGCAGCTTCCCAGTAGATGTGCTTTTACACACTCTAATCTGGCTTGAATTAGTTCATTTCATCAGAGGAGAAATAGCTTATCACACATGATGGAAGGAAACAACTGACTCCAGTGAGGTGTCCTCTGGCTGTCACACATACACACATGTGCACACACACGCACATGCACATGCACACGCACTTACACTTTGATGAGGTCTCCCTGAGAAAAGGTTAGCTTTGCAAAATTCAGTGAGCAAAGAGAAATTCAGTGGCTACTTATTAAGACCCCATGGGTATATCTATTACTATCTGGTTAAATAGACCTGTATTCTTATTATAATGATGTCTTTAGTTTTTATTCTCATTGTTTTCAGACAAGATTTCATTTACCCCAGGATTAAACCTTCTGTGTTGAAAAGAGTGATCGTGTACTTTAAACAATAAGATTTTTTTGGCCAGGTGTGATGGTATATACATTTAATTTCAGCAAAGAAAATCAGGCCTCTGTGAGTCTAAGGCCAGCCTGGTCTACATAGTGAAAATCTGTCTCAAAATTAAATAAATAAATGTTCTCTCATATATATATATATATATATATATATATATATATATATATGATGTCTGTGAGTGTTTTGCTTGCATGTTATATATGCACACTACATTTGTGCCTGGTGTCTGTGGAGGTTAGAAGAGGCTTTAGATCCCCTGGGACTGGAATTACAGATGCTGATGAGTGACATGGGGGTGCCGGGAATGGAACCCAGATCCTCTATTAAGCCATCTCTCTAGCTCTTTAGCTTCATTTTTTTTTTTAAAGACTGCCTCAATGACCATGGAGAGTTTGGAATGAAGACAGTCCATAGCCAAGTTATCTTAGCCCCTCCCAATAGCCATTTCTTGCCCTCCTCAGTATGTGGCCTAATTAATATCGTTGTGACCAAAATATATTTGCAATGCACAGATAGATTCTACTCCCCAGCATGGAAAAGGCTAGGAGTGTGGTGAGATAGCATCTGAGGCCTAGAGCTAAGATCTCCTCACCGTGCAGTGACCTCCTTCCTGCGGTTTTTACCACTATATTTCTAAAGTGCCTTGAGGTATAGTTCTGCTGGTTATGTTACTATAAAACTTCACAGAGGGGATTGGAGAGATAGCTCAGCTACCGTGAGCACTCCCTGTTCTTGCTAAGGACCTGGATTTGATTCCCAGCACCCATGTGGCAACTTACAACCATCTTAACTCCAGTGTCAGGGATCTGGTTCCCTGTTTCTGGCTTCTAAAGGCAGTAGGCACGTATATGGTGCACGTACATGTATGACGGCAAAACACACACACACACACACACACACACAATCTTTCTAAAAACTATGTAGAAACATTAACAGGTTAAAACATGTTAAAAACAGATTAAAACAGGTTAAAAATTTGGGGTTACCTAGTCTGTACTTCTAGACAATGGTCATTCTTACTTAGCTCCCAAGTAAATTCTGTATTGTACTCTCTGAGGTAAGTGTTGTATTTTTGCACCTAAGGTGCCCTAGACATACAGGTAGACAGTAGCGTGGTTGGGGTCTGAAGAAAGCTCAGAGGAAGTGGGAGGTTCCAAGTTCCACCCATGGTTGGTGAGTCAGCTCCAAGTGTGGGGACAGGGACAGTACAACTCTACAAAACAAGTTACTTTAACTCTTGGAAAAAAAAAAACTTGGTTTCATAAATTGTTAAAATTCAGCCAAAACGGAGGCGCTGCATACAACGGCATGGCCTTCCCAGGACTCACACCCCTGAGTTCAGGAACTCTCCCCTCCCCAACACACGTGGCATCTTCCTCCCTCCCTTCCATTAAAGCAGTGGTTTCAAACATGGGAGTTCACACTCACCCTGTGAGAACTTTGTCAGCTGAAATCTCTCGGGGACTACTCTAAGTGTGTCCGGCACAGAGTGAGACATGGTGACTCCTGGTGATGGACTTACTGGTGGCTATGAGTCACTCAGCTTGGGTGCTGAGAACCAAACTGGTCCTCTGCAGGAGAACAGTATACCTTCTTAACTGCTGAGCCATCTCTCAAGCGCCCATTTCTTTTCTTTTTCTCCAGGTTGGTTTTGTGCACTGTGTATTCAAATGCTGAGTTCTGTGCCACAAGGCAAGGTTGCAGTCTGGACATGGTATTGTATTGACCACTGTGCTGCAGAGAATTCTCCCCAGTAATCTCTGATTGAGTAATAGAAGGCTAGAGCCTGAGCCTGGGCAGGGGAGAGAGGAAGGCAGAATTTAAGATTGAGTAGGTGTCTTAGTTAGGGTTTTCCTGCTGTGAGCAGACATCATGACCAAGGATATAATGTAAATGTTATAAGGACAACATTTAATTGGGGCTGGCTTACAGGTTCAGAGGTTCAGTCCATTATCATCAAGGCAGGAACATGGCAGCATTTAGGCAAGCATGGCGGAGGAGGAGCTGAGAATTCTAAATATTCATTTCAAGGCAGCTAGCAGAATCCTGGCTTCCAGGCAGCTAGGATGAAGGTCCATGCCCATAGTGACACACCTACTCCAACAAGGCCACACCTTCAAATAGCGCCATTCCCTGGGCCAAGCATATTCAAACCATGACAGTAGGGTTGTCTCAAGTAGAGACCATGAGGAGAAGGATATAGGAGAGAGAAGAAGGTTGCCATGAGAGAGAGGCTGGACCATGAGTATGTGGCCAAGAGAAGCTCGATCTGGGACACACACGGAGCAGAGCTAGTCAGGCAAGACTAAAAAAACAAGTAACACAGGCATATAGCTGGGACGTAGGTTAGAATAGCTCAGACTCTGTCCTGCACACTGTCAACAGTTTGTAAATAAAATACCAGGTTTCTTTGTCCTTTATCTGGGAGCCATACAGGCTAGAGTGGGGCAGTGTGGTCCTTTGAATGTGCTTGGCCCAGGCAGTGGCACTATTAGATGTGGCCTTGTTGCAGTAGGTGTGGCCTTTGCAGTAGATGTGGCCTTGTTGGAGAAAGAGTATCATTGTTGGGGACCCATCTCCTCTCAGCTCCTCCCCAGCCATGTCTGCCTGGACACTGCCATGCTCCTGCCTTGATGATAATGAACTGAACCTCTGAACCTATAAGCCAGCCCCAATTAAATGTTGTCCTTATAAGAGTTGCCTTGGTCATGCTGTCTCTTCACAGCAGTGGAACCCTAATTAAGACAGGTGAACCACACACACACACACACACACACACACACACACACAAATACTTCTACACTTTACATTTATTTTTCCTACTTAAAAATTAAGTAAAATCCACCCTCTTCAATGTGCAGCCTAGAGGCCTTTGTACCTACTACTGTAACTGAATTCTGCCAGTTCCCCCAAACTTTCCCACAGTGCTTAGTAGTTCCTCAGCCCCTGGCAAACCCCGATGTAGTGGGCATTCTTCTTATAGTTCTTCCTTTAGAAAGTGGAAATTATATAGGATAGACTCTTTTGAGTTTTTTGTTTGTTTATTTGTTTTATTTGGTGAAATCCTATATATAATTGTAATGGCTTGTAACTTTTGTTATATCAAAGGAATCTTTGCTTAACCTAAGCTCAAAGACTTTTAACCATTTTATAAGATATACTTCACATTCTGTAAAATCAACCCATTAAAACCCATATATTTCTGAGACCTAGAGATGTAGCTTCATTGTAGAATGCTTGCCTAGCACGCACTGTAGAATGCTCGCCTAGCGTGCACTGTAGAATGCTCGCCTAGCATGCACTGTAGAATGCTCGCCTAGCATGCACTGTAGAATGCTCGCCTAGCATGCACTGTAGAATGCTCGCCTAGCATGCACGAAGCCTTCTTTGGTTTTCAATTCCCAGCACCACATAAAAGGGTATGGTGGTACACAAATGTAATCCCAGCACTCAGGAGAAGAGGCATAGATTCAAATTCATCTTCAACTACACAGAAAGTTTGAGGCTATTTTGGGATATATGAGAGCCTGTCTAAATAACACGTATAACCCTGATGTCTTCAGGGATTTCTGGCAAGATGGCTTCCTGGAATTTCTAGACAGGCTTACTTCATGCAAAGAAGGATGAAAGAAAAAAATACAAATAAAAAACAAAACAACAATAAAAACTGTCTAAAGCAGTGAGCATGGCAAGCAGGCAGGCAGGCAGGCAGGCAGGCAGGCAGGGGGTAATGGCGCAGACAGTATTGTGCTTACCACCCAAGCACTAGGACCTGAGTTGGTATTCCCAGTCCCTATGTAAAAGCTGAGTGTAATGTCATGAAGATGTCATCATGACAGGGATGAGTGAAGACAGGTGGATTCCTTCGGCCCATTGGACAGCCAGCCTAACCATATCAGTGAGTTCTAGGTTCTGCAACAAACTCTGTCTTAAAACAAGGTGGATAGCCATTGAGAAGCTTATGAAACATTGATTTCTGCCCTCACTCACACAAGCCCAGATACGTGTACCTGCATTCATATCAGCACACACCCACATGCATGCAAAACACACACACACACACACACACACACACACACACACACACACACACAAAGACAGAGAGACAGAGACAGACAGGGACACTGGAGAAACAACTTCAGAACATCAAACAGAGAAAACCACAAAGACCCGAGATGATCTCACATATAAAAAAGGGGGTTAGGGTTTGCTGGAGAGATGTCTCGGTAGGTAAGAGCACTGGCTGCTCTTCCAGATGGCCTTGCTTCAGTTCCCAGCACCAGCATGGTGGCTCACAATTGTCGGTAACTCCTGGTGCCCTCTACTAGTTTCTGCAGACAACTAACATGCACATGGTATGCAGGTGCACAGGCAGACATCCAGGCAAAACATTCCGCACGTATAATAAAAATATTTTTTTCTTTTAAAAAAAGGAAGTGAAACACACATTGTGTGCCCGTTCTAAGGCTTCATTGGTATCTTCTAGGAAACAACAAAGTCTCGCCACGACAGGGAAAGGTAAGCTGAATGACATCAGCAACCTCAGAACTAGGCCAAGTTCCTCCTTACAAAAGGTATTTAACCTCAGGCCTGCTCTGAGGAAACAGGGTATAGTTTCATCCATTTTCTGCCATGACAATAAATATCTTAAGACCATAGCCTATTTCTCTTCTTTGGGACCCGCCATGGGGAACCGTGGAGAAGGTTTTCAACTACAGAGCCGCCATCTAATCTCCTGCTGACAACCTCTCTACATTCCCAGCCCCAGAGACCCAGCCACCCAAACAAGCAAGCCAGCCGTGACCCAGCCAAGCGAGTCAATGAGACCAGAACTCTCATCCCTGCAGGACAACTGTGGGCTGATCTAGCCCCGTATGCCCCCACTGTCTCTGCCCTTCCACAGCCTCTCAGCAGTGCCTGAGAGCCCAGGGGTCTGAGTACCAACTGGTTCCCAGTCACATTTTGGCCCAGGGACCCCCAACCCAAGAGCTCTGGCTCCATGCAGGACTCCAGACTGTGCTCCCCACCCCTGGAGCGGTATCCCACGGCTTCTCACAGACCAGTGTCTGCCCGGTGCCAGCGTGGAGTGAACACAGTCAAATTCCCACTCCCCTCCCCACAAGATGCCCTAGACAAGAGACAGACGCAAGACCCACAATTCCACCCAACAACGGACCCATGCACACTACAACCCTGGACCCAGTTGGGCAGCTCTCTGGGCTGCACTCTCCGGGCTCCTTCATGGTGGCTATGCCTCCCTTCCTCCACTCTTCTCAGCATGGTATCTCCTCTCCTCCACGTCTCCCAGCATGGCAAATCTCATCTCCTCCTCTTTCTTTCCATCCCAAGTCCAGGAATCCTCAAGTCTTGCCTCTGCCCTGACCAGCCATTGGCTGCTGGCATTTTTTTTAACCAATCAGAACCAATTGCTAACAATTTTAAGGACAAATTAACATAAGACTACAAGCAGCATTAGGCCAAACCCACTACAAGTAAATTTAGTAATCCAACCCACATACATCTAATTTCTTATAATATTGCTCTATCTGCCTTTTTTCTTTTCAACCCCTTCCTTTTACCTAAGAAAGAATAGAGAAGAGGAAAGGACACACAAAAATCCCCAAGTCTAAGTTCTCTATTTAGTTTCCTCCCTGTCCAAAATTATGACCCATTCCAAATCACTCCTTAAAATGACAACCTATCTATAATTTTAAATTAATTTTAAAATAACCATAACCAGACTCCCAAACCCAAGGAATCAGGATCATAACTCTCCACAGCTTCTTCCTGCTGAATTGGGGTGACTAATCTTTTTATTTTTTTTTAAGGAAGGGGTAGAAAAAAATGGAAGACTTAAGAAAGCTAACTTTAGCATTTTGTTACCCAGTCTCTGTATGCTTAGAAAGTTCAGGACTTAACTGAAGTTCTGACTGAAACTGTCTGGAAGACTGATGAACTGAGGTCATCAGGAATCAGCAACTCTTCCTGAAGCTGTTCTGGGAGCAAGTCTCTGGAGACAGCTTCAGGTGAGGCAGGATCAGGCAGGGAGCTGGAACGGTAGGTCATCTCAGCATTCCTACAATGAATCTTATCAGAGCTGCACCTTGGTTTAAAAGAAAATGGAACACTGTTCTTGTTCTGATGCCCCACTGGGATCTTCTAGGAAACAACAAAGTCTTGCCACGGCAGGGAAAGGTAGGCTGGTTGACATCAGCAACCTCAGAAGACACCACAGACAGTAGAAGATTTTGCTACTGGAGAATCCTGCAGCCCTCAAGGACCCTGAACCCAGTGTAAGGGCCACATATTTCCAGCATTGCTATAAGGTAGGAGTTCAACCTTGAACTCTAGCTAGGCCAGCATTACATGGTACCTTTGTAAGACCAAACCCACTCTTAAAAACAAAACAAAACAGAGTCTATGTCTCTATATCTGCCTGGAACTTGCAGTGTGGACCAGGCTGGCTTGGAGCTCACAGAGATCCTGCTGCTTCCATCTCCCAAGTGCTGGAATTAAAGTGCTGGCATCAAATCCATTCTTGGTCTCATACTTACTACCATAGGCACTATACCACACCCTGTACTCACTGGGATGACTCTATCAATGAGGGATCCCTAGAATTTGAGAAGCACCCATCTTCTATATCAATGTCACCCTGCCTGTGTAGGCCCACCAGAGTATCTCTGCCCCACCACAGGACCCACCAGTAGATATGTGTGCTCTGTGTCCACCTTAGAGCCCCCAAGCTTGCCCTGCCAACGTCACTGATATGGATCCTAGCTGAAGAAATCTACCATGCCCACCAAACCAAAGCCCTAGGATTCATCTTCAAGGGGATGTCTCTAAGAACCCATGGAAGTTTGCACAAATGTCTTCTAAAGACTCGAGTTAAAGGCTTTGCCACCTGTCTGTATTTACTGAGAAGAGGCAGAACTTTTAGGAGACAGGGCCTACTGTGTTGGCAAATTTTATGTCATCTTGACACAGTCAGTCATTTGGAAAGAGGGACTCTTCATTGTGAAAATGCCCCACCCACGGTTGGCCTGTGGGCAAGCTGTGTTCTAGATTGATGATGTAGGAGGGCCCAGATCACTGTTAATAGTGCCACCCACTCACTCCTGGGTTAGTTCTCCTGAGTTCTATAAGAAAGCAGGATGAGAAAGTCTTGGTGAGCAAGCCCATAAGCAGCAGCCCTCCATGGCCTCTGTATCAGCTCCTGCCTCCAGGTTCCTTCCTTGGGTTCCTGCCATGACTTCTCTCAATGATGGACTGCTTTCTGAAGTGTAAACCAAGATAAATCCTTTTCCTTCTCAAGTTGCTTTTGGTCATTGTCTTAGTTTGGGTTTTATTTCTGTGAAGAGACACCATGTCCAAGGCAACTCTTATAAAGGAGAATATTTAATTGGGACTGACTTATAGTTTCGGAGATTTAGTCTATTACCATCACGGTGGGAAGCATGGCAGTGTCCAGGCAGGCATGGTACTGCAGGAGCTGAGAGTTGTACATCTTGATCTGAAAGCAGCAAAAGGGGGCTGTCCTCCACAGGCAGACAGGAGGAATTCTGATTCCACACTGGGTGGAGCTTGAGTATAGGACAATGCAAAGCTTGTCTACATGGTGATGGACTTCCTCCAACAAGGTCATACCTTCTCCAATAAGACCATGTCTTCTAATAGTGCCAAGCATTGAAATGTGAATCTACGGGGGCAAACCTATCCAAACCTCCACAGTTATGGTGCTTTAACACAGAACTAGAAACCCTAACTAATACAGCTACTGAGAGGTGGGCTAGCCTAATGCTGCTTTTATTCTAATGCTTATTTTGGGCCCCAAGACTGGTTGTCCCAGGAAATCCACACAGAAGATGAGTGATGTGGAAACTTAAGGGTTCTTTAGAAAGTCAGTTGGATCATGTTTTGCTGGGGCAAATGCATAAAGGAATGTTTAGCTGAAGTGGACACAGGCGCCCCCAGCTCTCGTGTTGTTTTAGGCTTATTGCAAATATAAAGTGGTGTGTGTCTTTCATCTGGGAACTTAAATGGTCTAAGGTGGGGTAGAAACCCCAGGTTGGGATGACTTATTTTCTACAACAGAGAGCGAGTTAGATTATTGCTTTCTAGTGCTCTCTCTCTTGTCTCCCCTTCTCTCTCTCTCTCTCTCTCTCTCTCTCTCTCTCTCTCTCTCCCACCTCTCTTCCTCATCTTCCCCCTCCCTCTGTCTA
>JANHMN010000017.1:55884428-55916210 GCA_030674055.1 Rhabdomys pumilio
TGAATAAATGAGTTCCAGGTTTAAAGAGAGACTGTGGGTCCAAGTTCTGCTTTGTCCCTGGGGTGTGTGAATGCTGCTCCAGCAGTCAAAACACAGGCTCTCTAGGCTACATTTCATTTTTGATACCATCAGAGTGTCAGGCTCATGGGACATGCCAATACACCCCTCAGGGGTGGGGGAACTCAGCCTAAAATGGGGGCCCCAGCCTGAGAAAAACAGTGCAGGCTGGAGCTGTGACTGTGATTCCCAAACTCAAAATCCGAAACACCCAGATGATGCTGGGAACCTCCAGGTGTTGAGAACAGCCCATGGGCTGGTGATGAGCCAGGATGGGGAAAGGGGAACTCTGGCTTAGCTCAGGGGTGAGTGTCCGGTGCACAGAGGGGCCTTCTGCAGGATACTTAGACTGCACAGCTCAATAACGAAGGCTTCCCACTGTAGTGGTGATATTTAGAAAACAGTGCCTGGTTTGGCTTGTTCCCAGACTGCCACCATGTTACCCCTGCTCCTTGGCTCTGACCAGGGCTCTGGCTAGCTAGATGCACAGGCCCTGGCATCCATGAGATACATCCACAAACCTCGGCTGAACCCCAGACAATATCTACCATCCTCACAGTACCTGGTAGAAATGAGACTCTTAAAGCTTAATGATTATCTAAAGGATTTATATATTTAGAAATGTTCAATTAACAAGATGCCCACACAATAAGAGTTGTTACCCAATATCTAACCTTTTGATAGGAGTTGCTACCCAGGACAACTTTCCGCCTGTCTGTGGTTCTCCATGGCTGCTCCCTCTCTCCTCCCCTTCCTCTCTTCCTCTCCCAGCTCCACCTCCTCTTCTACTGCCTAATCACCAAGCTCCACTGTGAATACAATGTAGCAGAATAAATATCCTGCTACATCCCATCACAGCGGCTCTTGATGAGAGAGACAGTATCTGCTTGTCCAAACTATTTATGATGGAAAACGAATGCATACAACTTACTCAGGGTGCAGCAGGGGTTAAATACCTTTTACAGGAAGGAATGTTCAGGAAGCGAAGCTTATTGGCTAAAGCCTCTGGGCCCATGTAGATACCTCATTAGCATGGAGAACTCTGGACTCTATGCTACATGACCAGGTGCCATGGTCTTCTTAGTGGGGTGTCATGATCATGTGCTCCAGGACAGGAACCCAGTTGGGAGCAGATTTAAACATCTACTGTTCTCAGTTGTGAGACTTGCTAGGGTTTCCTAATCTGTTCAACTTTATCAGTTTTTCTGTCTGGTGACAAGGTTCCACTCCTTTTTCTTTCTTTCTTTCTTTTTTAAAGACAAGGTGTCATTGGAATGACGGTCTCTTATGTTATCTGTAGTTAAAATTTTGGGTGGGGTGAGATGTAAGAATTTAAAAAAATAACACAACATAAGCTGGAGGAGTAATGAGTGGTGGGGCTGGGAAGACAAGGGGTTATTGAAATAATTAATTGTTCAGTGGGCTGAAATAGAGAATAAGTTTATACAGAGCTTGTGAGGGTATTGACGCTGGTCTTAAGCAATATTAGATTGATATACATGGACATAACATTTTCTTTATTATCATGTAAGTTTCCCCAAGTTCAGTAGCCATTAGGCTCTGGCAAGAGAGTTCATCTGTCACTGGAAGGACCCAAGGCTGTCATCTGTGGATCTCAGCATTTGCTTGCCTTGAAGGTCTTCAGTCAGATGAGGTATCTGGACAAAGGCAGTTTTATGGCACCCGGCGGGTCCAAGAAGATGGCAGGTTGGTCTCTGTCTGGTCTGTAGCAGCAGAGCTGTCTTTTCCACTTTTGTAGAATAATCATAACAGGAGAGCAGAATCCCAGCAGGGGTGTGTGTGCACAAGGGTGGGGGCTGGGGCATAGTGCACATGTTAAACTTATAACAGTTTGATTAACAGCACGTTGCAAGGGTGTTGAAGAAATTTTAGTCCTGGAAGGAATCCTCTAAATAGGGAGTTACCTATGATGTATTAAGAAAAGCAGATGGAAGAGCTGGGAATTTATCTGTTTTAGGTAGCTGAAAAAGAAAATATATTAATTATGTATCTAGGATAGGCAGTGACAGCTTGTCTGTAAAAGGAAACTGGCTTATGTAGATAGTATTATTTCATTAATTAAGGATTAAATAATGGTTATTAATGTAGTCGGTTTGACCTGCGAGGGGAGAGGGGAGGGGGGAGGGATAGATTAAAATGATTTTTGAAGCGTAGAGGAAATTTTAAACAAATTGAAAGTTTTAGAACGATTTTGGGTTAAAAGGCGCGAATATTGTCTCAGGTGTTCCTGCTACGGAGAACAAGCACTGAGACAAAGAAGCATGAGTTCTTGGGGTAAGGAGTTCAGGTGTGTTTTTCCAAATCCTCAGTAGCAAGATCTCATTCGTTATGTTTTGTTTAGCGGACTCTTCTTCTAAGTGGAGGGGGAGGAGCCTGCTCTGCCACACTGCGGCTGCTGAACATTTGTTCTAGCAGGCAGGTCCTTTCTCTCCCGAATGTGTTTTTTCTTGACTGGCATTGCTAGAAGGTGTGTGTGTGTGTGTGTGTGTGTGTGTGTGTGTGTGTGTGTTGCTTTTAGGGACTTGGTGGTAATGAATTGGTGGAGCCAATGAGAGGAGCTTGGAGTTTCTTCTGAGATTGATTTTCCTGTTAACGGATATTAACATGGGTAAAGACTGATTTGGAAGTGGGGACAAGCTCACGGGAGACATGTAGGTTGGCTATGGGATATCTGGCATAGCCATTAGGGTAGAGTTTACCATGACTCCTGTTTGCCAGTGTTCATCCCATGGATTGATGGTGAAAGGCTGGAAATGAGTTTTAAGGTTGGCGAGCATGGTGCCACCACGGCTGGAGCATTCAATTGTGCAGCTCCAATATCTGTAACCTCTATATGTGGACACCTCCTGGAGACATTCACCTGTGTTTCATTAAGGAAAGCAGAGGAAAGGGCTGGGGGTAGTGGAGATGGAATCTGGGTGGAGGAGAATCTCAATCCTGGTCCAACATCCTTCAAGTGAGAAGTCCTGGGTTTCTATAACTTTCTTGTGTCTGTTGTAAGTTTTCCTAGTGAAGGATCCTCAGTGGTAGGTGTTGGGAAGGCTAGGGAGAGACTGGGTAGTAGCAGAGTTAGTATAAAAAATGACGAAAACAGCCTTGAGAACAGAGGAGAGAGGAACTTGTGGAGGGCACGTGGCCTGGGTGGCAGTCACCAGACCATGGATGTCCTTCCAGGAGATCTGGTTGTTCCTTTGGGTGTGGATTTCCTCTGCCCCCTCCTCCTCTGTCCTTGATCTGCCAGTGAAAGGCAGGCCAGGCTGGTGAGGTGGTGTCGGTGATTGTCCCGGACTGCTCTGCCCCATGCTTGGGGGCCAAAATGTCCTGGCCCGAGTTGCTGCTCTGGTCTGTGGGTCAGGGTCTAGCAAGAGAGAGAGTGGGGATGAAGGTGAAAAGATTCGAAGAATGGAGACCAGACAGAGTGTGATTCAGTCCCATTTATCCTCAAGTCTCTCTTCTTCTCTTTCCAAGTCCCTTGTTCCAGTCCAAGTCCCAAGTCTCGAGTTCCTAATCCCTAATTCCTAGTCCCTAGTGCCTCCAAGTTCCAAGTTTCCAGCTCCTAGTTCCTAGTATCCAGTCCCCCCTTCTGTCTGCCTCTGCCTTTTATAACTCTCACTTCTTAAGTCACACCTTTAAGTCACACCTTTAAGTCTCTAAGTCACACCTCTAAGTCACACACACCCAAAAGAAAATCCTGGGTATATAAAATAAGATGTTATCAGAGTGTGCTCAGCTATTGTAGGCTGTTATAAACAAGTCTCTTGTCAGGGTATATGGCTCAAGATGGCTGCAAGGATGATAGCCGCCTTCTGTCGGCTACCCACAGGTCATTTCTATCAGGAACTCAGATAGGCTTAGGCTGGTCCTGTGGGAAAAGACGAATGAAATCCCTCCCAGATGTAAGGAGAGGGTCTGGTCCCTTTCATATTCCATCCAAAAGGATCATACCATCATACTAGAATGGGGGAATTAATTTTGGTGTGTGTCAATGGAGAGAGATAGGAGAATGTTTGGAGTTTTTGTAGATGTTAAATATGTTTAGTGTAGTCAGAGCTATCATTAATTGTACATTAGAGGGGTAGGTAGTTGTCTTTTGTTTTAGAAGTTGGGCTTTTAGGGTTTGATGTGTTCTTTCTTTTATTCCTTGGCCCTGAGAGTTGTGGGAAATCCTTGTGTGGTGGGCAATTTCCCAATGTGTGCAGAAGGTTTTAAATTGAGAGTTAGTGAAGGTGGGGCCATTACCAGTTTTTATCTGTTGAGGAATGCCCATAATGGAAAAGGTGGAGAGCACACAGTGAATTAAACTTTTTGAGCTTTCACTCATTTGGACTGTAGCCCATATATGAAGTGAGTATGTATCTAAGGAAACAAAATCATATTTCTGTCTACTGAATTGGGAAATATGGGTGACATCAATTTGCCATAAGGCATTGGATTTGAGGCTTCGGGGATTGGTGTCCCTCATTTGTAAAGCTGGGGTGGTGACGAGGGATGCATAAGAGGAGCATGTTTTTATTATCCTTTGGAGCTAAGTAAGGGGAATGTGGGGGAAGCAGGCATGAAGCCCCTTTAAATTTGTGTGTGTGTGTGCAAATGGGATTGGTCTGCTTGCTCAGTGGAGGCTATGAATGTTCCTGTTAAGGTGGTTTGGTCAGCAAGTGTATTTCCCTTGGATATCAGGCCTGGTAGGGGACTGTGAGATCTGACATGCTGGATGTAGAGGGGAGAAGCTCTTTTCTGTAGGAGGGTGGAAACCTGTATGAGTAGAGGGGAAAGTGGGTTGGCATCTAGTTTGAAAAAGGATCTTGATAGCTAGGGGAGCAAATTGACAGTATATACACTGTCTGAAAAGAGGTTAAGGGGACCCTTGACTTCTTTTAGGGCTAACTTGATAGCATATAATTCTTTATATTGGGGGGAATGATTAGGCAGCTCTCTGAGTCAGAGAATAAGGGGGTTCGTCCTCAATAGTATATTGTTGCTGCAGCTTCCCTCTTTCCTGCATCAGTAAATATTGAGGGGACTCCAATTATGGGCTTTAAGCTTCTCCCTTGATATAGGCCACTGTGGAACCCAAATGGCTTCATCAAAAGCCAATCAAGGCAGGAAGTATCAAATCTAACAGTGGCCCTTAGGATTGGAGGTGATTTGGAGGAGGGATTTTAGGGTCTCCTTGGTATAACTTTCTTTGTAGGCAGGTTTGCCCATAAGCCAATCTGATGGAGGCAGTTCCTCAGTTCCTCAACTGAGTTTTCCTCTTCCCAAGTGACTCTAGTTTGTGTCAAACTGATAAAAACTAACCAGTACTCTGTATGTGCAGGTGTATATGTACGTGTGTGTGCGTGTGTGTGTGTGTGTGTGTGTGTGCGTGTGTGTATGTACATGTGTGTATATGTACGTGTGTGTGTGTGCGTGTGCGTGTGTGTGTGTGTGTGTGTACGTGTGTGTGTGTGTATATGTACGTGTGTGTGTGTGCGTGTGCGTGTGCGTGTGCGTGTGCGTGTGCGTGTGCGTGTGCGTGTGTGTGCGCGCGTGCGTGTGCGTGTGCGTGTGCGTGTGTGTGTGTGTGCGTGTGTGTGTACGTGTGTGTGTGTGTGTGTGTGTATATGTACGTGTGTGTGTGTGTGTGTGTGTGTGTGCGTGCGCGCGTGCGTGTGCGTGTGCGCGCGCGCGTGTGCGTGTGTGTGTGTGTGTGCGCGTGCGCATGTGCCTGTGCACATGGTATGCTCTAGTATGGGTAGAATCTAGGAGAGTGTCAGATTCCCTGATGCTGGGGTTACTTGTGATTCACCCAACAGGGGTCCTTGGAATTGAACTCAGATCATCTGGAAGAACAGCAAGAACTTTTAACCACTGAACCATCTCTCCAGCTTCCTTAAAATATTTTATTAGTGGAACTACAAACCCCAATAGAGGACCCTGATTTCCCAGGTAATATGTGGTAGCTCAGGTGGGACTCCCCAAAATTTCTAGTAACTGTTTTAAATAACCAAAAGAGGTTTGTATTCAATTATATACTATTCAAAACCAATTGCTGCTGACATCAATCCACTTGTGCTTTGACTCATGTACAATTTGTACATGAACTCTCCCAAGTCTGTACAGAAAAGGAGAGAATTATACATCTAATGCCTTTTACACCACCGAGTTTTATTTGACCTCATGTCCCAGTTTCCTTTTATTAAAACTTTTAACTTGTCCTTTAATAATTCCATACATACAAAATGTATTTTAATTATATTCACACCTTCTTTCCAACACTCTTAGGCTATGAGAATAAAAAAATTGAAAGCAATTTGGAACACATAACAAAAATTCATGGTCAGTAAAGACCACTAACAACTTGGTAAATATAGCCATAATAAAAATATCAAGTTCCTCCAGGGGCAGAGTGACCAGAAATGAAACGACAAGCAAGGACAAGTTAAGCTCTCTCCCCCCTGTCTGGGAGGTCTGAGGTTTCATGGTCAAAAATAACTAGTCATCCTGCCAGCCCAAATAATTGCTTACACAAATTGCTGTTTAAAATATCCAATCACATGTAACCATGCCAAATTTTCCTGCTCTCCCCAACCTCTACCTATAAATATCCTAAGCTTCCTGGGGTCTTCGTTGAATCCTCTATATGTTTCGACCCGAGGGCCCCCCGCCATTAAACTACCTTTTGCTATTGCATCAAGAAGGTCTCTCATATGTCCTTGGGTGCGTGCAGATCCGGATTTGAGTGAGGGTCTCCCTTTGGGGGGTCTTTCAAGGCCCTCCTCATACCTCCCCCTGTCAATTTGATTCTCTCTTCCCTTTATTTTTATTATGACCCACAGAGTCCAATTAGTATCACCCTGTGAGTATAGCTGTATGAACGGTCTGCTGGAGCATGGACAACCTACCCATCCATAATCAAACCCTAAGGAAAATGATTCTCTCTCCCTCAGCAGCCATCAACTGACAACAGCTTCTTGGGTCCCCATTAGTCCCTCCCCTATCCATCCTTGCCAGAATGTAGATTGTGGTATTGTGATGGCAGCCATAGCAATCATAGGTTTATATGTGCAATTGCTATGTCGTGTCCAGATGACAGGATTTCACAGAACTCACCCTCATTCTCTGGGCTTTTACTATGATCTGTGCTGCAGAATATTTGATCACCTTGTGAACCCTGAGATTGTGTTTGTTACTAAAAATAAAAATAAAACCAAAAAACTTTCTAGTTGTGATGTGACCCACCCTTAACACACACCTTTAATCCTTCTGGCTGGAATACAGACTGCCCTTAGTACACACCCTTAATCCCAAACAATGAAGGGAAAGTTAGTTTGTAGAAGGAAGCCCTCATGTTTGAAAGTCGTGGTTGATTGAGTGGCAGAAAAAGTGATGAATCAGAGGAAGATTTGAGAGATAAGATATGCCCAGTTCTCTCAAGAACAGAGAGGAAAGGGAAGGTACTTGAAAAATCAGTGCAGAGAGGAAAAAGGAAAGGCAGTTTTATTGAAAGATTTTTACACAGGTTGAAGAGAAAACAAGTCAGACACAGTGAAGATAGAACAAACCAGTCAGAGACCAGATCCTTTAGGTTCAGACTTTAGAGAACTTAAACTCAGGTAAACTAACAGGCTGGTACCTAGCATTAGTTTCCAAGTTACACCCCTCCCCAATAAAAGCTGAGCCTACTTCCAATTTCTAGGCTAACACCAACAAGACCTGTGTCTCCAGGTTAATATCCCCCAACAAATCCAGTGATTCCAGGTCAATCCCCAACAAGCCCACCCCCTGCCTAACAACCACCAATGCAGAGGAAAACAGAAGTCAAGATTATGGTTTGACTCTCAGCATCAACCAATTATGCTAAAGGCCATAATGGCTCTCCAAAGAGGTGCTTGCCAGGTTAAAAGCACACACACACACACACACACACACACACACACCCTCTTGCTGCTTTCTATAAAACCTTATCCTGATAGGTGTTCAGGGCTCCTCTCCACCAAAACCATCCTGCATGTCAGCAGTGGGCTGAGCCCTAACTAGCTCCAATAAAGGCCCTGGTGTGATTTGCGTCAGATTGGCTTATGCCTGGTCTTTTGAGATTCACTAACACTCCCTTGGCACCACAAGGAAGGAGCCAGGAGATTAGAAGAGATTGCTAGTGTTAGTTTGTGGTCAAGCAGAGCAATTCAGGAGAAACAGAGAAACATCAGACTGAACCAGTCATCTTATAGAGGAGTTCTGAGCCAGAACAACTGAGTTGAACCAGCCAAGTGGGACTCAGAAAGAACTAGAGAGGATGAACTTATTCAGCAGCAAGTCTCAGAGGCTGAAAACATCCTAGGCTTAGATTGCACCAAGGCTAGAAGCTTCCAGGACTAGGCCTAGGTTGGCAGATAGAGGGAGTGAGCCTGCAAGATGACAATTACAGCAGAAGAATAAGAGTTACTTTTACAAATGTCCTCTGAGACTTGGGGCAAGGGATTAATACAGATGTCCCGTCCAGGACTCAGCAGTTCCTTATTTTCTCATTCTCAGCCTTTTGACCAGTTACAAATCTCCACACTTTCAATAGCAAAAAGAAGTTTCTCTGACCAAAGTTAAGAACAGCACAAATCTATACATATAAACATAAATACTTTGACGGCAACTTGAAGATGTGACCATGTAGCAAAACAACACCAGTAGGTTCCTCCTACCATACGGGTCCCTACCCGTGTCATGGTCAGAGGCAAAACCATCACACGGGGGTGGGGGGGTGGGGGGGGTGGGGCGAGAATCAAAACTCAGTTCAGTCCAACTTAGCTGGGCTGGTCCAAACTCCAGGAGTCTGATGCCACTCTTAGCATATTTAAACATAGTATGATTTGGAAAAATGTCTCCTGGTATAACGCAATCCCCAATGTACAAGGAGGCATAATTACTTCAAAACTCAACTCAAAGTACATGTCATTTCTTCCAAGAAGATCAGTCCTAGAGATAGGTTACATATATTCAGTTTAAGGGCCTAAAGGGGGATCTGGCATGCTCTTGGTCATACAGATATCATTTGGGCTATTAGCCACCCTCAGTCCTGGTTGTGGAAGCCTGGGGGAGCTCCTGGCTATACTGATAATGTAAGAATCATTTATTTTGTTGTTGTTGTTTTTGTTTTTCAAGACTGGGTTTCTCTGTATAGCCCTGGCTGTCCTAGAACTCACTCTGTAGACCAGGCTGGCCTCAAACTCAGAAATCCACCTGCCTCTGCCTCTCAAGTGCTGGGATTAAAGGCATGTGCCACCACTGCTAGTAAGAAACACTTAGACTATTAGCTAGCTCCAGTCTTGGTTGTGGAAGCTTGATATGGCCTGGTCCGGCAGACCACCAAGCTGTCAATCACTTTCAATTCTCTCTGCGTGGAAAAATAGGTTATACATTCTCTCCTTTGGGAAGACAATCCTGTGTGCTTAACATTTCCGGTTTCCTTGGTAATTTGTGGGCACAAAACCTTCATGCTCCCGACATGCCTGCATTTGCTTCTTGGATGATCAATCCATAGATGGTTCTACATGCTGCCTGTAGATGCACTGTATGACCTCCGGTTGTCTAGTGGTGTTTAGGAAACAAAGCTGGAAGCATCAGCAGCTTAGATTATGAAATCCTACAAACTCCCCTGGGTATAAATTTTAATGAAGTCACACATGGGTCCCAAGGACAGCGTGATGGAGATGCTCCCCCACAGAACTGTCTGCATCATGAAAGTGAGAGGGAGAGACATCACATGTACCCTGAGTCCCAACAGTCTCCCCTGATGAAGAGCATGTGTGCAATGGAGTATGCATCAGCACTGGAAAACAGTCACCTGGGTATCTGTACCCAGCAGTCAGCAAGAGGAAGCATATATATGGGGGGAGCACACTGTGTTATTTTATAGAAGTTAATAATACAGATACAGATTGGAGATATGGCTCACTGTTCTTACAAGGGACTGGAGTTCAATCCTCAGAATTTCACGACTGCCTGTGACTCCAGCCCCTGGGAATCTTATGACCTCTTCTGGTCTCTACGGACACAGCACTCATGTGCACACACACACACACACAGAAAGAGAGAGAGAGGGAGGGAGGGAGGGAGAGGGAGAGGGAGAGAGAGAGAAAGAGAGAGAGAAAGAGAGAGAGAAAGAGAGAGAGAGTGTGTGTGTCAAAAAATCACAAGTGGGAAACACCTCTTTTTTGTATAATATCAGTCAAATTCGGGATTACATATCAAATGCATTAGAGTGGTGACCTTGGTTGGAAGAAATCAAGTAGAATTTTAAAAAATGAGGATTTAAAAGGAGTGTAGGCTTAGATTTTTCTAAACCTACGTACTTTATTTGGGGTTCTAGAATGCTTTAACCTCCTTCTAGCCCACTGACCAGAGGTAGAGAGAAAAGATGATTTATAGGAAAAGGGGGTTGTGGACCTGTTTAGAAGTAGTTCTTTGGGGTGATTTGTGGAACCATGAAAGGATGATTTGGTTTCCAGTAGAGCACTGGCTTAGAGATAGCCGGAGACCCAACAGGTGTCCATTGCCTGTGTAGGGACGGCTTAGACACACACACAGCCTTTATATTTTGATATGCCTAAAACTCAATGGCTGAGCAACCTCCACATGGCTAATCTACCTCTCTCCGATATTCCCAAGTTATTACTTACTTTAGTAATTACCACTTTGTTGAAATAATTATTTAAAAACAACCACAGATCAAGCCAACTGTCTAGGCTTCGGCGGCTCTGCCTAGCTCAGCTAAGTGGCCAGAGACCACATGCACACCACAGCTAGAAACAGCCAGCCAGAGACACCAACCCTGGCACCCACAAGATGCCAGGGTGGGAGATGGCTCTGCCAATCTTCCATGCTGTCTCTGCAAGGCTGGGCAATGCCTGGACCATCCTGCCAACCACACAGGCTCGGTACAGATGAGACTCTAAAGCTTAGATTATCCAAAGACTTTATATATTTGGTAATACTCAATAACAAGATGCTCATACAATCAGAAGTGTAACCCCAATACCCAACCTAGATATACCAACTACCTTTGACTGGCAGAGACCTGTGAACATCCACCTCCATGTTCGACTCTCTCTCTTCTCTCTTAGCTTCTCCTCTTCCTTCTCCTTGTTACTTCTCCTATTCCTCTCCTTACTCCTCCCACCTTAGCTCCTCCTACATATCACCCTTCCTGTTAAAATTAAAAAAAAAAAAAAAACTTTCTCTCAAAATACTTAGACAATAACTATACCAACTTGTGTCAGTAAGGCACAAGATAGACCTAATACCCAGTCCATCATTTTGTTGACTAAACAGAACCCCTGTCATCTCTCCTAACTAAAAGACTTAGTTCTAAACCTGGCTTATGTCCTGGCTTTAGGATGAATGTCAGCTGAAAACCATCCTCTCAAATCTGTTCTCTCAAAGTAAATAGCCTGGGTTGACTGAGACTGTAAGTTTTCAACACCATCAGAAATCCAGAATGACTGAGTTAACTGAAATTATGGGAAGCACAAAGCATAGCTTCTAAAACTTAGCCAATTTATAGAGACCGCTGAACACCTGGACAGTCCCTAAACCTCAAAACGTTGGAGCATCTGATCTTCAGCCTTCTGGCCCAGGATCATCTGACAGACCTAGCGATACAGAATTATTAAGGACTGATTACTCTGTCTTGACAGACATAACCATCCCCTATTCCACAAGTGTGTCCTTTTCTGGACAATATGTTCCATCTCTGCTGCCCTGGACCCACAAGGGCAGCCCTCTTGGGCTGCTCTCCTCCCAACTCCTACATGACTGGTATGCTCTCTGTCCTGCGTGGTATCTCTCCTCTCCTTCTCCCAGCATGGCAGATCTTTCTCTCTCCCTTGGTCCCTCCTAAAGGTCTCACCTCTGTCTGCCCTGCCCAGCCATTGGCTGCCAGCAACTTTACCAATCAGAACCAACAGGGGGCAGGGTCCCTCAGTGTCTTACATTCAGACATGCAGATTCTCATGCAAACAATTTTGGGGACCCAAATTAACATAATATAAGCAGCCACACCAGTCCAATAGCAAACACCAAACATGAACCAGTAGCAGCAGCTCGATCCAGCAGAAACCACAAGGTTCTGCTGAATTGGCAACCCAGACTACCACAAGAAGTACTGTGGTGCATTCCTCTCTACAAAGTGAAGCCCAGTGCAGCACAGCACAGCCCAGAGCAGCCCAGCACACAGCACACAGCACACAGCACACAGCACACAGCACACAGCACACAGCACAACACAGCACAGTACAACACACAGCACAACACAGCACAGTACAGCACACAGCCCAGCCCCGCCCAGCCCCGCCCAGCCCCGCCCAGCCCCGCCCAGCCCCAGCCAAGGCAAGAGCAACCTCTCACTGTTGGTGGGGTTTCATTTATACTCGTTCCAAACACCACACATCCTCTCGTGTGTCTGCTTCAGCAAAACATCCTCTCCCAAGACAGCTTCCAGGAAAACATCATGTGACACAACTAAGTTTACAAAGAAACCAGAAATCTCCACTTCAAAGGAGAAACGGAGCAAACGTGTGTGCACAGATAGTATCATGTGGTGCTCAGATAGGTGGCAGTCATGTGGTATGAGATATCTGTGAAGAAACATCTATATTATTCTCCTACACATAACAAAAAAGGGAGAATAAAGTGTGCTCCCTTCATAGTGGCCTTTTTATAGTTACAAGGTTTCCGTTACATTCAGCTCGTTGTCAATAGTGGATGACCACACCCACGCTGACTGCCAGTATCCAGGCTCTACTGAACGTCACATGGGCTGAACATCACTCTGGCCTCTTCCTGTTTTACAAATGTGACGTTCTTTTTGTTCCCTAAACGATTCCCACCACCACCAGCAGCAGCCAAAAATCTTCTTTGTATAAGCAGACTTTCTCTGTGCAGATGAAATTGAGTCACTGGCTAAACCAGCACAATACTGACCCCTGGCGGTCACCTCTGATGTGTGGCTGTGTGAGGGGTCCGGTTTAAAACTCTTTTTTTCCCTTTAACTTCTTGACAGTTGTGATCCGCAGTGCACAACCTTTCTTAGTTCCCCGTGTTAGGATTTCAGTCATTTCCCCCTTATTTTAGGAAATCTCGAGGTAGAGGAGAGGAAGCCCAGGGGAACCGGTGTCACCTGGTTCTGCTCTGATGCAAACCAAGAATGTGAACTTCAGTCCAGTGGACAGGCGCCGGCCTTGTGAGGAGCTCACTGTGAGTCATGTGATGCGAACGGAGGCAGGAGAGAAAATGAGACTGGCTCAGGGGCGGGGCTCTGGGAAGGTACTCGAGATGATTGTTGCAGATTAAATTCCCGTGGTTGGTCAGCTTTGGGGAGGTCTGGGATACAGTTGCGTGTGGCGCTGAGGGTGCTGGATACTGGAGTGACAGCCCTGGCCATTTGAGGTGCGGGTCTGGTGGTTGTCTCCCGTGGGCTTGCCTGATGGCTTCGGTAGAGCTGAAGTGAGGACTGCTGTGCTCCCTCGGTAGCCTTAGAACCAGTTAACTTTCTTCTCACACTCTGAGATGTGGTTAAACGTTGCCCAAGGACTTCGAGAGGTGAGGTAATTTTGAAAGCTCCATCATCTCTGTCTCTGCCGCGTACTCACGTCTCTGGGGAAGGAAGGAGAAACTTACTAAATATAGCCTCTCTGTGTCACCTTCTCTTGCCTCAGGACTGCTCTCTGTTATGTTGTTCCTCTTTCCTTCCCCTGGAGGCCATCCTCAGGCACCTTCTGAAAGAAAAAAAAAAAAAAAACCTCTCCTCCTCAGAGGATACTTTCTATATCTCTGCTAAGATCTGCTTAGGTATATTCCCTGGGAGAGTTGTGATCCCAGCTCTATTGCTCCTGTGATGTGCGTTAGACTAATATATACACACCACACGTGCTGTTTGGGCTTCCTGAGGAGCTGCCTCTGGAAGACTCCATCGTGCTCCATTGAGATATCAGGTTTGTTTCAAAGTGCCCTCCAATCCTCTGGTCTGGGAATTGGGGACCTAACCTTAAACAGGGAGGAAGAGAGTCCATTATTGGAAGCATGGCAGCATGAAGGCAGACAGGATGCTAGAGGAGCTGAGAGTGCTACATCTTGATCAGCAGGCAGCAGAAAGAGACTGTATGCCACACTGGGTGTAGCTTGAGCATAGGAGACCTCAAAGCCCGCCCCCCACAGTGACACACTTCCTCCAACAAGGCCACACCTCCTAATAGTGCCACTCCCTATGGGCCAAGCATTCAAACACATGAGTCTACGTGGGTCATTCCTGTTCAAACCACCAGATTAATGTCTCCAGCAGAAAAGTTACTGTTGTTTACCATATGGTATGAAAATGTAGAGTCAGAGAAGCCAGAATTCCAGCCATGGAAAGCTCATCCATGAAGGCAAAGTTCACCTGGGACCCAGCTGGCTGCTTCAACTTTCCCGGTTGATTTCATGGTATCTGTATCTGTCCTGTTTGTTTCTTTGTTCTTCTGTTGAAGCCTCACCCAAGGGGAGACGGCTCTGCCAGGGACTCAGTCTCTTGGAAATTCCCACTACTGCCTCAATGGGGCTTCCTTCCTTTTGTTTTGCCGGATGTTTTAAGTGCCTTGTTTTATGATAGTTTGCTGTTTCTCTGCTATTTGGTATTTGTGTTTTTACTTTGGATTGCTGCATACTTAATAAACATACTCACTTGAAACTGGAAGTATGGTTGTCATAGATCATTCAGCAGACCCTACAGAGCAGCCCCACCCCAGTCAGGCCACTCACCTGGCCATGCCTCCAGCAAAGGAGCACACAGAAAACTGACAGCATCAGGCTCTTGAGCAGAAGGAGTCCATACTGCACAGAGACCAGAAGCCCCGGGGAGGTCCAGCCAGGAGAGGAAGAACTTTGGTTTCTGGAGGTAGGAAGCAGATAGAGAAGCCTGGGTTGGGATGTCACCTGCTCCTGTGTGATCCTAAGCCATCTCCTTATAGCTGGAGTTTATGTGCATACTGAGCCACCGTAGGGTCTGAAAGGACAGTGAACACAGTCTGGAATGGAGCTCTGGGGTCCCTGGGCCTGAGAGGACACCAAGTTATAAGACACCTAATTAGAAGGGTTAAAACCTCTGGCTGGGGATCTGAACTGAGCTGGGAGAAGGAGCCGCCTCACCTCATTGGATAAGAAGCCATCAAGCTGGTCCACACACTGATCTGCTGGGAAGAGGCTGTCCCAGGACCAGAGCTCAGCAGGCCAGTGAGGGGATCACAGAGAGACACTTCAGGGGACCTTCTCTACCCCTTCCAAATGCCTAACCACTGTGCTCACTGTGAAGGTGTGACGTGATGCTTCCTGATGAGCTCACTGTGAAGGTGTGACGTGATGCTTCCTGATGAGCTCACTGTGAAGGTGTGACGTGATGCTTCCTGATGGTCTCACTGTGAAGGTGTGACGTGATGCTTCCTGATGAGCTCACTGTGAAGGTGTGACGTGATGCTTCCTGATGTTCTTACTGACACGTGTGAGTACACGGGTTTGCCTTTTAGATTTTCTGTTATCTTCCTTGTTGTCTGCCTAGTCCCACTGGATTGGCCATTTTTTCCCATTTGAGGACCATAACTGCCCTGCCGTGTTTGTCTTTTAATTAATTTTTTTTCAGTCTCTCATCTGCTTGCGAACATTTCCAACAATGTTGCTTGTTGAGTACAACCCCTCCGTCCTTCATGTAATTTGTTTAACTTAACTCCCATGATGTATGTTTTTAATGTTTTCTGTAAAAAATAAAAATAAAAAAAAATCTCTTCCTCTTCACTCAGTTATTCACCTGCTGTTTGTTTGTTTGTTTTGGTTTTTTTTTTTTGGCTTTTTTTTTTTTTGAGACAGGATCTCATTATGTAGTGCTGTCTATCCTGGAACTTGTTATGTAGACCAGGCTAGCCTCAAACTCACAGAAATCCCCCTGTCTCTTCCTCTGGAGTGCTGAGATTAAAGGCATGCACCACCACACCCAGCCACGTCTTTTTAAAAATTAACTTAAGTTTATTTCTCATAGTTATGCAGTTTTAATCTGCCCAGGATTCAGCATTGCGTATAGTAGCAGCAGCAGATCTGGCTGGGGTTCGTTCTTAAATTTGTAGTTAGTCTTCCAAATAACAGGACCTTGCCCCCACTGTTAATGGATATCACTGTATGTTATAATCTGTCCCTGAATTTCCATAGATCTGTTTACACACTCCCACCTGGTCCTCTGTCCCTCTCATTAGGCTCCTCCAGCTTTTCTTTTTTAAGATAGAGATTTACGTATCTCTATGTATTATGTATTTATGTATGAATTCAGGCCATTCTCTATGTGGGGCAGGGTGACCTTTACCTCCTGATCCCCTGGTCCCCACCTCTCAGTACAGGGATTACAGGCATGAGTACGGCCACGACAGACTCACTTCCTGTACCTGTACTGCACTGTTCTCAGAGGTAACTATTTGTTTATTTATTTTTATTTTATGTTTCGTACGAATGTTTGGCCTGCATATATGTATGTGCACCATATGCATGCCCACAGAGGCCAGAAGTAGAGTTGTAGCCTGTTGGGAGTGCTGGGAATTAAACCCCTGGCATGATCTTTGTTGATCTTGAATCTGACAACCTTACCTAACTTTTTAATAAGACTTAATGGTTGCTTGATTCTGGGGCATTTCTTGTTTCCAGTTTTGTTGTTGCTTGATTATTTATTGGATTTGGAGAAGTCAGTTCAGGTTTTTTTGTTTTTTTGGTTTTGTTTTTGTTTTTTTTTGTTGTTGTTGTTTTGTTTTGTTTTTCTGTTTCTGATTGTTGCTGGTTTTTATAGCTTGTAGGTTGTATAGCCCTGACCTTAGAAGTTGCTCTGTCATCCAGGCTGGTCTTGGTCTCACAGAGATCCACCTGCCCCTACCTCCCCAATGCTGAGTGTTTATATATACTATCTTGGTCGTGACAGCAGTATATCTAGTGTGCTAAAGCTTTTCAAAGAAACATGTGCAGGTTTTTATGGTCTTCATTTAAAAAATCCTCTTAATGTTTTGCAATCTCACCATCTTTTCTTACTCATGGGTGTGTGGGCGTCTGATGGCTTCAGCTATCTCATTACGTTTGGTATGAAATCTCATTCTTGTTCTTTTGTAGATAATCGTTAAGTTTCCAGAATGTTCTGGTCTTGACATTCTCAAATCAGGAACTAGGTCTACAGATGTCCATATGCCTGTTTGTGTCTGTGGGAATGGTTCCTGTTTCTCTCTCTCTCTCTCTCTCTCTCTCTCTCTCTCTCTCTCTCTCTCTGTCTCTGTCTCTCTGTCTCTCTCCCTCTCTCTTTCTCTCTCTTGACAATGTCTTTATATGGGTAAGTGAGAGAGATAAGGAGAGAGAGATGGATAAGGAAGGAGAGAAGGATGGAGGGATGAAATGAAAGAGAGAGAGAGAGATCAAGCACTGATATATATATATATATATATATATATATATATATATATATATATACTTTCTCTACTTTTTGACACAAGGTCTTTTACTTAACCTAAAGCTCACTGGTTGGAGAGTCTGCTGGCTGGCCACTGAGCCTGTGAGACCTGCCTGTCTCTGCCTCCCAGCACTGGGATTCCAGATATAGATCTGCCATACTCAGCTTTTTATGTGGGTGTCGGGGACCTAAATTCGGATACTCATGCTCACTGCTCACACAGTAAACACTGATCATTGAGCCAATGCCCTAGCCTTCTGTGAATCTTTGTTATCTGAGAGCTTTCTTTTTCTTACAGTTCTGTGAAATTTATATTGATTCTTTCTTCAAATATCTCTTCTTTTCATCCTTCTTTATAGAGATTCAGACTCATTCTGTTCTTCTCTGCCTTTTCTACAGCTCTTCCAATATGTAGGACCTGCTCCCCAGACCCCATTTCTTCTTTTTCCACCTCCATGTCTGTCTGGACCTGGGAGTGCCTCTGAAGAGCTCGATGCCCAGCCATCCTGAGGATGATCCTTTCCTACAGGAGCTCCCTAGGCATCTTTTCCCAGGACTCTTCCCTCTAAAGACATCCCGACTCACCTGTGCTCAGAGCCATTGATGGAAGAGTCAGTGATCTCCTCAGGAGAGGTGGTCAGAACTAAGAAGGACGTAAAGATGGTGGCTGCTTAGAGGACCAGGATGGAGACCAAGAATGGGTCCCAAGAGCATGAGAGGAAATAGAGAAGGGTTAGATGGAAGCACACCTCTCTGTCCCTCAGGCCAGGACTACCTGCACCTAAAATCTTTATACTTAATTTGTTTACATATGTAAGGGCATCAACCATAAAGGTAGGCCTCCCGTATCCTTACCCTCCCCAAACTGCCTGGCTAGCCCCCTTTCCTCCTGGCAAATCTACCTTTGCTTTCTGGGAGCCAAGTAATCGTCTGTGAAGGAAGAGTCGATGAGGCTAGAGAAGAAAAGAGAAGATAACTGCATAAAAGGGAGAATGAAATCTGGACACTAATCTGTGAAAGATGCAGGAGACTCAGAGTTGACTGGGCTTAAAAATCTTTAACCTAAGACTTACATATTTATGGGCTGCTGAGATAATCTAATGACCCGACTTTGAGCCTTAGAACTTACAGTTGAAGGAAAGAGGCAACTCCCAAAAGTTCTCCTCTGGTCCCACACATGTACTATGGCCCATGCCCTAGTACATACAACAATAATAGTAATAGCAATAGAAAGAATAATTCTTATTATCATCGTTAATATAATTATAAATTTTAAAAGGGATTTCACACATCTATGCTATGCCATTTACTGTTTCAATATATGTTGTATATATGGCATGACATTCAAACCGAAGTTAGCTGTGGACTTGACATTTCTCTCTTCTTCATGGTAAAACCATTTAAAATCCTTTTTATAGCCTTTTAAAGGTAGGCAGAGGCTAGAGAGATGGTTAAAGCACTAGCTGCTCTTGCAGATATGGGACAATAAGATAGATAGACAGACAGACAGACAGACAGACAGACAGACAGATGATAGAACATATAGAAATATAGTTCCATATATACCAGTCCTACCAGTAGGACATATAGTACATATAGATAGGACCTATAAGACCAGCCTTTGATTCCCAGCACCCACACAGTGGCTCACAACCATCCATAACTCCAGCTCCAGAGGACCCAGATCCTCCTCTGACCTCCACGGGCACCAAACATACGTGTGACACAGTTCTACATGCAGGCAAAAATGCATATGTGTAAAATAAGATAAATAAATATTCTTCATTTTTAATAATCAGAAGCAAATAGCACATTGTTGTCATCAGAAGTCTGTGCAGCACAGCATTAGAATTTCTGTCCTCTTCATGTCACCCAATAGTCTTCAGTCAAGCCCCACCCTCACTCTTCCTGGCTCCTCCCTCAGCTTCTGGTAACCACTAATCTAGTCCAATATCTATCAAATCAGGGTTTTCTTATTGTTGATTGGTAGTTTTCAGACAGGGTCTCACTATGTAGCTCTGACTTGCCCAGAACTCCCTTGGTAGACCAGGGTAGCCTCAGACTCACAGAGATCCATCTGCCTCTGCCTCCTGAGTGCTGGGATTAAAGGCTTGCACCACCGTACTGGCTAGCATTTTTTTTTCAGTCAGGGTTTCTTGTAGCCCAGGCTGAACTCAAACTTACTTCATAGCTCAAGATGGTGAACTTGTGATCTACCTGTCTCCACTTCCCAAGAACCAGGAGCATAGGCTGGTAAGACACATAGTAGTAGTTCCAGGCTGTTGTCACAATGACAACTGTGCTAATTGGCATTTACAAATGGCTACACATAAGGCTTTCTCCAAGTCGTCCCCAGCACCTGTTATTGTTTGTCTTTTGGGGAAGGGTGATTTTTACAGAATGATATTATATCTCACAATGGTTTTCATTGGTGTTTCCCTGGTAGGCAGTGATGTTGAGGGTTTTCTTGGCCATTTGGATGTTATTGTTTGGTTTGGTTTTGACGGCTGCTCAGATTGGCAGGGGAGCATTATATATAGCAGAAATCAAATCTGGTCTTCCAGTGGGAAGTGGGTTGCGGTAGACCTGATAGCACACTTTATTTCTCTATATCTGAAGCCCTGAGTGGAACTTCCTCATTGCTTACTCTCTAGTGTATCCACCCAAGGGGAATGCCCTACTGAGTCTCTTGCTCCTCGACCTGCCCGACCATCACTCTTTTCTCCTCAATAACCTACTCATCTTTGTTTGGAGCCAGATGGAGGAAGAGTGGGCAAGGCTATAAGAGTAAAAGAGAAGATGACTGTGTGGGGTCCTAAAGGGAATACAAAGTCTGACACCTAAACAGTGACAGGATATAGAGGGCTTAGTGCATATGTCAGGAGCCAACTAGCTAATGACTAGCAGCTGATCTTCCTGAGATGACTTCACCTTAGTTTAAAATTTATGATGGAACTCCAGTAGGCAAGTCCCAGGAGAAAATCATTTTAGGAAAGATTCTTGCTATTAATGTGCTTTTCCTGTTATTATCACATATATAACAATCACTAGGTATTAGCCCACTCTTTTGAGCAGATCTCTGCAGAACAACAAAGATGTACTGTCTAGTAGTAATGCTATGTAGAAAAGTAGATGATTTCTTTATTCTCAACGATGATCCTATAAGAATTCCTAAATTTATATTAATTATTAAGCTGTTTTAATAACACTATTAACTTCTTTCTGGTAGCCAAAACTGCAATTAGAACTCTGTCAGTCTTTAGTATCTATCACCAGCTAATTGCTACAGACATTCTCCTCCTCAGAGCACATTTCTTTTTTTTTTTTGTTTTGTTTTGTTTTGTTTTTTTTTTTGAGACAGGGTTTCTCTGTGTAGTCCTGACTGTCCTGGAACTCACTCTGTAGACCAGGCTGGCCTCGAACTCAGAAATCTGCCTGCCTCTGCCTCCCAAGTGCTGGGATTAAAGGCATGCGCCACCACCGCCTGGCTCAGAGAACATTTCAAGAGGTTGTAAAACCATTAGCCAAAAGTTATAAAAAGGGAATTAATGATTTATTATAGGTACTAGAGCAGGAGATAAAATAGTGACTGGGTTTATCTATACAAAACTTTACTAATAACTAACTTAGTTATGGGTTTTAATTCTCTATGAACCTGTGGAGCTGTGTCAGGTGTTTAGCCAGATAATTACTCCTAATAAATTTGCATGTAAACATTCTCTGTTGTAAACTTCTATTTCAATTTATGATTTGAACTTATGTGTAAACTTGTGATGAACTTTTTACCATGTGATCATGTATTCTGAAAGATGCCTAAGTGCTGAGGACAGAGAGAAGAGTCAGAGCTGAGCTCTGGAGAACTTTTAGACAAAACATTTTTTAGGTATGATCTGAACAGAACTTTTTAGAACAGAACTGAGGACAAATTTTTAGTCAACACACAAGAGAACTTTCTAGACAGAACCAAACTCAATAAGAACTTGAAGTAAAGGCATAGCATTGGAGAAAAGGCATTGAGTGTAAGAGCATTACTGTGACATCAGAGCAGGAAGAGACTGTGAGATTAAAAGGAGAATGCAGAGTAGAATGACTTAGAAACTCTAGGTAACATAAAAAACTAAGAGAGAAATGTGCAGAATGCAGAAGAAAAGAGGAAATAAGAAGCTGCAGAGAGCAGAAGGGCAGGCAGGCTTCTCCTTACCATGGGAAAGAACAGACAGGCTTAGCCTTATTAAGAGGAACAAAGCTTTCTTCTTTAAAACGTGGGTTTAATGCATTTAGCATTAAAAGGATAAAAGCTTTTTCTTTCTCTGTACAATAAAGATTGGAGCTCATTTTTCACCCAGAATAAGTGAGTTCTTTCTGCACTGGTGCTTGCTCCTTTGCTCCAAATGCATATGTAAGTGTAGATGTGTGTAAGTATGTGATTATGAGAAGGTATGAAACCTGGACCCAACTGATTTGAATGGAAATGTATAAATATGCATGTGTGAATCTGTATGAATTTATATAAATAAAAATATTTATGCATATTTTCTTATGTAAAAGTTTTTCCTTTCGTGAGCATGATTCTCTTTTCCTGGTTCAATCAAAGTTTATTGATCCAAACTTCCCCCTAGCCTGACAAATGAGAGGCATCTGGGAAAAAGGAAAAGTCTCTATCAATTAATCCTTTACTTAATCTCCTGTTGTTTTAGGAGGAGATGCTAAGTGCCAGAGACTGCAGTTTCTGGCCTCAGAAGACACAGAAGGCAAGTCAGCTACAGTAGCAAAGTAACTTAGACTTAGATAAGTAAACATTTTATTATTATACAGCAAAACTCTAAATATCTCGTAAGACAAAAGTCTTACCCTCCGCCTGACACTCTTGCCCCTCTGTTGCCTCAAGGAGAAGCAAGAACAAAACAGAGGACCATGCCAGGCTTGGCCCCTGACAAGAAAAACCCCAGGAGCCCTTGGACCAGTAGGAATTTGTACCTCAGGTCTGCACAGGTGTGCCTAAGTAAGAAAGTGGGTAGGAGGGCTGGAGAGATAGCTCAGCCATTGAGCACCCAGAGGTTCTTGCAAAGGATCTAAGTTTGGTTTCCAGCATCCACACTAAGTGGTTCACAGCAACTTGTGACTCTAGCTGCAAGGAGATCCTAGTCTTTGGTTTCCATGGGCACTGGCACACATGTGATAAGTGCACGTAATTTAAAATAAAAATATTCCAACATTTTTTTTTTTTGATATAGAGTCTCACTATGTAGTTCTGGCTGGCCTGGGCCTCACTATTTAGACTAGGCTGGCCTCAAACTCAGATCCACTTGCCTCTGCCTCGCAAATGTTGAGATTAAAGTTGCACGATGCTAATGTAAACTAAATAAGAGTCGGAGAGAGACTCCAGGTGCCTACCCCATGAAGCTTAAACATTCTTTCTCAATGCAGAGCCAGGCGTGACAGAGACTGAAAGCTGTCTCTCCTCAGTCAAATCAGGTGTCAAGATTAGGGATCACAAAGAGAAGGAAGGGATCAGGGTTCTATATTGTGCTTGGTCCCTAGAAGAGGGTTGTAGCTCCAAGAAAGCCCTTACCTGGAGACACCACCAGGCTGATGTTCCTGAGAATGGTTACTTCATTGCGGGACTCACTAAACAAACCACACCAGTAGAATGCCGAGTCCTCCTCTGTTAGCTGAGTCATGGTGATGTTGAAGAAGCCAGCTTCAGGATCATCCCAGATCATGTGCTGTAATTCCCTGACTGCTTTCCGAGGCTCGGAGGTAGTGATCACTCTCCTACATCTATTTGGGGATGTTTGCCGACACCACGTTTTCAGCACATAAGGCCCCTCATTGGACTTGGACTTGCACTGCACGGAGAGGCTCTGTCCTACCACTCCATGAAGCTCTTCAGATATAACTGTGGATGCCCAGACATCTGGATGACAAACCATCAGGTCAGAGGTCAGAGTCTCAGCTGTATACATTTGTTTCTGGGACTGGGGAAGCCATGACAATGACTTCCAACATCCAAACACAGAACATGGTCCCAAAGCCAGCCCTGGTCATGGGGTCAATCTGGTTCCAGCCCAGCCCTTGTCCTTTTATCCCATCTCTCAACCACTTGTACCCTGAATCATCTCACCTGAGGCCAGAAGCACCAGCAGCACAGGGACCAGTAGCAGATGTGAGCACCTCCAGGCCATGCCAGTCCAGACTCTATCAGTGGATAAGAGGAGAAAAAGAGGAGGCCTCTGACCTAGGCAGGAGTCTTCCCCTAAGTCTCAGCATCTGTGAGATGTAAGAATCAAAGATCAGAGCTTTGGTTGGGGAAGTGGCCAGCCTGGGAAGGCGGGCTAATGGACCCATAAGAGGAACAGTAGCCAGGCCTGCACTGGGGACTGCAAGCTGCAGGGTCCATCTGTGGCCCTCACACTTCACCCCTGCTCATCCTCTCCCCATCTCAGCCACTCCACACCAATCACACTCCTCCACTGTTGCTACAAAAAAAAAAAAAAAAAAAGAGAAGTAAGAGGTCTGTTCCTCCTTTGTTTCTCCCTAAGAAAGGTCAAAGGTCCCTAGAAGTGTGGCCAGAGTCCTGGGAATCCCCATTCCTAAGATAAGTCAGGACCCTCACCTCCAGTGTGCTGTCATCCTGGAAGGTTTGTGAGCCACCAGACTCCTATGCCAGACTGTAAGGATGGTCCCTGGAAAAGAGGAGTGGGGCTACTGAGAGGTTAAGAACAGTGAGGAAGAATTGTCAGAAGGGAAGCCTAGAGGGAGGGGCCTCTTAGGGGTGAGAAAGGGAGCAGGGGAATTCATGTCCATGTTGAAGGGACATATGAGTGGGTGAGTGAAAACATAAGAAAAGTTATCTCATGTTAACATCTCATATGCAAAAAAATGTCTGGAAGAAAGGGTGACCCAGGCTGGACGGTGTAGCAATAAAATAACCGATGTTTGTATTCAACATATCAAATGCCCACATGGCTGGGTTTAAGAAGATGACAGAGTAGATAAACAAGCGGAGAGAACAGTGCTTTCCAGGAGCAAGGATTCCATGACTTATAATGGGGGTTGGGGGGACTGAAGGCCCATAGCCCACAAAGTCACATGATAAAACTCAACTCCAACAGAGGTAGGGCCTCTGAGGAGTTGACAGGTCGCATGGACTCCATGCTCATGAATGGAGTTGGTGCATTTGCAAAACAGAGCAAGAGATAGTCTGAGGCTCGGTCCTGCGGTGGTTTGTATATGGTTTCCATTCGCTCTTAAAGTGGGTGGATCAGAAGCTCAGGTCGTAGAGTAGTGTAAGGCCTTTAAGAAGCAGGCTAGGAGCGTCCCTAGAACAAGTGACATGCCTTGAGTTACTACTCTGTCTCTGTTTGTCTCTGTCTCTCTGTTCCCACTCTTCACTCCCATAATTGACTCTTAAGATTTGATGCCATCGAATTTGAGGCTGTAGCAAGAGCTAACCTAACCTCATGCCTTTGAGCTTTCATTGTGTTTCTTAAACAAACCTCTTTTCTTTATAAAGTAACTGACTTGGGTATTTTATTATAGTGCCAAAAAAAACGAACTCAGATGCCATCTTCTAAGCCTCAAGAACTAACTAAATGAATTTATTTATAAAGTAGCCAGTCTAAGTATGTTACAGCAGTTTCGAAGTGCTAGGACATGTCTGGAACATTTAGTCTTTTCTAATACATACTCTTTAATAAAGGAGAAGGAACGTAGCACCTGCTGCTTGTGTTAGGGGCTGTCTGTCAATGTATTAAACCTTTCTAGTCACAGCCTTTGTGATCTAATAGCCTCAAGAATTCCCTCTCACACACCTGGATGTGTGCATTCCTAATCTCCCTGATGTTTCTCTGTCCTACTTGATCATGACAGGCAGAGGCAGGAGAGTTAGAGTGAGTTCCAGGACATTCTGGTAGTTAGGGCTCCAACCGTTAAACACTTATGTGAAACGTAAACCTGAGGTAAAATGAGTGAGAGAAAGACATCTCCTGTACCTTGATTATGGAGTCAGAGCTGTGCTGACAGTTAGCTGATTGGGAAGTGCTCTAGGTTCATCTATGTCTCTGAGCTAGAATACCCTGACCAAAGGCAACTTAGGGAAGAAAGGTCTATTTTGCTGACATTTCTAAGTTATACTCTATCTAAAGTGGGAAAGCCAAGGCATGCACTAAAGCCTCTAGTCACATCACACCTGCAATCAGGAGCAGAGAGAGAATAGAAGCATCATTTCTTGCCTGTGCTCATCTTTTTCTCTCTATTTTTATCCTGTTCAAAGATCCCTTCCTAGGGAATGGTGCCACCCACAGTGGACTAGGTCTTCCTACATCAAGTAACAGCCACAGCAATACTCACAGGTCAACTTAATTCTGGCAGTTTCTCAAACAAGGCTGTCCTTTCTATGACTCAAGGCCATTTTGAGTTGATAGTTAAAGATAACCAGGATAACTGTCAAGAGCTGATAGACTGAAAGTGGAGTCAACAATCAATAGCAACCAATTAGGAAAGGCATATGCACACCACATCAAGGAAACCTCAGCTTTCATTGGTGAGTCCAAGGTACAAGCTGGGATGCCACAGTCATCAGGACACCTAAATTCTTATTTTTCTTCATGCATCTGCTCTACTCCCAGAGACCCTAGGGACTTCCTATGCAACAGTTGAGATGTGGAAATGGCAAAGCAAAGAATAAAAAAGCCAACTGCCCCCCTTGTACTTATGAGGGACTAAGACCCAGAAGTTTGGGATATAAAGTTAATTTGTTTGGTTTGGTTTGCAGCACTGAAAATCAAACCTTGGGCCTTGTGCATGCTAGGCAAGGAAGGGCTCTATCTACTGCCAAGCTACATCCCCAGCCCAACTGTAAGTTTAATTATAAATTCAATCTTATCTTCCCTGAATTACTGAACTGAAAGTAGTATTGGAATCAAGTTTTATTTCCTTCAAAAGTTGTCACACAAGAGACCAAAGCAATTAAGAAAAAGCACATGTTGCTTTTGGAGAGAAGCAGGGTTCAGCTCCCAACAAGCATGTCAGGGGACTAACAACCACCTGTTATCCCAGTTCCAAGGGATATGACAATATCTTCTGGCCTTCTCTGGTATCCACATGTACAGATCCACACAGAGACACATACACTTACTCATAAATAAAATCAAGTCTTTTTGTTTTAGTCACTACACAAGATATTTAGCAAAATATTTTTTTCTTCATGGTAGAAAATTGAAATGCATCATTTCACATTTGTCAGTATCCAGAGAGTGCAAGACACCAACAGTAGATCCTAAAGACGCTAGTCTAAGATGATAGTGCCATGTCTGTGTGAGCTCACCCAGTGTAGCAAACATACTGTTCTGGAGGGACAGGGTGCTATAAAAGGAAGAAGACCTGTGTATGGGGAAAGGCCAAAGAGAGAAGGTTTTTTTAAGCTTCTTTTTATTTCTGTAATAAAATGCACCAACAAAAGCAATTTAAGGGAGGAGAGGGGAGCCCCATCTAGTCCCAGTGGTAATTGTCCTTGGCTTGTCAGATGCAGGCTTGGTGGCAGTTGTGGCTGGAAGCACAGAGAAGAGCCAGTCCATGCTTCCAAACAGTTTATTGTCATGGCAGAAAATGGATAAATGAAACCATACCCCACTTCTCAGGGTGGACCTGAGATTAAATATCTTTTGCAGAGAGGAATATCTGGGAAAGGAAGCTTATTGGCAATGATCTTCAGATCTCTAGGTACCTCATTAGCATGGAGAACTCTGTTTTGAGCCTACTTGACTGTGGTCTCTTTTCCTATTGTCTTGGTCTGAGATGTTAGTGATGATTCAAAGGCTTGGGGCATTGTGATGAATGGCCACAAATCTTTCTATGGGGGAGGGGGTTGCAGCTGTGTGACAGGGGCCTGGTGCCAGGAGCAGGTGAAGTCCCTACCTTCAGGGTCTCTGGGGCTTCAAGCCTTTAGCTCAACCTTACCAGTCTTCCTTTCACGATCTATGGCCCCCTCACTTTTCATTATAGATCTGCACAAGAGTGACCACTAATAACCACACTATACAGTTGATATTAGGCTGTCTTGAAATCTCCTCTGCCAACACCATTAATCTAAAGCCCTTTAATTTAGCCCCAGGCAGATTTTTGGAACAAAGGAAAACAGCCACATTCCAAAACATCACAATAAAATCTCTAGGTCATTTGTGTACATTCTTCCCCTTTGAAACTTTTTGATCTTTGCCCCACAGTTCCAATTACCCTCAACATTGTCTTCAACACTCTTACTAGAATGTCCCATTAAGCCACACTTAAAGTATTCAACTGCTTTTCAAGTCGGAAATCTTCTATATTCTTCCAAAAAATATCATGGTCAGGTCTGTCACTGCAATACCCCACTCTCTGGAGCTATATCAATTAACATAGACAAGATAATCTTTCATAGACACTCTCAGGACCTAACATATAGATCTAGACAATCCCTCACAGATATGACTTCTATGAGATTTTATATTGCATCATGTGACAACTGGCATTCACCATCACAGGAGGGATACAGGAACAGTAAAACTGCATAAAAAAATACATTTTTTATTATCACATTCTTCACTGACTCTCCTCAGATCTGTCCTCTGGGAGTAACATGTGCTAATCAGAGTTCACAAACAGAGTGTAGGAAGGCTCAGATTGTCGCCAATACAGAACGTCTGTTACACTGTTAAGACAAAGGAAGGTGCTCACAGCTTGTAGCAGGAAGGCTACTGTTTCTCAGAGACTCCCTGTACTTTGGATGTCTTGGAAGGCTGTAACACCTGTGCAGGAAAAGGAATAGACAAGCTTTAGAAAGTATCAGCTCAATTGCAGGGATGATGCTGCATACCTTTAATGCCAGTCTTCAGTAGGCAGAGGCAGATGGGTCTCTGTGAGTTCCAGGGCAGCTTGGGCTATATAGTGAGACTCTCAAACAAACAAACAAACAAACAAAAAACTAAAAAATATATGACTAGCCCAGAAAGGTCAGGCTTGAATCAAGCCTTTCTGCTCTGAAGGGAAGGGCAGATATCCCACCCTGCTGTACCTACCATGCTGTGCCCACTATGCCTGTCCCCATACTTGGGTCTTCCTAGCCAAGGGAAACCCACTAAGCACATTGCTCTCAGGATCTTTGCCAGTGCCTTGCATCATGATTAGGGCTGGCCTTACCCCTTGACCACAGATGTCCTCTGAAAAGGACATTCAGGGGACAGGTTCTGAGGAGCCTTTGAGACCATTCTGATCCACCTCACTCTGGTCTGTCCCACTTACTTACCTTAGGCCCCGCTTTGCAGAGAAGGACAAACAGGATTGAGAATACCAGGCCCTTGTTCAGTATGAAGCCACATGTTAGAACGATCACCATCACTGGCTGCTCTGTGAGATCTGTGAGATCAAAGGCACTTTGGGATGACATTACTAAATCTAAGTGGACACGGATTATCTGCCTTCAGGACTCTGTGGTTGGACCTGCTACTGCCTTGCACCCTGAGAGCAGCTAAGAGGTTACATACCCTCGAAAGAGAAGGCCTCGATGTTTCCCATGATCCTCATCTCAGAGAACAAACTGGTTTTCTGTCTCTTCTACCCCAATCCCCACCCCATCGTATGCTTTTTGAACATGGTTACTAGTTGCTGGCATCTCCACCAGTCTCTCACATTTCACCTGACACTAACGTCTCTCCCTTCTTTACTCCCCAACTCTTCTGCTGCCTTCAAAGTGTCTGGTTCCTATTTGGCAAATACTATGATCTGGAAAGAGATAAAGACTCTTTGAGAGGGTTATCAGAGATATGGCTCCCACTGGGTGCCCAAATATTGTTGATAAAGTCAGACAGTGTGCCCTGTGCTTGGGAGGCTCTTTACCCAGTCTAAGTGGCTTAACCTGAGCCAACAAGAAACATGAAGGTATGTGGAATTTTTCTGTAAGCTAGGTGGCTCTCTTCCAGGACCATTATCATAAGACTATCTAGCTGAGGAAGGAAGGTTCACTGGGCCCTAGAAGGTCAAAGGAGGGATATCCACTTTCCAGCTAACATCCCAAGCTACACAATAGATTAGAAACATCCAAGTTTGACACTGGACAGCACCAGGGCCAGCACTGTGCCCAGGTCTCCTAACCCCACACCTAAGTTCTGCTCGTGACATGGTGCTGGTATCACCTTCCAGAATCCCATCTAAGAGCCTGGCCAACACTCAGCACATCTCCCATTCAATCTATTATATCCAATCTGCCTGCCTGCCCTGGTCACAGTCCCTCCTGCTGATCCATAGTGGCAGTCCTAGGTAGGTTTCTATTGCTTTGATAAAAACTCTGACTGTGCTGGCTAGTAGAAATTAGTGGTGATTAAGATAAGTTAGTACCAGGATGTGTAGGGGAGGATGTGAAAAGACTTTGGAACCCTGGACTAGAAAACCCAATGAGTGTTGAGAGTTCAGTGGTATGTTCTGTAGGAGTTTGGAAGATAAGATTGTTGAAAAGATAAAGGACTCTGGAAGATAAGAATGTTGAAAAGATAAAGGCCTGTGAAGTTTTGGAGGGAAGCAAGACTCTACTGGGCCTTTGTGTGAAGATTCTGTGGTTCTGGTTAGTTGAGACTGAAGAATAAGCTGTGACTAACAAGAGACCAGAACTACTAACGTAACCCTTCGCCTTTCTTGGACAGTGGATGCTAATCATCTGGGGCTGAAGAATCAGTTATGACTAAGAAGAGACCAGCATCACTGAAGTCAAGTCTTCTGAAGTCTCTTCAGAATCATCACACAGAAGCTGTGTTTCAGAAGCTACCAAGGTTGTCCTTCATGCTGGAATCTGAACTTAGTGGTATAAGAGTCACCCACATGTATTGGCTTTGAAGGCATGAAGGGGTCATGGAGAGCAAGAAAGGTTTGGCTCTGTGTCCCTGAAGAAAGCCCAAGAAATGCTATTGGTGAAAAGTCTAGCCTAGTTGCAGCAAGACACACCAACCGTTTTGGAGATGCCAGTACCATGGGATGACCACCAAGAATAGGAATAGCGGCAGAATGAAGCCAGACAGAGCCTGAAGGACCAGCTGCATAGGCTTCAGAGGGTAGAGCTGGAGAAGTGACCCAAACCCCTTGGAGGACCTCAAAAGACCACAAGTGAATCCCAGATAATTGATAATTGGATACTGAGTTGTTTACAAAGGTAGATTTTGGCTTTGCTTTGGTTTGATTGTGACTGGACCCTGGTTCTACCTTCTGGATGTAAGAGTTTAACTTCTTTATTTTTTATTACTCCAGGAGACCACAGTTAAGAGGCTTTGAATTTTAAAAGGCTTTGTATTTTAAACATGACTAGCTATTTTAAAGAGACTGACTTTTTAAGTCTTTGAATTTTTAGAGACCGTGGGATCTTTAAAGTTTTTAATGCTTATGTTGTAGTGTTGACACTAATGTGTGCTCTTTGGGAGAACAAGAAAGGTTGGGACTTAAGAGTGATACATTTGTGTGTCAAGTTGACAAGGGATCAAGAAGCAGCATCCTCCATGGCCTCTGCATCAGCTCCTGCCTCCAGGTTCCTGTCCTGTTTGAGTTCTTGTCCTGACTTCCATCAGTGATGAACTACTATGTGGAAGTGTAAGCCAAACAAGCCCTTTCTTCCCCGACTTGCTTTGGTCACGGTGTTTTACCACAGCAATAGGAACCCTGATTAGGATAATGACCAACAGCAACTTGGGGAGGAAAGGTTTTATTTCATCTTACACTTCCAGGTCATACTCCATCATGGAAGGAGGTTAGGCAGGAAATCAAGTCAGGAACCTGGAGGTGGTAACTAAAAAGCAGAAGCTATGGAGGGGAGCTGCTTGCTGGCTTGCTCTCCAAGGGTTGCTCAGCCTGCTTTCTTATACAACCTAGGACCACCCACAGTGGACTGAACCCTCTAATGCCAATTAATCATAAAGATAATTCTCTACAGACAAGGCCACAGGCCACTCTGATCTGAGCAATCCCTCAGTCGAAACTCCTTCTTTTCCAGATGACATCTGGTTATGTCAAGTTGACAGTATAAAGTAACCTAGAATCTAAATTCCTGTGTTCCATCTTCATTACCAGAGAAGCAAGGGAAGCAAGAAAGAAGGATGGAAGAGAGGGAGGGAGGGAGGGAGGGAAGAGGAGAGGAGAGGAGAGGAGAGGAGAGGAGAGGAGAGAAGAGAAGAGAAGAGAAGAGAAGAGAAGAGAAGAGAAGAGAAGAGAAGAGAAGA
>JANHMN010000017.1:55921717-55943298 GCA_030674055.1 Rhabdomys pumilio
CCTCTCCCTCTCTTCTTCCCTCTCTTCCTCCCCCTCCCCTTCCCCCTCTCCCTCTCCCTTTCCCTGCCTCTCACTTCTCTCCTGCCTCTGTGTCTCTCTGTGTGTCTCTCTCTGTGTGTCTCCCTGTTTCTCTCTTTCTCTTTCCTGCCCCTCTGTCTCTTTTTATCTATTTCTGTCTCTGCGTAGCTCTTTGTCTTTCTCTCTTCCACCTCTCTGTCTCTCTGTCTCTTTCCTTCTTTCTCTCACCCCTCTGTCTGTCCGTCTTTCTGTCTCTCTCACACACCTCTCTCCCATCTCTGTCTGTCTCTCTGTCTCTTTGTCTCTTTCTCTCTCCCACCTCTCTGTCTATCTCTCTGTTTCTCTCTCCTTCTCTTTCTCACCCCTCTGTCTGTCCCTGTCCCTGTCTGTCTGTCTGTCTCTCTCTCTCTCTCTCTCTCTCTCTCTCTCTCACCTCTCTTTCCCATCTCTGTATGTCTCTCTGCCTCTCTGTCTTTCTCTTGCCCCTCTCCCTCACCTCTCTCAGCTGTGTGTCTCTATGTGTCTCTGTATGTCTCTCTGTCTGAGCCTCCCTCCCTCACTTTCTCCCTTTCTTCCTCTTTCCCTCATTCTAGGGTCTCAGCTGACCTGAACTCAACATACAGTGTAGACTGCTTCAGACTGCCACAGTCCTCCTGCCTCAGCCTCTCAACTGCCACAGTCCTCCTGCCTCAGCCTCTCAACTGCTGGGATTACAGGTGTGTCCCACCATATCCAGCTCTCTGCTGTTTTCTGTTGTACTTCTGATGGCCCAGATATGGTCGTTGTTGCCTGACACACAACCCTTTCTGTTCATTCCTTGTATCCTTAGGTAGAATTCCCCTTCCACCCCTGTCCATCTGTCCAAGGGAGGTATCCACCAGACAGTACCAATGCACTAATCTTTTTCCCTTCTTGGTCTGTCTTTCTTGCCATGGGCCACCCAAACCAGGTTACACTACTACCACCACCATCCCCTGTGACTTTTATGACATATTTACCGTGCATGAAATACTGAGACACGAGCTTTCCATCAACCTGTTGGTGAATTTGGGGGCTATCTTTCTTTACCTGCCATTTATGTAGCTCTGTGGTTGATTGCTCCTTTAAGGGAGATTTGCCTCCCTGGTTTGACCTCTAGGTATCAGTGCAGTGCAAGGTGGTTGCCTGGTTACCACCACATAACTTGCTCTACTTCAATATGGCCCAGAAGAACCTCCAGCTTGTTTCATGGCCCATTCCTGGCTGCGTCGGGAGGATCACCAAGGTCTCTGTCCATTCCTTCCTCCATATTCACCCATCTCTAACACACACCCTGGTCTCCTCCCCGACCATCTTGAGGAACAAAAGTAAACTTCTTTTAGCAGCTACCTCCCCTCAGCAAACTTCATCCCTCTTGTTGGCACCCTGTCCGCTGGCTTCCTCCCCTGCTTCTCCTTACCTGAGACACAGAGCAACAGCCCCAGCCATAGCAGCAGTGGTGACATCCCCAGGTCCCTGCCTCCTCCGTGTGAACCTCCTTCCTGGGTGTGCTAACTGCTGATGGCCAGAGGCAAGTGGCCAAGCCACTTACAGTTGCTGGAGCATGCTGCCCCACATAGAAGCTGACTGGCTTCTGCCCCACAGGCTCAGTCGTTTTGTCCCATTGAGAAACTCCCAGGAAAATGTGACAAGAGGAAGCTGCTCCAGGAGAACAGAAGGGGGAAAGGAGAGAACCCCATTTTTGTGACACCCTCCTTCCTTCTTCGATGCCACAATCTATTGAGAAACACTCTGCAGCTGGTTGCAGCTCTCCACCACACCTGAGGTCCCTATGCTGTTCCATTCACTGTCTCTGGGCACCAGAAAGTCGTCACATCCACTGACCCCTCACGTTGTCGTCCTCCGCAAGCCAATGATGCTGAACGTTCAGATTTGCTCACCTTCCAAAGCCGGGAGACAAACTGATGTCATTACTGGACATCATTCACCTTGTTTTTGTGACACAACATCCACTCATTGGCTCCAGCCTCACCAAGCAGGCTAGGCTGCCTGTCTCTGACTCCCGAGCGCTGATTGTACATGGACATCACCGCATCTGGTGTTTTCTATGTGGCTTCTGGGAATCAGGTCCTTGTGCTTCTGTGGCAAGCACTTTACCAATGGAGGCATCTCCTCAGCCTTTGACTCATCTTTTATAAATCTTTTTTTTTTTTTTTTTTGAGACAGGGTCTCTCTGTGTAGTCCTGGCTGTCCTGGAACTCACTCTGTAGACCAGGCTGGCCTCAAACTCAGAAATCTGCCTGCCTCTGCCTCCCAAGCGCTGGGATTAAAGGTGTGCGCCACCATCACCCGGCCTTGACTCATCTTTAATCTCACTGTACCCATAGTTCTCAGTGTGGCCCTGTGACTGAATCACTCAGGAAGCCAGGCATGCATAATCACATCTGGGTTCCACCTTCAGATGGACTGAATTCACGGGCCTGAAGAAGGGTGGGGTGTTTTAACAAGAAGCTTGGGTGATTCTGGCCCAAGAATCCAACTAACCATCTACCCCCAGGACACAGACTCTGCATTCCACTAGAACAGCCACCACAGCCACAGAATCTGAACTGGCACCATTTTATTTATTTTTCTCTTTGGGATGGGGTTTCACAACAAAGTCCAAACTGTCCTCGAATCCTCAGGCCCCTGGCCTCAGTCTCCCAAGTGCTGGGATCACAGACATGTGTCATTGTTCCAGTTTTAGTCTGTTGTCTTGGGAAAGTACCTTGACCAAATGACAACAACAACAACAACAACAATAACAAAAACTGAAACAGGTCACAGTCTGTTATTGTCGAGCAGTCAAGGCAGGACTGTCAGCAGCTGATTACATCACATCCACAGTCAAGAGCAGGGGACAAACTGGATCCTTGGGGGTCAGCCCGCTTCAGATCAGCTAGGTTTCCTTATTCTCATACACAGAGGGGGCCCAGTGTGTGAAGTGGTAGCACCCATATACCGGGTGGATCCTCCCACCTCAGTTACCAGTCAAGGCAATGCCACACAGGCATGGCCGGAGGGAACAATTCTTCAACAGAGGCTCCCCTCCGGGGTGGCTTCTAGGCTACAGTAAGTTGCTAACCTAAGAACTGACAGTCAGCATACAACGTGTGTGTGTGTGTGTGTGTGTGTGTGTGTGTGTGTGTGTGTGTGTGTTGTTATCATTGTTGTTCTTTTGTTGTTTTTGAAACAGGATCTCTCATTGACCAGAGGAGGGTCTCTAACTGGTCACCAAGCCCCAGAAACTGGGTATCTCAGCTTCCCCAGTGCTAAGATTATAGGCATGGCCCACCCTTTTTTTTTTTTTTTTCCCCGAGACAGGGTTTCTCTGTGCAGCCCTGGCTGTCCTGGAACTAACTCGGTAGACCAGGCTGGCCTCGAACTCAGAAATCTGCCTGCCTCTGCTTCCCAAGTGCTGGGATTAAAGGCGTGTGCCACCACCACCCGACTGAGAGCTGTTTTCTCAATGAACTGTCCTTATGTGACAGAAGCACACCATAAGACCTAGGATCTTCACAGGAGGAGGGAAAATCTCCCTGACAGGAACATGCTTTCCTGACCTGAGATGAGATGAGTGGTCCAACCATTCCTTAGCCTTATGGGTGAGATCACGCGAGCTTTGTGGTGATACGTTTGCTCTTGGGAACCTGGGGATGAAGTTGACTCCAGCCATTGCTGAAGTAGAATGAACTAATATACCATACTTTTCCCACCCATGGGGTCACTTGGTCTTTAGAGCCCAAAGAAGTAGAGTCAAGAAAATGCCAATGTGTCCCACAAAAAGCACTGAAGCCATAGGGCACCTGGGAGGAGACTGAGAGGTGAAAGAAGGGTGGTAGAGGCACACAAGGGGACAGTTTGGGTTGGGACCCTTGCCATGCTGGCACCTGTCTCAATCCAGGCAAAAAGGCACTCAGATAACAGAAGAGCCTAGGTCTCCATCTCCTGCCTCTGGAGCCCTTCTGCAAGAGAACTCTCTAGATTTCATTCCTGCCAGGAGGTGATGGTCTGCTGCTCCTGCGGCCTCACTCTGGTCACATACACCTTCACCCTCATGGGTTCCACTGAGGAGTCAATGACAAAACACACACAGCCTGTTGATGTCATGTACTGATCCAATCCTACAGATGCCACCTCCTCCTCCAGGTGTTTCCCAGGCAACAGCATCCAGCTTAACTTGATTTCTCTCTCCCAGTTGCATTATTGCCAAGGTGGGATCTTTTCTTCTTGGTCCATGGTTGAGAGTGTTCAGAGGACCACAGATGAAGGCAGAGATCTGAGTGTCTGACTCTCAGAGGGTAAGGCCCCAGAGGCTGGAGAGCAGACTTCTTCATGATGAGACTCGGGGTCAGAAACTTCTAGAGTCTGACCTTGCCCAGATGACTAGAATTGTACCGTTCAGGGGAAGTGAAGGACAAAGGGTGGAGATATCAATGGTGACCTGTAGTCTTCATGACTCCAACAAAAGGAGACAGGAAAATGCGCTGGGCTCTGTTTTTATTTCAGGCAAACTTATTTAGGGGTAATAATTATTTAGGGGTAATAACCAGAGTGTGCTGGGAACTGTTTCCTCTCTTCTGAGGGTGCAGAGCACATCCCCATGATAATAGATGCAATGAGGAGAGTAGGCAGGGCCAGTTGAGGACATCCTGAGCCTTAGATGTCACCCACGATTACAGCCTCAATTTATGTCACAGTTCCTCCTTAGCCCCCAGCTCAGCTCCTCCTGCAAGACAGACACAGCTGAAGGTCACTACTGTGTAGCTTCAAGATCTGTCATCCAAATGACCTCTGTGCGACAACGAATAAGACAATGAAGACCAGGCTTTTGCTGAGGACTCCACAGACCACGAGAAGAATAACACTGGATACGGAGACACTGTGGAGAGAGGGGATTGAAGGTTGGTGCAATGGCCACTCAAACCACTGAGTAGGAAATTCTTCCCACACAATCTCTACAACCTAGGTCCTTCCTGCAGCCTCTCCACAGCCTCTGACCCTACGCCATTCAGAGGGTCACTTCCTAGAATAACCAGTGAGAAATGTGTGCAGTGGAGAGCACAGAGCTCAGGTCCAGGAGACACATAAAGGAAGAAGGGCTAGCCCAGCATCTTGGCCTTCTCTGTGGAATGAGTGAGACCCACATCTAGATGTGACCTCTGTGGTCAGCATTCTGACCCTCTTCTGGGGACATTCACTGTATCTTTAGCCTCATATTCCATCCAGAAACCACGAAGAACCCAAGCTCACTGAAAATCCCACTTTGGATTTGTTATGAGTTTAGCAAAATGTTTCTCCAAGTTCCAGGTGGAGAGTAATAGATGCAGGAAATAGACCCACAGAGGCGAGGGAGACCTGCCTGACCGTGGGCAGATGAGGACATATGGACTCTGCATGATAGGACACAGGGACAAAAGGAGCAGGTGACAATGAATAAGACAAGGGCCACATGTACTATTAATGACATATAATCGTAGGGGTCTCTGCAAATTCCATGGACACCAGCATGCCCGTCTGCACGAGGCAAGAGGGAAATCTGGATCCAGCAAATTCAGCAGCTGGTGTTAGTTGCAAGTTCTAGAGTCTGACCCTGAGCAGTTTATTGTAGGCATACTTACCTATAGCACAATTTAGGAAAAAGTGTTTCCTGACGGTAACGAACTCAATTCTGTGTGTACAACAAAGCTTAAATAACACGATAACATTGAGACTCTTTTCAAAATACAAATGACGTCTTCCATAAAGATGGGTTCTATTGACTGAGGGATAATGTTCAAGATAAGAATCTCAGGAGAAAGACTGAGATAAATGTAAAAGTCTGGGTGCAGGGAGGGGGCAGCTGGGCAGGTGTGATGTAACCACATAGGTCGTGAGGCCAGAGGTCACCATTCCCAGATTTCTGGTAGAAGACAAGCTCTTCATCGCTTCCTTTGAAGAGACAACAGTACACGTTTAAAAATACTGATTCCCCTAGGGCTTCTATGCAAGCACAAGTCCCTCATACTCTCTACGTATAAGAACTTAATGACTAACAAAGCCAGACACGGCACATGCCCATAATTCCAGCATTGGGTGGGCTGAGGCCGGAAGATCACAAATCTGCAGCCAGCATGGGCCACAGAATGAGACTGTGTCTAAATAAATAAGTAGAATGCAACGTCTTTGTCAATGGCCTGCTTACTAACTAAAGCAAAGATGGCTTAGTGACAAACCCTATGGGGCAGTTATACAGAGCACTGTAAAGTTCTGTTGTCTGAGTCTAGACTTCAATTCTGCTCCAACCATGGCCAATGATTAGATGTATAGAAATGTAGACATGAAGAGATGTAGATATATAGATTAGATACATATAGAAATATGTAGATTAGATAGATGTATAGATACATAGTGTATATAATGTAGGCGGTGGTTCTGATTCTTTGATCTGGAACCTGCTTGTAAACCCTGAAAGTCCTGATCTCCAATTGGTTCTTGATCGATCAATAAAGATGCCAGCAACCAATTGCTGAGCAGGAGAGGCGGGACTTCTAGGTTTCCACCATCAGACTAGAAGATGCAGGAGGAGGAAAGGGAATTCGCCATGCTTCAGGAAGAGAGAGAGACGTCAGCCAGTGAAATCTCTGGTGGAGTGGGCATTGGCCATGTCCCTCATTGGGCCTGGGGTAGCAAACAGGTTATTAGAAATGCAACTAAGCTGAGGGCAGATTTAGGATGCTGAGCAAGGAGTAAAGGGAGAGAGGCAAGCTAGCCTCAGGAAGCTTAGAAGAGCCCAGACACTGAACCTTAAGGCAGGGTAAACTGAGCAAGTGTGTGTGTGTGTGTGGTGTGTGTGTGTGTGTGTGTGTGTGTGTGTGCACGTGTGTGTGCGATCCATGGATCCAAGGGAATCAGAATGGTGGCTGGCAGGGCGGTCTGCCTGGAGCTTAAAGTGAGGTAGTAGAAACTACATGCTACAATATAGACATAGAGATATAGAAATGATTGATAGATGGCAGATAGATAGATAGATAGATAGATAGATAGATAGATAGATAGAGTCAGACAGACAGACAGACAGACATGGGGGAAGGTATCTTAGAAATCACTAGGAAATAGAATTGAGCTCACTTAAAGAATAAATCAAAACAATAATCTTGAAAGTAGTACATGTAGTCATGCAAATGGTGACAGACGGGTAACCTGCCTCTGTGTGCTGACTCACTCCAGCCTCCCGTCCTGTCTCCCATCAGGGTGACAATATCCCCAAGGCTACTTGGTAAGTTCAGCTGATGACAGTACTGGAGAGGCACCCAATACAGGGAGGCCAGCTTCTGTCTCTCATCTTGTGGTTGCCACAGTACTTCCCTGGTGCCAGCCTCAGCCCCCAGAAGAACCTGCTTCTAGAAAGGCCCTGCTTCTGGCCTTGGCTAACTGCACTGATTCCCAAGTCTAAGCTGCCAGTGTTGTGTTTCCTCAAGCTCTGAGCTATTGTCATACACTGGGCTCCAGGGCACTTCCCCTCAGGGTAGCTCTTCACCTATCTCTTTCCCTGGCTTTGCACAGACTGTGGGCCCTGAGGTGGTAGGACTCCATGTGCCCACACACTACATAGGGCTTCCCTCACCCAATGACTGAATGTAGGAACATATACGCCCCAGGCCTTCTGCATCTGATAGAAGCAAGTTCAGATGTTACCCAGACTCCCTTGCAGGAACCACACTATGGCACACCTGGGCAACTGGCCCTGTTTATGACCCTTTATTGATTTCCTTCCCTCCTCAGCCTCACTTCCCTAATGACTCTGGCAAGAATTACTTCCTAAAACATTTTCATGAGTTTTACTTTCCCATGCCCTACACATGAGGAAGGCCCTGCCACAGGAAGATGGGGCTCCCTGAAATGCCAGCTCAACAGGGCAGGGCCTCTGCTCTTCTGTCACCTGGGCAAAGAACTCATTGAATCCCAATCTTTACGGACAGCTGGGACGACTGCTGCTGTCCTGCCTGAACTCTGACCAACAATAATCAGTATTGGTGAATGACCCCACGCTATAACATACTGTATAAAGTCAACAGGTGGAGCTAGTCAGAATGTGAGCAGGGTGCCTACCTCCTGAGCCTTGGAAAATAAAGGCAAGGAAGAAAAAAAAAAACTGAAAGATGGCTCAGTTAAGAGCACATACTGCTCTTCCAGTGGGTCTGAGTTACATTCCCGAGCAGCTACATTGGGCAGCTCACAACTTCCTGTATCTAACGCCACAGGACCCAATGCCTCTTGCAGCCTCTGCAGGAGCCTGGACTCAGGTGTACAATTCACACGCACTCACACACACACTCACGCATGCACACATGTACAGTGAAAAGTTAGATCAGTGCTGACTCTCACTAGATTGTAATTGTTATTTAGACCGTAAAGGCTAAATAAGTACCGACTCCATGTCAAGCTCTTGAGCTGGTACCAAGAAAAAAAGTCAAAGAGGGAGAAATACTACGTCTGCCTCCAAGCCTGGAACAAGAGTCCACACTCATAGAGAAAAGAACTCCGTGAACAGACCAACTCTACTTTACTAAGAATATGTTTTTCTTGGTGCTGAGGATGGAACCAGAGCCTGGTGCATCCTTAGCCCATGCTCTGAGTCGGACGCTCAGCCTTAGAGGTAATGTTTTAATATACTAAACCCAAGATGGCCACCCTGCGGTAATACCATCCCACTTCAACATTGTGGATCATCCGCACAATGATTTTAAAATATTTTTGGAGGTTTCAGTCTTTCTTATTTATGTATATATGTGTTTGCCTGATATGTTTGTGAACTGTGTAGGTGAAATGTCTGCCCATGAAGGCCAGAAGAGGATGTAGCTACTGGAAATACAGGTGATTGTGATATACCATGTGGGGGCTGGGAATCAAACCCAGGTTCTCTGGAAGCACAGCTGGTGCTCTGAACCCCTGAGCCATCTCTCCAGCCCTGAAACTTATGATAGTTAGAAGACAGCTTGTATGTGTAATAGTATGCAGAGCCATATAAATGCTCAAAAAATCTCTCATAGAAATTTTGTTGGGATAAAAGATTTTTAAAAATCAACCTGGCAGTGTTGGCAGAGGCAGGTGGGTCTCTGTGAGTTCAAGGCCAGCCTAGTCTACAGAATGAGTAGCCAAGGCTACACAGAAAACTTCTATCTTAACAAACAACAATAACAGAAGATTTTGAAATGAAAACAGCTAATGTAGGGTAATGACTATTGTCATTATGACTTTTATGATCAATGGAAACGTGTTTTATTAAAATTATGATTTTGAGGATTACAGAGTAATGAATATGTATGCATGTATGTATGTATGTATGTATTCATTTATTTTAGATACAGTTGTTCTATATTGCTCTGTCTGTCTTGGAGCTCACACTAGGTTGGCCTCAAACTCACAGAGATTCTCCTGGATCTCCAGTCTCCACCTCCCAATCCCCAAGTACCAGGATTAAAGGCATGCATGCACATGTGCCCTGCTGAAGGATAATCTTGGAAGAGACAATAATGTCATGTGTGTAATTAGAACTGGTACCAGGCTGAGACATGTATGAATGAAGACACTCCCAGATTGGATCAGTAGGAACAGTAAGGACATTTTTCACTCTTGACACATTTAAATGAAAGCATATTCTAAGATATATCAACATTCGTTAGTAACTAGTAGTTGGTAACTACAAGAAGGGATGTACATGCTAAGGTGGTGGCTCGTAACTTGGTCTGCCGCTGCAGTTTGGATCTGAGATGGTCTCAAGAGTGACACTGTTAGGAGGTGACAGATGGTCTCAAGAGTGACACTGTTAGGAGGTGACAGAGAGGTTAAATGCTGGGGTCAGTCAGAGGCTTAGGCCTTTGGGGCATCCCTCAGTCCAGCCCTCTTCTTCTGCTCCTGCGTCTATCATCCATCCACCCACCCTTTTCGTCATCCTTCCATTTAGTCACCGTGTGTTCGTCCAGTCACTCATGCATACAAATATTTATTCATGCACACATTCAACCACTCAGCCATTCACTATCAACCATGTATCCATCCCCGAAGGGATAACGCAGTCATAGCCTGCTCTCCTGTAGGAAAAGCTAAGGTGGGAGGCGTAAGGAGAGGAAGAGGAGGAGTAAGGAGAGGAAGAGGAGAAGGAAGAGGAGGAGCTAGGCGAGAGGGAAGAGAGAGAGAGAGAGAGAGAGAGAGAGAGAGAGAGACAGAGAGAGAGACAGAGAGAGACAGAAGAGAGAGAGACAGAGAGAAAGAAACATGGAAGTGGATGTGCTTGTGTCTCTAGCAGTCAAAGGTAATTGTTATATCTAGGTTGGGTGTTGGGTTACACTTCTGATTGTATGGGCATCTTGTTACTGAGCATTACTAAACATATAAAGCCTTTAAATAATCTAAGCATTAGAGTCTCATTTATACCGAGGCCACGTGGATAGAGGGATGGTCTGGGCTCAGCCAAGCATTGTGGAGACAGCATGGTAGATTGGCAGAGCCATCTCCTGCGCTGGTGTCTCGTAGGTGGCAGGGCTGGTGTCTCTCACCGCCTGAGCAGACAGCCCAAGCTGAGCAGCAGCGGTAAGGCTGCAGCCACTCCTGGCTGCAGGCCTAGGCTAGTTGGGAACATAGTGACTGATTAAGAAAAGCCAGATTGAATGCCGCCATTTAAAATAGCTCTCGAAATACCTTTCCTCTTCATTTATCTCAATGTCACGACTATGGAGAAAACAGCTTTGTCATATGCTGCCACCATGATACACTGTCTCACCACAGATCCAAACACTGAAATCTCTAGAACTCGGAGACAAAGAATGCCAAACCTCTTCTATACCTATTGTCTCGGGCATTTGATACAAAGATGGAAAGGTAGCAGACGTAAACATGGGTTAAAGACAGCTCAGCAATGACTAGTGCTGCCAGACCAGGGCTGATAAAAAAGGAAAGCACCAAGTTCTAACTCCCTTAGTTTCTTAATAGTCAATCCCAAGTGTGTAGGAAGTTATTTCTATTCTTAAGACTTCAGGTTTTTTAATTTGTAGAAAACAAGAGTTTATACATTTTAAAATAAAAATTCTAAAATTTTGAAGTTTAAAAAAAAGAATGAAAAATCTTATTGTAACATGTACTAAAACCAGGGGCTCTGGCTAGTTTGATCCCTAGCACTGCAAACAGAAAACATGCTGAGTCTAGCACCATTTCCATAACTGAGATTTCTTCAGTATATGGTAAGGTGCTCCTTCAGCCTATGGGAGAGTGCTCCTTCAGTCTATGGGAGGGTGTTCCTTCAGTCTATGGAGGATGCTCCTTCAGTCTATGGGAAGGTGCTCCAGTCTATGGAGGGTGCTCCTTCAGCCTATTGGAGGGTGCTCCTTCAGTCTATGGGAGGGTGCTCCTTCAGTCTATGAGAGGGTGCTCCTTCAGTCTAAGATAGGGTGCTCCTTCAGTCTATGGGGGGGTGCTCCTTCAGCCTATGGGAGGGTGCTCCTTCAGCCTATGGGAGGGTGCTCCTTCAGCCTATGGAGGGTGCTCCTTCAGCCTATGGGAGGGTGCTAGTTCAGCCTATGGGAGGGTGCTCCTTCAGTCTATGGGAGGGTGCTCCCACCAGTATTAAAATCAAACAAAACAGACAAGTTAGCTAGACTCAGACAGAATGAATGAGCAACCCTAGAGATGCTCACAGCACACACAATACCTGGGGAGGCAGGTGAGAGCCTCCTCTAGCCCTGGTCTTCTAGCGCATCAGCAGCTTCCCTGGGACCTGTTGGGTCACAGGGTCCCTGGCTCACCCACTGTTACAGACACAGCTAGTCTACCTGACATGAGAATCCACCCTACTTCCGGGTTGCAGGACTAATAGCCTTCATGGAGAATCCATTTCCATCTTCCTCCTCCTCTGATATGCAAGGAAACATGGAAGGTGAGGGGGGAGGACAGGAGCCACCTACGCAGCCTGTCACCTCCTCCCTCTGCAGAGTTCCACACAGACTGAGAGGTGACTCGAGTCTGATCCTGCTCCATCCACCCCACATCCTCATCCACATGTCCTCTCAACAGAAGGAGGAAGAGAGGAAGGGTGTCCACACCAGGAGCCAAGAAAACATACCTGCCAGGAACTGTCCCGTTTATGTCGGTGACTCCAGGGTCAGGAGAGGAAACAACAGCAGGGGACTTGGATACAGATGGGGTCGTAGTTGTGTCACTGGGTGAGTATTTTGTGGGACTAGGGATGGGAGGCTCAGTCAGTCTTGTAGTAGGAATGATGTCAGGAGTGGGCATATCTGGAGAACCTGCAAGAAGACATAGAAGGTAGATAGAGGAATGGGTGGATAATTAATGAGTGGGTGGGTGGATGCATAGATGGAGGGACAGATGCATGTATGTATATATGTGAGTGAGTGTGTATGTATGTATGTATGTATGTATGTATGTGTGTGTGTGTGTATGTATGTGTGTGTATGTGTGTATGTGTGTATGTACGTATGAGTGAATGGATGGATGGATGGACTGATGGACAGATGGACAGATGGACAGGTGAGTAGGTGAGAGAAATGGAGCAGTTGAGGGAAATGAACACAGCCATCCAAGAAGCAAGGTTTTCTTTTGCTAAAATCCAGAGAAATAGTGTAACGCCATCTTGAGTCAGAGGCAGTAAAAAAGGAACAAAGGGAGAAAAGGAGGAAGGGTGGGACGAGGCACGAGGAAGGACTTCTCGGGCGTTTGAGTTGAGGGAATTCTCTAGTCTGCTGCTACTCACTCTCTACCTGCCCCACCCTCTCCCTGACACTGTTCCCGCTGCCTCTGTAAGTCACATCACTCTCAAGTTGTCCATTACTGGATATTGTGACTGAGGCCTGTTTGGGGCTTGGCACAGACTCTCCTGGTTCTAGGAAGGGAGGCCTGTTCCTTTCCTCTCTGCCATCCCTGACACATTTTCTGTTACTTGCTGGGGATGCAGAGACCAGCAAGAAACTGGCTCTTCCTCAGAGAATTCAGAAATTCATAGTGGGGACTTGTAAGTGCATGATCCCTACAGAAATAAGCCTAGAGACTTGTTTCTCATAAGCAAGTGTCACTTCAAGTCTACTGAGGCCGGGTCTGCATTTGAAACAGGGTCATCATGTGGCTCATGCCCACAGGAGGGCCTGAGATGCACAGTTTAGAAGCCCATGGGAGGGCCACCATTGGCACCTTGGGAGGAGGAGGGTAGATTGCAAGAGACTTCCTAAGAAGAGAACGTAACATCCATGGATTACAGTACTTACAGACAACCTGCAAGCCAGCAGGGCTGCAGTGTTCACAGCCCAGTCAACTCAAGGACATACACACACCACCCAGTTATATGGGCCACAAATGTATGGGACCAATGAACACCTACTGATGTCAACCTCAGGCCAGTGTGAGCCTGAGACCTCAGGCCTCATGTGTGCTGGCTGCATATGCAACTTCTTTTGGACAGCCTGAAACTGCCCTCCAGGCACATAACTAGCTTGTCCAGCGGTAGGACACATGCTTATGACACTATGGCCATCACTGTTACCACCACTAAGACCTCCTATATAGCTTAGTTGGCACACAGCACTCAGCCTGTTTTCCTATCCTGTGGACAGCAGACAGCAGCTACCACGCCTACAAGACCACAGAAGAGTTAACAGTCTCCTGAGACTAGTTAACTTTAATCTAGAGTAGAGGATTAGAACCATCTCTGCCTAGGATATGGTCAGAGTGATTACAGTTACCCCCAGGTAATGAGAACAACCTCATGCAGCCAGTCACCCAACCCCCATCCCATTCTCCTGAGAGTCAGACTGATCTTAGACTTTCTTAGAGGCCTAGATAAAAAGACACAAGGAATACAAGTTCTGTGTTCTTGCCCAGGAGCAATTTTGGCAAGGTTTGATCTGAGGCTAGGGTCAAGGCCTTGAAGGACTTAAGATTTCGGTTCCTGGCAACTTGGCAATCCCTACTGAAAAGACTGGAGTTGACAGTCCCATGGCTGATGAGTGCTTGGTCAAAGGCACACTTGAGAATTCCTGTATTTGCTTTGTGGAATATCATTTGATTAGATTCCTGCTGACTTTGCCTCGTGTATAATTGCTTTCTGCTGATGCTGTCCCATGTTTCCCCTGAAAATCACACAGAAGGTGCTGTACTCTTTGTTCCTTGGTTGGTTGGCTGGTTGGCTGGCTGGTTGGATGGTTAGTTGTCTGGTTAGTTGATTAGTTGGTTGGTTTGAGACAAAATCTCACTATGTAGTTCTGGCTGTCCTAGAGCCCCCTATATAGACCAGGCTGGTCTTGAACTCATAGGGCTGCCTCTTCCTCACCAGTGCTGGAAATAATGGTGAGAGTTACCATGCCCAACTGATACTGTACTTCTTAATCAACTTGCTTGGCATAAAACATAGTTTGTACAAGGCCTCTTGAAGCCAACTTTCCAGTGTATCTGTGTGTGGTTATTATTATTATTATTATTATTATTATTATTATTATTATTATTATTATTTCTGATCCCCTGGTTCTCTCTTTGAGGTCACACTCCCACCAGCCATTTCTCTTCAGTTACGATCTGAGTTCTTCTCAGCAGAATACCTATAGACAACCAAGTAACTATGGATGGCAGAGTAGCTGTGGTCAACAAAGCAGCTATGGGCAGTAGTGTCTCTCTTATTATCTTGCTCAGACTGGATCCTACGGCCACTGAGTCAATAAAACTGAAAAAACAACATCCATAGGTGGCAAAGTTCATCCCCAGAAGACCTCCCAGTAGCATGGGTGTTTATGGGCAGGAGTCTGAATGGTTTCCTGGATCAGGAAAGAGTTGGAACGTGAGTGACCGGAAAGTGTGGGGATTTAATCCTACTGGCATGAGTAGAGGAATGCAGAGAGAACACTGGAGAGCGAGCTGGCTTCATTAAGCCTGGTGGCTGAAGGGGCCGACCTTGGTTTATTATAGATCTCCCTATGAATCCTAATGAAGGCTTTGCCTGCCAACAATGCAATTCATGTCCACAGAATAAATGGCAGTGAGATGCAGGAGAATCTAGCTAATTTCTTTAAGCATTGTGAGATTGTTAGGATGAGAAAGAGAACTTGGCAGCCCATTATGAACATCTACCTGGATACGGAAACAAGAAAACCTGAAATGGCTCCATGGTCTCCTAGGAAGATCTGCCAAACTGCCAGGGTTATCATGAAGAGGCTTGATAGATGATTTTTAAACAGGCAAATTTAAAAGTCTCTGTGGCCTGAAATAAGCCTCCAGTGAACAGCATGTAGGGTAGTGTGCTACCCTCTGAAGGCAGAGGGCTGCCACACTGATCTGCAGAAATCCTGGAAGATCCATAGATCAGTCACATAGGAGGTCATGGGGGAAACAGGGAGCTTCCCTCCCTCTAGAAGGACTCTGAGGTACCAGAGAGAACCCCCTCTGGAGGAGAGACTGTCCAGCACGAAGCAAGAAACTGGCAATGTCCCAACCCCAGCTGTAGAAACTAGAACCTTGCCTGGAGGATAGAATACAACCAATGTAAGTCTGAGCGCATCCTCCCCTGCTCTTCCCACCTCTGGATGGTGAGGTACACTTACCTCTACCAGTCCTGGCACTTACATCCATGTGGACAACTCCACCTCTCTACTGCACTCTGGTCCAACCGTTCACCTCTGTGTCCCTGGAGAATCTCCTGCACCTCATTTCTCTCTCTCTCTCTCTCTCTCTCTCTCTCTCTCTCTCTCTCTGTCTGTCTCTCTCTCTCTCCAGAATTTCCACCCTCCACTTCCTGTCTAGCTACTGGCTGTCAGATATGTATTACAGCCAATTGGATACCATTCTAGACTCCCTTAGACAGGTGAGAGAAAGAGCTGGATATTTACAAAATGGAAAACCTGGTAATGGACCATAAAAACGCCAATACCAGAATCCTGCCAACATTCAGCTCTGTACAGAAATAACACCTGAATATACAGAGACACACCTTCACACAGTGTACAAAGGCTCCATTCATGTCTGGCCCATCTCTCTCTACCCTCTCCCCACACACTTCCTGGTCACTCACCCTTGGTCACCACCAGGCGGACAGGATGGAAAAGCAGAACGGGATCGTTGGGTGGGTGATAAATCACACAACGATACAATCCAGAGTCTGTCACTTGAAGGTCAGTCATTTGAACAAGTAACATGGCTTCAGTTGGGTCATCTTTCAGGGTGTACTTCCCCTCGTGGACTTCACTGGGTCTTGTAAAGGACCTCTCTGTGACCACCAGGGTCAAAGGTTCCTTCCCAGCTGGTAGCTTCTGCCAAGCCTTCCGGCTGCTGGCATACTTCATGATGTTGAAAGGACAGCTCACGGTCAAGGTCTGGCCCTCAACTAGGTCATACCTTTCTTCAGTTGGGACAATGGCAGCTTGGACTTCTGTAAACAGGAAAAGAGAAACAGGCTCTGGAGGGAATGATATCTGTCCAAACTCTCCCCTGGGAAGGAGTTGTTTGGTGTTTGTTTTAGTACAAGAGCCAATAATTTGTGGTCCCTGGAAATCGAACTTGATAAATAACGTTTTTTTGAGTACATGCTATGGGGTGTGTGTGTGTGTGTGTGTGTGTGTGTGTGTGTGTGTGTGCATGCCTGTCCTGAACCAGGGGCCAACCTCAGGTATCGCTCGCACCTCACAATACTGTCATTTAGCTGTCTCTTTTTCCCAGGGTCTCTCACTTTTTACATGAACTGGACGACTCTGCTGGGCTGTCTGCTCAGAGAGTCTCAGGGATCCAGCTCTTTCTGATGCCCTAGTGCCGGGATTAGTAACATGTCTGGCTTCTTGACATGGCTTCTGCGGATCAAACTCAAGTCCTCATACTTGTGCACAGCAGTTCACTGACCGAATTTTTTTATTTCTCTAGCTCTAAATGATCCTTCAGAGAGATGAAACTGCCTGACTGGAGACATGAACGACCAGTGCATGATGGGAGAGAAACCCTGTGGAAAGGCACTTTCCAAGGGAAAGACTGGATACAAAGACATTCTCCAAGCACAAAATGATGGCTGGGAAGTTTGGGTGGCTCCATCTAAGTCAGTACAGAGACTATCAGTTCAGGAGACACCAAGAAAGCATCAAGAAAAAGAAGTAAAATAAAGCATCCAGTACATGCTGGATGGGAATGCCACCTGTCTGGTGTCTTTGAGTAACAAAGCACTCTCTCCTTTCTCAGGGCTGCCAGCCATCCTGTATGGGTCAGCTGATGTGCCCACCTGCGTTCTCAAGGACACACCCACTAAAACCCTGGCCACACAGATTGGTTTAGGAATGGGCATGAGACTAGGACGAGCCAATCAAACCTGCTCTGTGACTATTCAAAACCTTATGTCCGAGCTTGATGGTCTGCAGGGTGTGAAATTCCATCGCTATAGGAATCAGCTGCCTATGAATGAGCCAGACAGGCAAACAGAAACTGGAGGTGGGGAGGAACTAGCAATTGAGTTGTGGCTCTAGCTGTGTTTGCAAGTCAGCACAGCTGGATTCCCTGGTACCTAAGGCAATAAATCCCTCTTATTTTTGACGGAAATCACAGCCATGTTTTTTACTAGATGTAAGATGCCCTCCCTTTGGATGTCAGGTGTCCCCTCCACTGGGTGTCAGGTGTCTCCCACTAGGTGTCAGATATCCCCCCCACTGGGTGTCATGTCCCCCACTGGGTGTCAGGTGTCCCCCATTGGTTTTCAGGTGTCCCCCACTAGGTGTCAGGTGTCCCCCTCCACTGGGTATCAGGTGTCCTCCATGGAGGCAGGTGTTGGAAACCAGTTTCAGTTGTTATAAACAGGAGTCAGTTGTTATAAACAGAATGTCTGGACATCATTCTCCGACAAAGGCACTGACTGAGTGCCAGATCAGTGAGTTGGCCTTTCACTTCCTCAGACTTCTGCTGCTGTTCTTACTTCCACACAAGCACACACATACACACACATGCATGCACATGCACACAGGCATGCAGATACACACATGAACAGTCATACACACATGCACACACATACACACACATGCATGCACATGCACACAGGCATGCAGATACACACATGAACAGTCATACACACATGCACACACATACACACGCATGCATGCACATGCACACAGGCATGCAGATACACACATGAACAGTCATACACACATGCACACACTCACATGCACTCAAGCACAAGCATGAATGCACACATTCACATATATGTACACACACATGTACACATGCACACGCATGCACATATGCACATGCATACACTCACACTTGTAAGCACATGCATACACACATGCATACGTACACACACACACACACACGCATGAACACACATACACACTCGCAATGCACACTCACAGATGCACTTGCGCACACATATGCATAAGTACATGCACACATACGCACATACATGCGTACATGTACACTCAAGCACAAGCATGCATGTACATGTGCACATGTATGCACACACATTCACACATAGACACACACACATGAACACACATATACACTTGCAATGCACACACTCACATATGCACTCGTGCATGTGCACACATGTACACACCATGCACGTATGCGCAAACTGATGCAGCCATGTACCACCCATACAGGCCAAGACTTACCACTTTAGTAGAGCCCTTGCCTGCCCACGCAGAATGTTAGGTTCCAGAAGGCTTGCTCTGCCCTCATCTGGCCTTGGTAAGACTCAGCTCAAGCACCCATGGGGGACTCTGTAGGTGAGCCTGGCTCAAAGGCCAGTTAGATCTCTAAGGAAACCTTGTCAACAGGCTTCCTTGCACTCTCCCATCCCCACTGTGGTGATGCACGCCAGTAATCTCAGAACTCAGGAGGCTGAAGTAGGCTCATCAGGAAAAGTTCTAGGTAATCCTCAGCTACATAATAAACTTGAGGTCAGCCTGGGCTACATGAGGTCCTGTCTCAGAAAAATATAAAAAATTTTAAGAGAAGCAGAGGATAGCAGAATGTCCACATGTGCACAGACAGGCCAGCAGGGGTTCAGGGCTTTGTTGAATCCATTTTGATCATTGCATCACAGGATGTCTGAGGCACCCTTCGTGACAGACATGTGGACTCCACCCTTGGGTTGTCATCACAGAAGCCCTGAGTCACTGAAATGTTACAGATAAAGTCACAGGGTTCGGGGCTGGGCCAGCCTCGAACAGCACATGCGAGAGCTTCAGCGTTCGCTGAAGAGCTGGGGTCACCACCTCCATGAGGAGTCTTCTATTCATACCTTTGACTTCTAATCTAGCAGATTAGAAGGTTTGCAGGCCCAAGGTAACCCTGGGAAATATCCTTTAAATGAATATATCTTTGAGATCTAATGAGCTATTCACATCTAAAGCACCATGGGGGAGCAGAAGAAAAAAACATTTCAACATGAAATAATATTATTTATATGGCTGGACATAATGGGCCCACACATCTTTAATTCCACATTAGGGAGGCTGAGCCAGAATGATCACTAGGTGAGTTTGAGGCTAGCCTGATCTACAGCCAGAATGATCACTAGGTGAGTTTGAGGCTAGCCTGATCTACATAGACAGTCCCAGATCAGCCAGGGATCCAGAGAGAAACTCTATCTCAAAAACACATATATGTTATTCAGATCATGCCACACTTAGATTGACTGGATCTGCTGGCCTAGAAGTGCCCATCTGTAACCAAAATACACAAGAAGCTGAGGGAGGAGGATCACCAGTTCAAAGACAACTGGGTTATAAAGAGAAACCCTGTCCTACTCGGTCATTGTTCCCATGGAAGGATCTGTATGTCTGTGACATCAAAATGCACAGAGTCTGGGAAGGAGCTGCCTGGCAGATGGGAGGTCCCGGATCCCATCCCCAGGACTGAAAAATCAAAAGCAATTAAGAGCGTTTGCTGCTCCTGCAGAGGACCAAGGTTTGGTTCTCAGCATCTGCGTGGCATCTCACAACCATCTGAACTCCAGTTCCATGGGAACCTAATGCCACCTTCTGGCCTCCTCAGGTAGCTGACATGTATGTGACACACCTACATACACGCATGCAAACACTTGTGCATATAAAATAAAGATTATTTTTTAAAGAATATAGCCAGAAAAAAAAAAAAAAAACCAAGCATAGAGCAGCTGCCTCCCTAACTCACGCTCCTTCTACCTCTACTCGTTGGCCTCAGCGTCTGATTTTCTGAGCTCAGGTGAAGCTTGGCCCGGAGTGAGCAGTCTGTGGCCCTGTGTTTGATGGCCATACGCTTTAGAACAGTAGTTCTCACCCTTCCTAATGTTGCCACCCTTTAATGTAGTTCACTCAGTTGTGGTGGCCACCAATGATAAAATTATTTAGATGCTACCTTATAACTGTAATTTTGCTACTGTTCTGAATCGTAATGTAAATTTCTACATTCCAGTGGTGGTCTTAGGAGATGCCTGTGAAAAGGGCATTCGACCCCCAGCCCAGGGGTCGAGACTCACAGGTTGAGAACCACTGCTTTAGCGCTTCAGCGGAGAGAGCTTCAAGGACTTAGAGAGACCCCTTAGCTGGCAAAGTGCTTGCTGTGTAGGCATGAAGACCTGAGTTTGATCTCTAATGCACCTGTGACATGCCTAGTACAGCAGCGCACACTTCTGTTCCAGCAACAGGAAGGGAGACACAAGCGGGTCCCTGGGGTATACTGGCCAGCTGGTCTAACAAACAAGCTAACTCCAGGCTCAACGAAAAACTCAGGAGCAGTGTATGTAGATCCAGGTGTGGCAATGAATAGTCTTTAAAGTCAGTAATCAGAAGCAGAGAAGCAGGACTAGATAGAGGTCCAGCCTGGTCTACATAGCAAGTTCCAGACAGACAGGCTACACAGTGAAACCTTGTATCTAGAAGGAAAGGGAAAAAAAAGAAAAAAGAAAAAGAGCTGGGTAGTGGTGGTTCACACCTTTAGTAACAGCACTCAGGAGGCAAAGGCCCAAAGATCCCTGAGTTCAAGGTCAGCCTGGTCTATGGAGTGAGTTCCAGGACAGCCAGGGCTGCACAGAGAAACCTGGTCTCAAGGGGAAAAATGAGGAAGGTACCAATGCTAATTTGTAACACACACACACACACACACACACACACACACACACACACACTCGCACACGCACACGAATGGCCATTTGCTCCCACCTCCCACCTGCCTTACCTGAAACAAAGAACACCCACAGCAGTCCCCAGAACCCAGCCTTCCTCATGCTTCAAGCTCGGCTCCAACTGCTTCTGTGGGCTTCTAGGACAGCTGTAAGACACCCTGTACCCAGACTTTCTGGAAAGTTTCACAACAGGACGTGAGCCCATTCCTGGGAGGTACGACACTGTCACTGGCCACCCTGCCTGCTGACGTCAGTAGGGGAGTTCAGGAGAGCAGTGCTCAAACCTCAGTTAAACCTCTAGGAACCTCAGTTTCCTTTTCTCTGAAAATTATTTTCTTTTTTGTTTTAGTAATTTTGGGGGGGAGTGTAAAATCGCCCCCAGCCCTTAGCTCCTGAGTAATTGAGACAGGGGCCTCTTGGAGCTTTTCAACAAGCT
>JANHMN010000017.1:55943308-55964715 GCA_030674055.1 Rhabdomys pumilio
CAGCCCTGAAATAAACAAATTGATCATACTAGTGGTTGCTGACCCTGACCCTTCAAAAGCAGATAAAGACACCCTGCAAAAGGAAATGACTGACTGTCGTGGTGGGGTGAGGTTGGGTGGGGCAGGGAGGGTACAACAAACAGAGAAGTCAGTGCCAGATTTTCAAGTAACAATAAAGATAAAACTGTCAAGATCAAAATATAACAGGAGACTCCTGAATCCCGCAAGGCCGGCTGGTCATGTGACTGTCCAGGTGGGTTGAGGGGGAGGAGACTTTATTCACTGGGAAATGCATTTTCCGTTCCCAGAGCCATGTCTGGAGGCTCACAACTCTGTTGCACAGGCTACAGTCTCTCTGCCCTCTGCGAGCAGTGGCAGGCTTGTGGCACTCAGCTCCCTCCTTCCACCATGCAGATCCCAGGGACTGGACTCAGGTGCTCAGACTCGGCGGCAAAGACCTTTACCTGATATTTTCAATACTTGTGACTCAGATGGGCCTGGTGACACGAATCTTTAATCCCAGCACTTGAAAGACAGAGACCAGGTAGGCCACTGTAAGTTTAAGGCCAGCCTCAAACATGGCAAGTTCCAGGAAAGCCAGGGCTATAGATGAGTCCCTAAGCACAGAGGAAGCTGGTGTCGGTGTCTCAGCACTAAGGAGGGGAGGGAAGCAGGGTCAGTAGTTCAAGGTCACCCTTGACCACCGAGGGATTTCCAGGCCTGTCTCGAAATCAACAAGCTGTTAGCTCCTCAGTTCTCCCGCTCAGCTCTCAGTATCCTGTGTCACGGCCTCCATGGGGGTAGTGGGTGGGCCACAGGGCCAAAAATATTTTACTGCTCCCGGAAAGCTGCCTGGGTCCAAGCATGTTGCCATGTCCCATATTGCCACCCTCACTGAGACCTCCCTCCTCTGTCCCCATGAAGGAAGAGAATTCCTTCTTACCATTGGTTCACAATGTCATGAGTGCATCAAGGACAACCCCAATGCTCGCCAGGACCTGAACACCCGCAAATGAAATTCCAGGCGATGAGCGAGCTCACAGACATGACGTGTGGAATCCACGCGAGCCCTGAGCAGCAGAAGCAGCTGCACAAACTCTGAGGGCAAACCAGCCCCAAGAATGAGCTTCTGCCCAAATAAAGGCCCCTCCACAAGACTGAGGTCCCCAAGGAACAGGACCACCTCCCAGAGGCTCTGTACCATGGTGAGTGAGCAGATCCATGGGAGCTCAGACCTGAACTATGACACCCTGTTGGGCCTCTGGGACTGAGCTCATCCTCCACTCCCCAAGGCTTCTATTTCTCTGCTACAGAGTGACTTGTTTGGTGACAGAGGCACAGTGGGAGAAGGGGCAGCTGGCCCTTTAACTGCCCTCTGCACGCCCCTCCCTAGTACTCTTCACATGTACCAGATACATCCTACTCCAGCTAGCCACAGGTTCATAAAACATTTGCATAGAGTTCACCAGGTGGTTAGGACTGCACTTGGCTGCCAAGGATTTGAGACAGTGAAAGAAGGAAGCAAGACTGAAAACTAAGGAATTGTCTTACACTGCGTGCGGGGCCAGGAGTTCGTTTCTTTCTGAATTGATTTTCACATCTGTAAAATGGGTGCGCGGGTGCCTGCCCTTCCAAAGGTAATGATTTTCAACTCCCCACATTGGAAATTTCCCCTAAGTGGTAGGAGATCTTGCAATAAACTGGATCTCTCTGAAAGGCTTGCCCCTGCCACCCAAGGTCATAAAGGAGGACCTTCATGGGCTCCCATGTGGGAGACAGCTGCTAGAATCCACCTGCAGCTGTGTCTCTTCCCGCCTCTGTGCACAGGCCTCAGGCTAACAGATCCCAAACTGCCAGGCCCTCCCTGTAATCCTTAGGATGCTGGAGTAGTTAATTCAATGGACTCCTTTCCTCGATGACCCCATCCTTAAGGTTATACGTGAATTCCTCAAGATGCAGGAGCTTCTCCTTCCCTCTGTGGGCCTAGAAATAAAAACCTAATAAAAGTATCACTATAGAGAAGCGAGTCACTGTGGCCTCTGGAAACCAGCAAGGGCCATCCCAGGGTACAGAGGTGGGTGAGGCTGAGGGAGGATGCTAGGAGAACTGGGTCTGGCCACGGTTTCTTTGCAGTTGAACGAAGAAGGAAGTAGGCCATGTTGTGATTTGTGAGGGGAAGTCAGACATCTATTCCCTTTCCATCCGTCAAGCACACGCTGGGAAGGCCAGCTCGAAGCTCAAAGGGGCTGTTCCCTGGACTTTGGGTTCACACTGAAGGTCTGTGAGCTGAGCAATGGCTGCTGCCTATAAATCCCAGCACAGTAGAGTAAGAAGATGCAACCTAAGTTCCAAGCCTGCCTGGGCTTCTGACTAAAAATCTCTTTAGGGATATTTGGGAGGCCAGTGGCTCCAGCTGGAGTGTCCCCAGTGTCTTCATTCAAGAACTGCAAACTTGGTGCACACTGCGACTTACAGACCCAACCACTTAGGATCATGCCTGGCCTGCCTTTTATTCCGGCTGTGTGACTTCCTGCACATGGCTTGGTCACTTGTGCCTCAGTTTCCACATCCATAAGCTAGACCTCACCAGCTTACCAGGTCTATTGTGAGGCCTGAATAACTGACAACCAAACACAATTAAGGCAGCTCTCTGTACCTGTGAAGAGCTTAGCTGGGTTGGCCTTTTGTTTAGGAGCCCAGAGGAACCATGAGCAGCGTCAGAAAGAGGATGCAGGGAACCAGCCTTCCCCGGCTTCAAGTTTTGAGCCCCTGAGGATGAACATACCCGCCCTCAATTCACGGAAGAGTTCTCCCCAGTCATCCGGAAATGAAAGCAGCAGAAAGCGGCTAGCCCTTCCGGGCTGCGGTTAGACAAACACCCTGACTAAAGAACAGAACACGTAAGCTTCAACCCTCATAGGAGACAGATGCTCACATGGTGTCCTGTGCAGGACTCGTGGCCTTACCAGGTCTACTGTGGTGCAAGTGTAGACAGAAAGAACAGACTTGAACAAGATTGAAGTTAAGAAGCTTCCAAAACCCTGAGAACCTCATCTTGAGACCAAAATCTCCTCTTGAGACTGGCAAGAAAAAGTGCCCCAAGGGACATAGACCCATGACCCCCACCTCTACCTCCCTTCTGTCCTTCTTAGGGACAACACATAGCCTCTCAGCCAAATTCCATATTTAAGTACCTGAAATCTTCTTTGTTCAAATAAGGCATCCCCAGTGCCTCAGCCCCAGGCAATAATGTACACTCTCCTAGAAAAACCTACCCACTCACCCCCAAATAAAGAGAGGTGCTGTTTCACCAGGTATCATCTAGAAGATCTATTTCACGCCCCCACCCCTATAAAGAAGAGCTGTAACATGAAAACTATCTCTGAGAAGGCCTCCACCCCACCACTCAGAGAACCCACCTACCCAGATGAGCACCATTCAGTTTCTTCACTCCGGTCAGGCTCAGGACAGCACCTGAACACCCCAAAGGCAGAAGCAGAGCCAGCCCTGCAGTCTCTCCTCATCCCGGCGTCTTTCATCTTTTCCCTTTCCCACTGTCACTAGAGGTCATAGGCACATGCCTGGCCCCTTTCTGTGAGTCCAGCCTTCGTGTGCAAACACTTGAAGGGACCTCCAGGGAGAAGCGGACGTGCTGGGCATACCTGGAGAAGAGTCCATGAGGCTAGTGCCCCTACTGCTCACTAGTCTCCCATCTCTTAGCATCATGGAGAAGATGGCTGAAAAGCTCAACATCCATGGAAGATGGCCAGCTTCTTGCATCCTACACTCCCCAACTCCCCTCCCATACCCAAGCTAGGTCTTGAGCATGAAGAACCAACCAGTGTATTCTGCCATTGACAAGGCCTATGGGACCTTCTTGAGGTCCTTTGCAGGTAGCAGGACCGTCACCCCTTCATGTTCTCTGCAGCTAGAGAACATCTAAATGTTTCCTCACTTCTGGTCCTACCCCTAGGGTATCCTGGGTAATGCCTCTCCATCTCTGGTCTTGATGCTAGGACACCACCACCGCCACCACCACTGCCACCAACACCACGTTAGTATAAGCTTGTACTTCTTAGAAGCTTTGCAGCTTAGACCTGACATCAGAGCACTAGGGGTAGACATGCTCTCTAGAGTTCCCAGTCAAGCTGAAAATGTATCGACTTGTGTTCTCATACTAATTATGTTACCCAAAAACCTGTGTACAGGGTCCTGCACATAGGCTAAAGGAAGCCTGCCTGCCGCCAATTGACTCTGATTGGGGAATAAAGTTGCCAGTAGTCAATGGCTGAGCAGGGAGACAGAGGTGAGACTTTTAGATTCCAAGGCAAGAAACACAGGAGAGGGAGAAGAGAAACCTTGATAAGAAAGATGTAGGACACCACATTGGAAAACTGCAGGAGAGTGAGGTGGCCAAAATGTAGATGCAAGGGGAAAGCGACCCCAGGGGACTGCCCCGCAAGATTAAATATAGATTTAATAAGTGTCAACTCAGAAATATAGGAGGAGAGAGTGTGCTAGCCTTGGGGAGGTGTGGAAGTGCCCAACCAGTGCTCTGCTTAGGACATATTAAAAATAAGCTGATGTATTTCTTTCATTCATGAATCCAAAACACTTGGGCAGGTGTAGAGGAGGCTCGTGCAACCACTGGGAGCACAGAAGGAATTTAATTTACTACTACTACAGGAAAACGACAAAGATGCTCAGGTCAACAGCCTCTTCCAAGTCAGTTGTTAAACACTGGCTTACCTAAGAGGTCAGCAAAGAGACTTATTTAACACGAGCTGCAAGCCCAGCTTCACCCACCTCACTGTGAAATGTCACAGCCTTAAATGTCCTAGTTGGAAATGAAAGAGTGTCCTCAAAAGTGTGTTTCTACTTTGAACAAATTTCTGGGTTCTTTTCAGGGTCTCAGAGAGTATGTGGCATTGAGACAGGGTCTAATGACTTCCATCACATAGTCCTCCTGCTCCAGCCTCCCTGATGCTGGGATCTCAGGCTCCTCCCACCATGCATTCACTGGCATCTCCCCTGACCTAAGGAGTCAGTGTCGGGGTAGATTTGAAGATAGAGTTGGACATAGGAACAGGCCACAGGTTTAGGGTTATTGTTGAGAGCTGGTCTATTTGGTCTTTAGTCTGAGCCTGGCTCCTACCATGCCCTGAGATTCTGAGACCTTTTTCCTTTCTGTTCTTTTTTCTCTGATGTCCTTCAGGCTTCCAGACCAGCAACAATGACCTCAGGTCATCTCCTTTCTTCCTCTCAGAATGTCTGCTCACTGTGGTCTCTGGGTTCCTGACAAACTCGGTCCAAGAATGGGTCTGTGTGGGGAGTGCTTGTGAGAAAACTCCAAGAAAACAAGGTAAGAATCTTGTGACCTCTAGGCCTTCTAAATACAGATTTGTTCTTGGAATGTGTTTCATGCACCTCTCAGGTTTAGCTAATGGGAGAGGGTTTACTTCAGATTGCCAATTATCTTACTATTGTTATTCAGATAGTGTTTGTTTTGCAGCCAACCTGGCCACTTAAAGGAATGGTGTAAATGGCCCTTACAACAACCGAAGGCTAGAATCAGAGGGTTCAAATCCGAAACCAGTAACATTTGTGCCAGCTTCAGCTTGTAATCAATCTGTCCTTTCCTTAAAGCAGCTGCTCAAGGAAGTGTTACTGCTGCTGCTATTCCTCGTTGTCCTAAAGATATTATCACTTCCTCTCTTCAAAGTCCTTTTAAGTTATACACAGGATGTTGGAGACCTGTATTGCCTAGAACAGTTGGACTTCATTGGGTCACAAGAGTTTATCAATAAAAGGACTAAGTTCATAAAGGAGTCTTTGATAAAGAATATACAGGAAAAATCACACTCATGATCACAGTGCCCACTGATTGGCAATTTAAAGCAGAAAGAAAAAAATTGCACTGTTATTATTATTGCCTTATGTAGTCCCTTCATGGAAAAATGTGCTCTGTGAGGGAGGATTTGGTGTTATAGATAAACTTTACAGGTTGATTGATTCTGCACCTGATGTCTCTGTTCTAACTGTTGGTATCAGTCTCCAAATCTAGTGACCTCACATCTAAGCAGCAACCACCATACATTCCCAGAATCCACTTGGCTCACCTCCCACTTTTATCTTCGAGAGACTACGTCACTATTCATATAAATAGGCAGAGCACCCTCATATCTATCCCTCTCCCCCCACCCCCGCTCTTCCCTATGTTCTTGCCATCACCTTTGCCTTTATCTCCTGAATAAACCTCATGTGGAACTGTTTGGCCTGATGTGATCTGTCGTGAGCTGAACAACAATAACAATAGAAGAATGGCTACCTGAATGGTCTGTTATCAAGGTAAATTCAACCCTGATTAGGATTGGGAGCTACGAGCTCTAATGATAGTAAATAAAGTGCTACAAAGTTACAATGCATAGTCCAGTAAAGTGCTACAAAGTTACAATGCATAGTCCAGTAAAGTCCAGTAAAATGCTACAAAGTTACAATGCATAGTCCAGCTGTCATAATGATAAAAAATAAAGTGCTACAAAGTTACACTGCATAGTCCAGTAAAGTGCTACAAAGTTACAATGCATAGTCCAGCTGTCATAATGATAAGAAATAAAGTGCTACAAAGTTACACTGCATAGTCCAGTAAAGTGCTACAAAGTTACAATGCATAGTTCAGTTGTCATAATGATAGAAAATAAAGTGCTACAAAGTTACAATGTCCAATTGTCACAAATGGCTGTCCTACCAACCTTGTGTTACTCATGTAATCTTTGGAGGAAAGACTTTCATCAAGAAACTCTTTTTCTTTCTGGATTGTTTTCTCCCTCTAATTTTCTTTTTTTTTTTTTTTTAAGTAAAAGGGTATCTGGTAAAAGGATGGAGATTGTTGGCTAATTTAGGAAATGTTAATGCCACCATGTGGCTAATGGGAGCTTTACAGTCTGCTTTACCTACACCTACAGCTATTCCTAAAGATTGACCTTCAATAGATTTAGATTTAAGACATAGGCTGTCTGCAGCTCGCTCGCTCGCTCTCTCCCTCTCTCTCTCTCTCTCTCTCTTCCTCAAGATTCAATCTTCCAGTCTCATACCCAACTCTGCAGCAGAAAAGAAAACCTGTGACAGCCTTCCCTGCCACCTGCTCACATCTCCTGTGGAGTCCACAGATCTTCTGCTTCTAGTCTCCCTCTTCCAATTTGATGCTTTATTCCAGTCATCGACCTGCAGACACACTCTATTGTGTGATCAAGGGCATTCTTCTCCAGTTCCAACCCTCCCACCCCCAATCTCATCCCCAGATCTATAGCAGAGAACCTACCTCAGTCTCTTTCCTCCTGACCCCATCCCTAATGAGTTACAAAGATTTTTCTCTCCCAGCCTTTCTTCTCCCCATTCATCCCAGCCTCCCAGCCTCCAACACCAGCAGAACTCCATTGTTAATGGTAAAGCTCTGAACTTCAGAAGTCTAAACACAAGCAGAGCATGGAAAGGAATCAGGAACATTTCTCATTCCTTTTATATACCTTAAATCACTTTCTTATCATTATTTAAGCTTTCACATTCTCCAACCTTCATAACTTGCATTAACCAATCTTAAAACATCTTCCTAGACCATAATACACTTTCTCAGGTCCTCACAACTTAAACTTCCTTATTTTCAGACCACACATAAACTGGTTAACAAGATAGACCTTGTCTACACCTAGAAGTAGCAGCTCTTAGAGAGTGAGGCCTGTGGTCTGACTTTTATACTTGAAGGGAATTGAGAAGGCAGCTGAAGCCTGAGTTTCTGCTGTTAAATTGATAATTCTTTCATTAGTTTAGTCTTTAAATGCATCAGATACCTAAGAAGAATAAATTTTACCTGAATAAGCAGGAAGTGCAGAGCAAGCAGCTTCCAAATCTATTAAAAATGACAGACTTACCAGCTACCTTGACAGTCATCCTAGGTTCTTCTGTGGCTGGTGGGGACATCAGTCTTTGGCCACCAGGCCCAAAAGATCTGACAGGCTTTCCTGTGAAACGAGAACTTAGGGGGGGGAGAGGGAACTACTCTATCTTGTCTAGCAAAGTGAGGCAAGCAACTCCCCAGTGTCCTGTTTGTCCATAGTTTAAACAGTGTGCTGTCATCAGTTGAGGTAAAGGGCAGTCTTTTGCCCAGTGGCCAGGTTTGCCACATTTGTAGGTGAAGGTTCTTCTGGGTCCATCATCTTGTTTGTAGGAGATTAGGGGTGCTGCCAGGAGCTGAAGTGTCTATCAGAAAAATGTTTTTATTAAAACATTTAAAATTCCATATTCTGCAGATCTCTGAAGTGTTTGAGAATCACCTATCTACCTAAAATATATCTAAACAAACATTGCTTGTTTTCAGTTATGTACTTTGAAAATGTAAACAAAAGGCTTAATAAAGCTTATTATTGTAATTAATTGTATCAGTTCTTCTAGACAAATATTACTGTGAACCTGAGTAGACCTTAGGAGTTTATACATTTTGATTAAAGACAAAGAATCTAGATAAAAAATACTTTATGTATCAAACATGTTGTAACTTCTCTGAATTTTTGAGCAGCTTGTTGTTGAGCAACTTAGCAAAGACATAAGTAGCCAGTTATACGTTGTAGCGGAAAATTTTCCCCACAAGTTGGGAGGAGCTAAGGTGGGAGGAGTAAGGAGAGAAAGAGAAAGAAGAAGAGGAGTGAGGCAAGGGAGAGAGAGAGATGTAGGCGCCATGGATGACCATGCATGTATCAAGAGCATTCCTGGGTAACAACTTATATCTTAAGGTTAGATATTGGGACACATCTCTAATTGTGTGTGCATCTTGCTAATTGAACATTATCAAACATATAAAGCCTTTGGATAACCATTAAACATTAGAGTCTCATTTCTACCAGGTACCTCATGGATGGTGGGATGGTCTGGGCTCAGCCCAACCTTGGAGACAGTGTGGAATATTGGCAGAGTCATCTCCCACACTGGTGTCTCATGGGTGACAGGGCTAGTGTCTCTGGCTGCCTGAGCCATTGGCCAGAGTCAGCGGTCTGAGCCAAGCAACATTGAGAATATGCCACGGCAGCTTGTGGCCACAGGCCTTGTCTAGTTGGAAAGATGGCGACTGATTAAGAACAAGCAAGATCTGGTGCCGCCATTATTATTATCACAACAAAATGGACCCCATCATGGGGCACAAATTTACTAGATATTTAAGTCTATTTTACCTGAGAATAAAAGTTATATGTTTTTAAAAAAGAAAGTGAGTGAGTAAGCTCTGAAACACGTCACATGATTCCTAGCACAGGAACTAAACAAAGAAACCGCAAGCTGATGTCCCCTGCTGTGGGGAAACACAGGTTGCTTTTTGTTAAGAAAAAAGGAAGTAGCTTACTTCTAGGGCAGAGAGATTTTAACTGTGAATTAAAATTGAGATTATTTGTTTTTAAGATAGATGTAGAAACAGTTTTGTCTGATTCACATGAGGATTTCACCCTTGATTTGGAACTAAGATAGGGAAATTGTCACTGACTCTAGAGTACAGTGTATAAATAGAGGCTGTTCTGGAGTAGAGAGCCAAACAGATAGATGGTATAAATAAAAAACTGTTCTGGCAGAGAGCCGAACAGAAAGATAGTGTAAATCGGGTGTATTCAGATGATATAAAGTTATATTGTCTCACAGGAGACTCGTGTTCTGTCTAACGTGGGCCCCACAGGAATTCTGGGTTCATTTCCTGCTTGGCAAAATAGGAAAGGCCTAAAAATAAGCACATACAGTACTTTAGGTATTAAATTGATTGCATTTTCAAGATGGGTGTGATTTTCAGTTTTGTGGTTATATTTTTCCTCTGAGAAAGAGGTCAAAATAAAGGTTTTTCTGGTTACTGGTTCAAGGATATTCTGTTTTGGGAAAAGGGTTTTGTCTGTGTGTTTTCAGAAGGGATGATTAAGTTATTTCTACCTCCCAGAATTATATGAATCAGACATGACAGAGGTAGGCCTCCAGAAGTCTAGATTCCAGAATTCAAACAAAAAATTTTCTTGATTCTAAAATTTGTTTTGAGAATTGTATATTGCAGAATACACAGCCTTGGTATATCTACTCATCAAGCAAGCTGAGCAGACCTGCTCAAACCTCTGATGTCCTGAAATTTCAGTTGGATACAGTGAAGACACAGATGTCAGAGGCTTATCAATTTACCCTTCCCCTGACCCCTTTTCTAATATCTCAGTGCCCATACTCAGCTTGAAGAAGTTAATGAAGAGTCAACACCCCTATTCCTTGGGCTTTGGGACTGAGGTGGTTAATATTAGGCTGTCCTTCTAGGTAAAAGTAATGGTTTTATTGGAACAAGAAGGAATAGTTACAATTGATTACATAGCCATAACCTATTTGGTAGAAATCTGTATAACTGTTACTAAGCTGAAGTTAAAATTTCTTAAATGATACAAAATTTATTTTGATTTCAAATTCAAGAATTTCGTTGGTATATTTTCTTCTATTAAGTCAAAATTGGTGGGTACAGGGCTTAGACGCAGTCCTTCTTTAACTTTTTTTTTTTTTAACTGATCTAAGATGGTTAGACTGTAAGTTAAGGGCCTAATAACAAATACATGACTCTGAGTTTATTGTTAGGGTGTTTTCTAGATTTTAATTAGAAATAGCTGAGAGTATTTAATGGACAACAGTCCAGATTGCTTTACATAGATAGTTGGTTTTCAAAAACATCAGAAGTCCACAGAATTGATGTTACAAACATTTCTGTATTAATATTCATTTGATTAGAGACCTGTCTGCTCCTGACAGCTTTTCTATCTTGAATACTAAGAAGAAATTGAGCATCTTTGAAGTTACTACAGTTGTAGTGAGACAACCACTAGGCAAGAATTGCCTCATTTTATCTACAGACAAATTACTGTCCAGAAAAAGGACACACTTGCAGAATAGTCCACTGATTATATCTGCCAAGACAGAGTGATCAGCCCTTAAAAATTCTGCATTACTAGGTCTGTCAGATGATCCTGGGCCAGAAGGCTGAAGATCGGATGTTCCAATGTTTTGAAGTATAAGGGACTTAACCTGAGTAGATCTTCATAATTTTAAACTTCATTATCATAAACATTCTATATAAAATATGCTAAGCATAGTATAGTCTAAACCAGAGTTGAATCATGTACAATATATTGTAGCAAATATAACCATAAATTTGTATCATCACATAAACCATCCATATAAATAAAAAAAATTGAGACTAGGCAATACAATAATAAACAGAAAGTTCCTGGAGATGTCCCCACCTCTTCACTCCTATCAGTTGCAGATTTCCATTCATTCTCATGATCACCTGATCATCTCTACTGTTCCTCCCCACACCTGATCCTGAACCTCCCTATTCCCTTTCCAACCCAGTTCCCTCCCTCCATCTGCCATGACAGAGACCTAGAATAGGTAGGTGCCCAAGAATCAATGCAGGTAAGTTTATCTGTGACTGATAGCATTGAGGATATGGAATCTAAAGAGGCCTTCTTCTGTAGCCAGGCAGAAACCCCAGTGGAGCAATAGTGACACCAACCAAACTTTACTTCCAGCATGTAATGGAGCTTGATTACACAATGAACAAGTAAGACATTTTTTTTCAAAAATTTCCTTGGCTTGTTGCCAGGCTATAGAATGTTTTTAATTAAGCATCTATAATTTACATTATGTAAAAATTTATAAAATTTTGAAGCTTCTAATACATTGCCTATTAATTATCTATCTTCTTATTTCCTAGTGCCAATGGGCCTGGCAAACCCACATGAGACTAAATATGGGTTGTATAAATATGTAGTTGTATAAATAACAAATTAATTCTGAATCAGTTGGAATACGTTTACCAGTTTCTGTATGTAAAACAACTCTTTCTGCTTATTGAGAGTCAGTAGAGACAGTAACTACATTAAGGAATTCTAGAAAAATCTAATGGAACCATGAAAACAGCATATAGTTCTGATATTTGAACTGAACATGTGGGCTTTGAATTATTTTACTTATATTTCATGACTTACAGCCTATTATTCCAAATTTACTGTCATCTGTTTTAATGGTAGGAGCTTTAGAAATTGGTGTTCCTCTTACTATATGAGAAAGAACCCAACTCATTCTTTTTATAAACTGAAGTCGTTTGCTTTGGAGATAATATTTGTTAGTTTCTCCCCAAAAAATTACTAAAATTTCTTTGCCAATCTTCATTGATCACCCATAATGAGGTAATTTCAGCATTTGTAAAGGGAACTATAATCTCTGCTGGATCTGTTCTTGATTATTGATGAAGTCTTATTTTTTTCTTTCACAATTAAATTGGAACCCTTTTCTATAGAGATTTTTAATTTCTTACTCTGTTCATGTGCTCTAAGATATTATCATTTCTCTGCATAAGAATTCCTGCGGGAGAATGAGTAAAAGATAAAATCTCTAAAATGCAATCAAGCTTGGGATCCAAGCAATCTGCACATGCGTCCTGTAATCTCCTTTCTACAGAGCCAGTTGTCTCTGGTAGATAATTTTCTTGGCCTATTTAAATCCAAATTTTCTTGTAAAGTTTGAATAAATTACCTAACTCTTGAGTAGTTAAACCAATGATGGGACATAGACGATAACTCCTAGCAATTTTTGAAAATCATTGTTTGTAACTAATCTCTTTTGATCTACCCTTTCTGTGGTTGAATTTTCTGTAGACCTATCTTATAACCTAGATAGTTGATAGAATGTCCTCTTTGTATTTTTTTTCCAGGAGCAATTAGTAATCTCCCATAAGGCTTTTATCTTTTTTTCTTCAACAAACTTTTTACTATGTTATCTGTATTGAAATCAACCAGCAAAATATCATCAGATAATGATAAATTATAGATTGAGGAAATTGTTTACAGATTATTTCTAATGGTTGTTCTACAAAATAATGGCATAAGGTGGGGCTGTTTAACATTCTTCATGACAAAACTTCCCATTGATATCATTTTGCAGGCTGTTTATTGATAATGTGGGCATAATGAAAACAAACTTTTCTCTATCCTGTTCTTGCATGGCTATAGTAAGAAAACAATCTTTTAATTCAATCATCATAATGGGCCATGCCTTAGGTAACAAAGAAGGTAAGAGAACTCCAGGTTGTAGAGAACCCTTATGCTGAATTGCCTTATTTATAGCTCTTAAATCAGTCAATGTCTTCCATTTTCCAGAATTCTTTTTAATAACAAATACAGAAGAATTCCAAAGGGACTCTGCTATATGTTGCAATTCTAGCTGCTCTTGGACAAGCTCTTCTAGAGTCTGTAATTTTTCCTTCATTAAGGGTCATTGATCTACCTAAACAGTGTTATTAGTTAACAACTTTAATGGTAGAGCAGTTGATACTTTATTAGCAGTGGCCCACTCTCCCTTATAAATTTGAAGAGCCAACACCTGCTGTGACCTGCTTCTGGACAACTTGGATTATCTGTAATTGCTTTTGATAATGCTTTTCAACACTTTCATCAAGAACATCTATTTCATGGCTTGTCCCTGAAGTTGAATAAATATTAATTTGTTTTTCCCACTGTTGTAACAGATCTATTCCCCATAAATTTATGACTATACACATATGGCTTTAATCTATCTGAACTTCTGGTCATATAAATTTAGCTCATTTTAGACTTTGTTTTACCTGAGACAATATCCCAATCCATAGAAACTGTCAAGATACCTTTTGAAGTGACCAAATTAGATTCTAAGAATCGTGTGAAAATATTGTTACCTCTGCTTCTGTAGCCACTAGGCCTTCAATCTCAATTCTATCTGATTGTAATTCCAACTTTGATATCTGATCATTTATAGAAATTTGTCAAAATAATTTTTTCTTGGTACCTTTAAAATCTCTTGTTCTATCCATTAGAGATGTTCTGTCCCTGTCAAGTGGGTTCTCTGTAAGTTTAGAGCAGTGCTGTCTGTCCTATCAGGCACTAATTTTTCTGGTTGCTGTATGGAATAGTCTCTTCTTGGCTGATAGAGAATGAGTAGCTTATGTTGTTTTTTGTGGAGGGCCCAAGGAAGGCCCCCCAGGCCATTTCCCAATAGTAAGGAGTTGCCTCATAAATCTTTGAATGATCTACATTCATAAGCCATATGTCTGTCCTTTCCATATCTGTTACATATCCCAGTAAGCTTTCTTTCTGAATTATCATTAGAGAAAATATTATCCTTAGGAACTATTTGTCTACAGTCCTTTTGGAAATGATCTTGTCTTCCACAGTCAAAGCATTGGACATTTTGATCTCTAATACCTTTAATACTGGACAAGCAATTGTCTGTGCAGTCATAGCAATATTATAAACATTAGGTCTAATAACTTTAGTAGTCTTAATCCATTCATAAATAGGCACTGATCTTGTTTTTAATTTCTAATAGCCTCTTTGCATTCAGCATTAACATTCTCAAAAGTTAAAGACTCAATACCTCTCTTGCATCTAGATCTAATATTGTACTATTTACATAAAAGTTAACTATTGTAAAAAAAAATCAGTAAAAGATTGATCTGAGCCCTGGATTATCTTGGTAATGATTGGGTTACTTTGGATTATCTTGGTAAATGATTTGGGTCATCTTCCCTGTTGTTCGACCTTGTCCCAAGCATTTAAAGCTACTATACAATAAATCTCTATGGTGGCATTAATTAAACAGAATCTACATTTGTAACTCAGCATACCGAGTTTCACCTAGCAATTGATTCTTGACAATATTAATACATCTAGTCCTATTACATTGCTCCAAAGCTGAAGCTGCCTCTCTCTACAAGGTCAGCCACTGTAGCTGAGGGCCAGCTTCCAATATAACTATCACTAAATCTTTCCAGTCTTTTGGAATTATACAATTTTGTATGGCCTAGTTATTTAATACCTGTTTCACACAGGGTGAGTGCATTCTATATGCTATCATTGCCTCTTTAAATCTCTTTAGATCTAGCATCTCTGGGTTGCCATCCATATTCCCAATAATTTTGTGGGCTTTTTTCATCTGGGGCTAACTGCCTTAAGAACTATAAGAACTACTATGGGTTCTCTAATAGGCATGGACTGCCATCCTGCAATCTCATCACAAGGTGGTGCTGTGGGCTTTAGATCGAATTCCTCTGACCTGGCTGGGGAAAATTCTTTATTCTGACTTAAAAGATCTCATTTCTGTTCTACCACTTGTAGTTTTACATTCCATCTCTCAGTTTTCTTCCTAAGTCTGCTTCCTGTGAATTTGAGGAGAACAAGGAGATGATTCTCCTCATCATCCTTGTCCTCCTCCTCCTCATCATCATCATCCTTGTCCTCATCATCATCATCCTCATCCTCATCATCATCCTTGTCCTCCTCCTCCTCCTCCTTCTCCTCCTCCTCCTTTTTCTCATCATCCTCATTAGAGAGGGCACAGAAAAATGGAATCATTACCAAATAAATTGTAAGTAGTCCTATGATTATAACTAAAACAAAACTTTATGGAGTCTAGCTGCCCTCTGCTATAATGTTTTACATTTCTTTAATACAGAAAATATTTTCTTTTTTTTTCTTTCAATCTCTCTAACTCTCTCCTTTCTTTGGAGACTTCACTTTATTATACTGAAACTTAATAATTTTTTTTCTGTGACTCATGTCTAGATTCAGTTTCTTTTCTTCCTTTAGTATCTATGCTCCTTTATAAGAAATTTCTACTTATTTCTCTTTTATTGCTTTCAAACTTAATTGCTCTTATTCTTTACTGTTTTCAAACTTAATATTTCTGTACTAAAACTTTTCTAAACTCTGTCCTCTGAGGACTGCTCACTCTAAGAATACATTACTGACTCTGAGGTCTGGGATTTTAGTTTCTCTGTCTTTGACCAACGTCTTTGCTCCATGTTCCTGTGCCTAGATTCTCTTGTCCAGGTCTCGTGTCTAGAACTCATGTCTGGGTGTTCTCTTAGCTGGGGTGATGTCTGCCTTTTGCCTGGATCTCATGCCCCATGTTGAGCACCATGTATTGTGAGAGATTTCCAGGGAAATACTGCTTTGGATTCATTAATAAAGACACAGAGACATCTATATAGTACAAGGCTGTTAGCCTCTTTGCTAGACCAGTCCCTCAGCTACCGATCTAGACTGCACTGCTCCTGTTCTGCTTCTGTCCCTCTTCCAATAGCTTCAGCCATCAGCTTTTTATTCAAAAGAAACCACACTCCTCTCTCACAAAAACAAAACAAAACAAAACAAAACAAAACAAAACGAAAAAAAAAACTATTAGCTCAATGAGAGAGTGTGGGAAGCGGCTCTGCCCGCCATTACATGTAGCCAGCCAGCATGAGTAAGCACTGCTAAAGAGAAAAGCAACTCCATGTTTGGAGAGTTTGAGCTTCGAGGTGTGGTTACCCGATCAGCCCATCTCGCATCATATGGACAAGCCAATAAACAGTGACAGCGTGGCAGCTGCTGATATGATTAAGGCAATGCTTATAAGGGGCTGCGGGAGCGGGAGGGGGGAGAGAAGGAGGAAGAAAAGAAGAAGCTTGCTGTACAAAGGTTGCTGAATAAACCGCTTGAAGAAGAACACGGTTGCTGGTTGCCTTATTCTGCGGGTCAGACGTGGGTAGCGACAAGAGAGCTTGCACAGCTTACTCACTCTGAAACAATCAGCAGCAGCACAGCAATCCCAGCCCATCTTACTGTTGCCTTTTGGCCAGATTGAGGACTACGTGATCTCCACCAAAGCAGCTTGTTTCTAACATGATAATCTCAAAGAATCCTCTTTGGGGTCAGGTGAGGAAATATCTTGCCATCACAGCAATTAATAATTGAGAATACAGGGGCAAGCTTTCATAGCCAGCTAATTCAATATATATGGGGGTAGGTTACCTCAACACATATATGAAGACAATCTAAATGAACTCGCCAAATAATAGGGAAGAAAGACTCCTTACTGCCTATCTCTTGACTCCCAACAAAGCTTTCAGTACCAAGATTGAGTTACATCAAATGTTCTGTTGGCCAAATGGGCCCCACGGGAATATACAAACAGCCCAGGGTATTGTCAAGACTATGGGCTGCTCTTCACAAACTGACAGCATGGCCCAATTGCTGAAAACACTACCTATACAACTTAATGTGCAGCTGTGGAGTTGGTGCCTACGTATAACGACCACCCCTATGTTTTAGTACATATTGTATGAGATGGTTGTCTGCATGCTGTCAAAGGATAAGTGTAAACGCCAAGAACTGATTTGACTTCAGGCTCACGCCGCAAGATAGAACCCATATCCATGACTGCTTGGGTGACCAAGAACCTGAGATTAGATATCCCAGGGACCAAGAGTAAAACCAAATGATACTGGTCTACAGCAGATGGAAGCAAGTATAGAGACCTGCAGCCAGATACTTTGCAGAGATGGAGACCTTGGAGCACACAGCTCTATAAGGGATGTTTCCATCAAATACTCCATCTCAGAGTTCAGAGAACCCCAAGGAAGATAAGGTAGAAGGAGTAAAAAAGCCAGAGGGGGTGAAGGACACCAAGAAAACAAGGCCCCTTAAATCAGCAATGGCAAAGCTCATACGATCACACAGAGAGTAAAGCAGCATGCACAGGGTCTGATGGGTCTGCACAGGTCCTTTGTGTTTGTATTGTGCCTTCTGGTTTAGTGATTACATGGGAGGCCTGAGTGTGTGAACAAGTGAGCCTTATGCCTTCTCTTGGACTCTTTCCTTCTGTTGGTTTGTCTTGTCCAACTTCTATGTGATAGCTTTTGTTTCATCTTATATTTTATTTTGTTATATCTTTAAGTGAATGGTTTAATTAATTAATGAAAACCTAGCCATTAGGGTAAAGGTTAATAGCTGAACTGTCATGTATACCTTCTAGGAGAGGGAAAAATGAGTTTTCTCCAATGGAATGACACTGGGCACATCAACCACTCCAGGGCAGGCCTTGTCTTCAGAAGAATTTGACCAATATATAATAGACTCCACAGCCGTTTGTGAGTGCTTTTATTTGGTTACAGTTTGGTAGTGGTTTGTTATTGTTGTAGTTGCTGGTTGGTTGGTTTCTTTTTGGTGTTTGTTTGTTTGTTTGTTTGTTTGTTTTTTAGGTGGTGTATTACTCTGTCTTCTTGATCTTAGGGGATTTTTATTGTTGCATGTGACTTTTGTTTGTGTTTTAAGAAATATCTTAATGTTGGGGGGTTGTGAGGGGAGAGCATCTAGAAGGGCATGAAGAAGGGGAAGAATATAATCAATATATGTTTTAATTTAAAATTGTTTTGATAATAAAAAAGAAATAATAATAATTACCACTGGATCTGATTTTTTTTTTTTTTGAGAAATTGCTGTTTGCTACTGTTTTAATTTAATACAGGTGATGCCTCTCCTTTGGACAGTGCTGAGCTGAAAGCTTTGGTGAAACTCAAGATAAAGGGCTGCTTTCTCTTGGGCTGCCGAATTCAAAGTTTCCTCTTTTGGAAACTCGACCCATAATGCAAAGCAACCTGTACTGACGGGAGCAGTGCAGACTTTAGTACCTTATGTGAGAGCTCGGTAGCCAGCTTCAAAGTTCCCTGTGAACACAGCAGTACGGTAGTGAGCTCCTGAGCCCACGGCAAAACCTACACCAGGGTCACAGACTAAGGAGAGAGCTAAGAGAAAAAGCAACCATGTCCAGGCTTCAGGGTTGCCCTGGGTGGATAAGCAGAAGCAGGAAGGGCTCAGTACCCCAGCAGCTGCCTTTCAGAGAGAAGCCCCACCAAACCACAGTTACTTCTGCTTCCCTCTTTCACACAGAGTGGATGACATTTATAGGTGACCAAAGCTTTTCCCCTTTCCCTCTTTTGAATGCCCACCTGGACGAGCTAGTGGTATTCTGGAGTCTTTTGTGTTTTGATCTTAAATTATTGTTACCAGAAAAAAAAATGGAGCTGATCTTTGTGTTTGCTGACCACCTAGGCAGCCATTCCCTTTCCAGGGAGTCCTCCTCTCCCTGAGGGGTCGGAGTCAGCACTCACTGGGCACAATCATTTTGTTTGTTTTCTTTTAGTGCTAAAAGTAGAACCCAGGGTCCTGCACATGCCAGGCAAGTGCTCTACCACAGAGATGCACCCCCAGCCACCACTGTCACCAACATCACCACCACCACCACCACCATCATCATCATCATCATCATCATCACACCGGCCCTACAGACACCACAGAAGCCATTTATGAAACCTCTGGTGTCTTGAGTGGGGCAGGGGCATTTGTGTTTACTTCTCCCATTAGTTACTTTCTCATTGGTGTGACAAGATACCCAACAACAGCTACGTAAGGGTATAGTTAACCCAATTTAAGTTTCTCTCCGTCTAGCTTACAAATGAATGAGACTCAGACTGTGGTTATTTTATTTGGCTTTGACAATTACTGGGGGCCATCCCTAATTTACTTCTCTAACTGCAAGCCTGGCTACCTCCCCAGTGGTATACCGCAAACACTTGCTGTTTCTCCTGACCATGTGTTCATGGCCCATCTCCACTTATGGCAGCCTCCTCTCTCCCATTTATCCATCTTGCTTCCTCTGCAACCCCTAACCAGGTAATTCAAATATGCCTACCTGGTAATTGCCTGTAGCCATTTTTAAGCAGGAATAAGGACAGCAACCCAACCACAAAACCTTTAACCCAAAATGTGTCCTGCCTACAAGATGTGCAGGAACAAAGACAGAGCAGAGACTGAGGGAATGGCTAACCAATGCCTGCTCCAAATTGAGACCCATCTCACGGGTAAGAATCAATCCCCGACACTATTAATGATTCTCTGTTATGCTTGTAGACAAGAACCTAGCAAAACTGTCCTCTAAGAGGCTCCACCCAGCAGCTAATGGAAACAGAGGCAGAGACCCACAACCAAACATTAGATGGAGCTTGGGGAGTCTCATGGAAGAGCTAAATGAAGAATTCAGGGACCTAAAGAAGACAGGAACTCCAGGGGAAAAGTCACAGGATTGACTAACGTGGACCCTTGGTGGCTTCCAGAGACTGAACCACCAACCAATGAGCAAGCACAGCCTGGACCAAGGGCCCCAGCACATGCGTAGCAGATGCTCACCTCAGTCTTCACCAACAGCTGAGCAGGGGCTGTCCCTGAATCTGTTGCTGCCTACGGGAACCTAGTATAACTGTCTTCTGAGAGGCTCCACTCAGCAGCCAACGGGAATAGTGTTAAATCAAGGAATAAGGTTTGCACAACAAGAGTTGGTAAACATGAGAATTCACTTGGAGGCAACTAGATCCTTGGGTACTGAATTTAGTATGATAATACATAGCTGCAGACCAAACCTCAACAATTCCCCTTCTTGTCTCAATAAAAAAAGGCTCTTTCTCTTATAATAATAAACAACATACAGTAGGAACAATTATGAAACAATTATGAAAATTATTAGGTAAGAGTTATATTCAAAAAGTCCAGTCTGTTTGTATTTGGCAACGCAGGAGAAAGTATTCTGTGATCTATATTATCCTGGTGAGTTCAAAGTTCTGTATCGAAATCAATTTCTATTCTAACTTGCATTATCAAACTAAAAACATCTTCTTAGACCTAGAGCATCTTAAATCCTAGACACCTTAAGCTTATAGTAAGACTATAACTATCTAGTCTTCAACCTCATCAGAGACTTGAGGAAGAGAAAAATGTAGTATCTGAGTATACAGGAAATACAGGCAAACACTTCCAAAATTATAGAAATGACAGGCAATGGCTGCCTAAACAGCTACCCAGTATCTAAAACATTGGAACGTCATATGGGAGGAAGTGTTCAGTGCGTCCAGGGGAGTCAGTACCACATGGTGGAGGGGGGATAAGGCAGGAGCAGGAGACTGGCCACATCGAGTCCACGGTCAGGAGGGAGAGATGAACAGTAGTGTTCAGGTCACTTTCTCCCTTCTATCCAGTCAGGGATACATTCCGTGCAGTGGTGATGCCTATACCTAGGGAATCTTCCCACTGAAATTATCCTAATCTAGAGACTCCCTCACACATAAGGCCAGAGATAGTTCAATAACTTCAATCAAGCCGAGGTTCAAACTCATGATAACCAGTGAAGCTTGAGACCAGGATAGAGCAAGGAATGAAGTATCGAAGAGAAGGCTAGACCATGCCAAGTAGGCTAGGCTGGCTCCCCAATGCCAAGGTTAAAAGCACACACCAATGTGCCCAAGCCTTCATAGTTTCAACACAAGCACTTTACCGACTGAGCCATGTCCTCAGCCCCTTTGCAAGGCAACAGTCACTGCTTACAGAGTGTGAGAAAAGGCAACGAGACCTAGGTAGATGCCTGACTGGAAACAGCAGTGACTTGGATAAGTGGGACTTAGGCAGTGTGTGTGTGTGTGTGTGTGTGTGTGTGTGTGTGTGTGTGTG
>JANHMN010000017.1:55975219-55994298 GCA_030674055.1 Rhabdomys pumilio
GACAGGCTGCGTAGGTGGCTCCTGTCCTCCCCCCTCACCTTCCATGTTTCCTTGCATATCAGAGGAGGAGGAAGATGGAAATGGATTCTCCATGAAGGCTATTAGTCCTGCAACCCGGAAGTAGGGTGGATTCTCATGTCAGGTAGACTAGCTGTGTCTGTAACAGTGGGTGAGCCAGGGACCCTGTGACCCAACAGGTCCCAGGGAAACTGCTGATGCGCTAGAAGACCAGGGCTAGAGGAGGCTCTCACCTGCCTCCCCAGGTATTGTGTGTGCTGTGAGCATCTCTAGGGTTGCTCATTCATTCTGTCTGAGTCTAGCTAACTTGTCTGTTTTGTTTGATTTTAATACTGGTGGGAGCACCCTCCCATAGACTGAAGGAGTACCCTCCATAGACTGAAGGAGCACCTTCCCATAGACTGAAGGAGCACCCTCCATAGACTGAAGGAGCACCCTCCCATAGACTGAAGGAGCACCCTCCATAGACTGAAGGAGCACCCTCCCATAGACTGAAGGAGCACCCTACTATAGACTGAAGGAGCACCCTCCCATAGACTGAAGGAGCACCCTCCCATAGACTGAAGGAGCACCCTATCTTAGACTGAAGGAGCACCCTCCCATAGACTGAAGGAGCACCCTTCCATAGACTGAAGGAGCACCCTACCATAGACTGAAGGAATGTCAGTTTTAGTACATGTTAAAATAAGATTTTTCAAAAGATTCTTAACCCACGTTTACACCTGCTACCTTTCCATTATTGTAGCAAATGCCCAAGACAATAGGTATAGAAGAGGATTGGCATTCTTTGTCTCCGAGTTCTAGAGATTTCAGTGTTTGGATCTGTGGTGAGACAATGTATCATGGTGGCAGCATATGACAAAGCTATTTTCTCCATGGTCATGACATTGAGATAAATGAAGAGGAAGGGGAGCAGGCTGTGGTTGCATTATCCCTTTGGGGATGGATACATGGTGGACGGTGAATGGCTGAGTGGTTGAATACGTGAATGAATAAATATTTGTATGCATGAATGACTGGACAAACACACGGTGACTAAATGTCAGGATGACAAAAAGGGTGGGTGGATGGATGATAGACGCAGGAACAGAAGAAGAGGAATGGACTGAGGGACATCCCAAAGACCTAAGCCTCTGACTGACCCCAGCCTTTAACCTCTCTGTCACCTCCTAACAGCGTCACTCATGAGACCAACTCAGATCCAAACTGCAACAGCAGGCCAAGTGACAAGCCACCACCTTAGCACGCACGTCCCTTGTAGTTACTAACTACTAGTCAATAATGAATGTTATTATATGTTATTATATGTTATCATATGTTATTAATGTTAGAATATGCTTTCATTTAAATGTGTCAAGAGTGAAAAATGTCTTTACTGTTCCTACTGATCCAATCTGGTCCCGCCCAAAGCCACGTTGAGTGTTTTTATCCATACACGCCTTAGCCTGGTACCAGTTCTAATTAGACACATGACATCATTTTCCCTCCAAGATCATCCTTCAGCAGGGCACGTGTGCATGCATGCCTTTAATCCTAGCTAACTTGTCTGTTTTATTTGATTTTAATACTGGTGGGAGCAGTATTAAAATCAAATACTGCTTTTGGGGTATGGGGATGGGGGGCAGGAACAGAATGAAGATATCTAGGAGTATGTCTGTGAGTTTGAGGCCAGCCTAGTGTGAGCTCCAGGATAGACAAAGCTGTATAGAGCGACTCTATCTAAATACATACATACATACATACATATACACACACAAACACACACACATACATAATCATCATTAAACATTACTCCCTACTCCTCAGAATCATAATTTTAATAAACACACAGGTACCCACTGATCAGAAGAGCCATACAGCCCACAGTCATTTGCCTGCTCTTAGCTGTTTTCATTTTAAAATCTTCTCTTGTTGTTGTTTTTAAGACAGAACTTTTCTGTGTAGCCTTGGCTGGCCTGGGACTCATTCTGTAGACCAGGCTGGTCTACTCAGTCTTTCTCCTGACATTCTTATCTTGAACATTATCCCTCAATCAATAGAACCCATCTTTATGGAAGACGTCATTTGTATTTTGAAAAGAGTCTCAATGTTATCGTGTTATTTAAGCTTTGTTGTACACACAGAATTGAGTTCGTTACAGTCAGGAAACACTTTTTCCTAAATTGTGCTATAGGTAAGTATGCCTACAATAAACTGCTTGGGGCCATATTCTAGAACTTGCAACTAACACCAGCTGCTGAATTTGGTGGATCCAGATTTCCCTCTTGCTTCGTGCAGACGGGCATGCTAGTGTCCATGGAATTTGCAGAGACCCCTACGATTATATGTCATTAATAGTACATGTGGCCCTTGTCTTATTCATTGTCACCTGCTCCTTTTGTCCCTGTGTCCTATCATGCAGAGTCCGTATGTCCTCATCTGCCCACGGTCAGGCAGGTCTCCCTCGCCTCTGTGGGTCTATTTCCTGCATCTATTACTCTCCATCTGGAACTTGGAGAAACATTTTGCTAAACTCATAACAAATCCAAAGTGGAATTTTCAGTGAGCTTGGGTTCTTCGTGGTTTCTGGATGGAATATGAGGCTAAAGATACAGTGAATGTCCCCAGAAGAGGGTCAGAATGCTGACCACAGAGGTCACATCTAGATGTGGGTCTCACTCATTCCACAGAGAAGGCCAAGATGCTGGGCTAGCCCTTCTTCCTTTATGTGTCTCCTGGACCTGAGCTCTGTGCTCTCCACTGCACACATTTCTCACTGGTTATTCTAGGAAGTGACCCTCTGAATGGCGCAGGGCCAGAGGCTGTGGAGAGGCTACAGGAAGGACCTAGGTTGTAGAGATTGTGTGGGAAGAATTTCCTACTCAGTGGTTTGAGTGGCCATTGCACCAACCTTCAATCCCCTCTCTCCACAGTGTCTCCGTATCCAGTGTTATTCTTCTCGTGGTCTGTGGAGTCCTCAGCAAGAGCCTGGTCTTCATTGTCTTATTCGTTGTCACACAGAGGTCATTTGGATGACAGATCTTGAAGCTACACAGTAGTGACCTTCAGCTGTGTCTGTCTCGCAGGAGGAGCTGAGCTGGGGAACTAAGTTCCTAAGGAGGAACTGTGACATGAACTGAAGTTGTCATGGTGGGTGACATCTAAGGCTCAGGATGTCCCCTGCTGGCCCTGCCCACTCAGTGGAGAGCTTTTGTGGTTGCTTCTAGAAACTTGGCAGGAATTTGACATCAGACCAGGACAAAAAAAAAAAAAAAAAAAAAAAAAAATGTCAGCCCAGGCAGAAATCTGACTTTGAGCTAGGACTCAGGAAATAGGCTCAGTTTAAGAACGTTTACATCTGAACTAATATAGAGCCCAGAGTGCTGAGCTGAGGAATGTGTGGCATTCCGTTTGTCTTGGTCATCCTGATTGGCCCCTAGAAATGGTATTTAAGGGATTTTGTTTATTGCCTTGCTTGTTCCTTGACTGTTAGTATTCTGTCTAAACTCCACCTCCACAGTTACCTGGCAACAGCCAGGTAGGCCTGGCCCACTATAAAAGGGGCTGCTTGCCCCTCCTCTCTCTCTTACTGTCTTACTCTCTCTTAATCTCTTGCTCTCTTGCCTCTAGCTTCTTTGTCCCCTCCCCCTTCTCTTCCTCTCTCTCCACGTGGTCATGGCTGACCTCTGCTCCTCTTCTTCCCCTCCTCTTCTTCCATCTTCTTCCACCAACCTTTGCCCTATCTCCTGAATAAACTTCCCCACTCTTGGAACCATTTAATCTGGAGTGGTCTGTTCTGAGCTGCGCAGGGACATCTAACAACATCTAATACTGACTATTTCTGTTTTATCCCTTGTCTGTTCCTTGACCCAGAATTGATCTTATTATTTGCATATACTTAAAGTGGTATAAAAGCAGACTGGGAAAAATAAACCTGTTTCAGCCTTAGAACTGGCTGGGGGTCATGCTACCATGTTGGCTAATTTCCAAATAAGACAATAAGATGTCTTATGACCAGCTGGCCTGGTCACCACTCTCCTCATCTCATCCATTGTCTTGGGGATGTGCTCTGCACCCTCAGAAGAGAGGAAACGATTCCCAGCACACTCTAGTTATTCCCTCTAAATAAGTAGGTATGTCTGAAATAAAGACAGAGCCCAGCGCGTTTCCTGTTGGAGTCATGAAGACTACAGGTCACCATTGGTATCTCCACCCTTTGTCCTTCCCTTCCCCTGAACGGTACAATTCTACTCATCTGGGCAGGGCCCCTGCTCATAAAGCAGTCTGCTCTTCAGTCTCTGGGGCTTACCCTCTGAGAGTCAGACACTCAGATCTCTGCCTTCATCTGTGGTCCTCTGAACACTCTTCAACCATGGACCAAGAAGACAAGATCCCACCTTGACAATAATGCAACTGGGAGAGAGAAATCAAGTTAAGCTGGATGCTGTTGCCTGGGAAACACCTGGAGGAGGAGGTGGCATCTGTAGGATTGGATCAGTACATGACATCAACAGGCTGTGTGTGTTTTGTCATTGACTCCTCAGTGGAACCCATGAGGGTGAAGGTGTATGTGACCAGAGTGAGGCAGCAGGAGCAGCAGACCATCACCTCCTGGCAGGAATGAAATCTAGAGAGTTCTCTTACAGAAGAGCTCCAGAGGCAGGAGATGAAGACCCAGGCTCTTCTGTTATCTGAATGCCTTTTTGCCTGGACTGAGACAGGTGCGAGCATGGCAAGGGTCCCATCCCAAGCTGTCTCCCCGTGTGCCTCTACCGCCCTTCTTTCACCTCTCAGTCTCCTCCCAGGTGCCCTATGGCTTCAGTGCTTTCTCTGGGATACATTGGCATTTTCTTGATTCTGTAAGACTCTAGCAAGCAGAGCCTTAGTTTACCAGAGACCCCCTGAGTGACCCTTGTGGAGACAAGAGATCGCTACAAAATGCAAGAGGAATTTTTAATGTTCCAGCATGCTGGGGCCATCCTGCAGCTAAAAAGGAGATGTGACCCCATACAGCTTGTTCAGTGGACATTTATAGTCTCTAGGGGCAGCAGCCATTAGGCACAACGTGATTGGCAGAACAGTGACTTTTTAAACTGATTGATCTTCAGGAAATGAGGCAGCAAGGACCTCCTTTGTCTGTAGGTGGCAAGGGTTGGTCTGTTCTGCTGAATGTGTCTATGTGCTCTGGGTCCTCCCCACCTACAGATGGGTTCCCTCCCCTGTGTCCTGAGGAATGTTAACCACCCTCTCTCCATCCATCAAATGTCCTATGACCTTTCTAAAGTTCCTGAGCTGACAAGGAATGTTAATTAGCCTCTCCCTTGGGGGCGGGGACAAGTGTTCCAAAGTCTCTCTTCAATTCCACTTCTCTGGGCTCTAAAGACCAAGTGACCCCATGGTGGGAAAAGGTTGGTACATTAGTTTATTCTACTTCAGCAGTGGCTAGAGCCAACTTCATCCCCAGGCTCCCAAGAGCAAACACATCACCACAAAGCTCACGTGATCTCACCCACAAGGCTAAGGAATGGCTGAACCACTCATCTCAGGTCAGGAAAGCATGTTCTTGTCAGGGAGATCCTAGGTCTTAAGGTGTGCTTCTGTCACATAAGGACGGCTCACTAAGAACACAGCTCTCTGTGTAACTCCACCCTGGGGTGGCATTGATGAGGCACAGGGTATTTACATCCCTACAGCATCTAGTCTGTTGTGAGAGGCCTCAGTGGAATTCACTTTATGTTGGTGCTCTGGGTGGGTCTTTGGAGAATTGATCTAGAAAATGATCACCTCAGTATGACTGTATGATTTTTTTTTCCTGCCTTAAGAACCAAGTTGTTACTTTCTGGGCTTTTCCACCCAGGACTTCTCTGTTCCCTGAAGTAATGACCCTGAGACTTCTTGTTTATTAATAAATGCCTAGGCTTTAAGCTTTAGCTTGTTCTCCAACAAGCTCTTAACTTAATCCCTTTTATTCTAACCTGAGTTCATCCACGTGGCTGGTTTTATCTTCTTGTCTTTTTATGCCTGAGTTCCCAAGGCGAATCTCTCTTGACTTTATTTCCCAGACCTCTCTCTCTCTCTCTCTCTCTCTCTCTCTCTCTCTCTCTCTCTTTCTCTCTCTGCTTCTCTCTCTGCCTCTCTCTCTGCCTCTCTCTGTGTCTCTGTGTCTCTCTGTGTGTCTCTCTCTCTGCCTCTCTCTCTGTCTCTATCTGTGTCCCTCTCTTTCTGTCTCTCTCTCTCTCTTTCTCTCTCTCTCTCTCTCTCTTTCACACACACACACATACACACACACACATGCACGCACAAACACTCACTCACACGCGCACACACACACACACATACACACACACACACACACACACACACACACACACACACACACGCACGAACACTCACTCACACACGCACACACACACACATGTCCCATCTCCTATTTTCTGCCTCAGCTCATTGGCCAAGCAGGAGGCTATGGTCTGGTCAAGGCTCAGTTGGCATAGTGCTTGCCATGCTTGAGAACCCAAGATTAATGCACAGAAATCACGTGGAAATGCTGGTTACGATGTGGCAGACTTTAATTCCACCTCTGTAGAGACAGACCCAGGTCATTCATAGGTTTTGCTGGCCTGCAGCCTAGTATTCTTGGCAAGTTCCAGGTTAGCACAACTGCTTGTGTCAAAGAGCAAAGTGTGTAGCTCTGGAGGAGTAACATCCAAAGTTAACCACTGGCCTCCACATGCCCTCTTCCAGAAATGTGTGCACACGTGTTCTTTAAAATCCTAAGGGAGAAACTGAAGAAGACACCTAAGAGAACGCCTGTGTACATGGGTTGGTAAAATTTAAGTAGTGGACATGGCCATTTTACCAAAAGCAATCCCCAGATTGAACGCAGTTCCTGTGAAAAGTCCAATGCAACTCTTCAAACAAATTGAATAAACAATCTTAAAATTCATATGGAAGCATAAAAGACCCCTGTATAACATCCAGAACAAACCTGAATAACAAATACTGCCAGAGACGTCACTGTCTCTCACATCAAGTTATACTACACAGCCATAGTAGCAAAACCAGTATAACGCTGACACAAAACAAACGAACAAATTCACCGAAGAGAGAGAGAGAGAGAGATTCACTGATTGATAGAATAGGCTGAAAAACCCAGATAAAAGTCCATACACCTATGGCAACCTGGTTTCTGATCAAAGCATACATTTGGGGGCAGGGCAGCATCTTTAACACACAATGTTGGGGAAACTGGTTATCTACACGAATGAAACTTGACCCTTCTCTCACTCTGTACATACGCCAATCAATTCCAAATGGACCAAAGATCTTGATATTAAACCAAAACTCTAAAATGTCTAGAGGAAAACATTGGGTGTACACTATGAAAAATAGGCTCAGGTAGAACTTTCTGGATATGACCCTGGTCACGAAGGAAATGGTACCTTATAAAGTTAAAAAAAACCTCATTCATTGCAAAGGGAAGTTAACCAGCTGAAGAGTCGGCCTACTGAATGGGAAACAATTATTTCCAGCTGGGCATCTGACAGAGGATTTCTGTCCAGAATATACCAAGAACTAAAAAGCTTACAACAGTAACAACCCAATTGAAAAACAGAAGTAGCACCACACTGAGTTCTCAGAAAAGTATAAATGGCTACAAAATGATTTTTTTAAGATTGTATTTCTATTTTCAACTATGTATGTGTTTGGGAGTAGGGAGTATGTGCCCATGAATGAAGTGTCCATGAAGACCGGAAGACAGCATTGGATCCCCAGAGCTGGAGTTACAGGCAGTTGTGAGCTACCCAATGTGGGTGCTGGGAGGTGAACTCAGTCCTCTGTAAGAACAGTAAGTGTTCTTAACCACTGAGCCACCTCTCCAGCCCACTCCAAAATATTAAAGTGTTCAAAGTCACTAGCTATGAGGAAAATGCAAACTAAATCTGTCTTGAGATTTCTTCTTGGCCCAATCAGAATAGCTAAGATCAGGAAAATAAACTCTGGGGAGGCTGTGATAAAAGAGAAATTCTCATTCACTCACTATTGGGAGTGCCATCTGCTGTAGTCACTATAGGGATTAACTTGGATCCTCAAAAAGCTAGAAATGCATTTGCCATGTGGCCCTACTATGCCACTCCTGGGCATACACCTAACAGGTATTATGTGATACGAGGGAGACACAGGCTCATTCACACCCACTGCTACTCCATTCACAATAGCTAGGACCGAGAAACAGCCTAGATGTCCATCAACTCATGGCAGTATGACAAAAATACAATGGAATTCTGTTCAGTTGTGGAGAAAAATCCAATTATGAAAATTTCAGGTAAATGGGTAGAACCGAAAAGAATTATATATACCACATGAGGTAGCCCGGGCCCAGGGAGACAAACACAACATGTTCTCTCTCATGTGTGAGTTCCACTGTCAAATCTTTAGAACTGTGTGTCTAACTTGGAGCGTCTATAGAAGACATGAGGTAAGAAAGTAGCCTCAGAGGGAGAGACGTTATGGGAGAGGGGACAATGGGACACAGGTCATAAAGGAAGTAATGGGAGGGCTCGGTGAGGAGGGGAATGGAAGGGTAGCGAAGGGGAAAGGATAACCAACACTAAGGATATCTGAAAAAGCCATATTGAAACCTACTATTTAATGAAGTGGAGGTTTCTGGTTTCTTTAAAAACTCAATTGTGCCATGCAATGGTTTCTGGAAGCTGTCATGTGAGATAGCATTCCATGTTTTGCTGAGAGCAGACACTTGAGAGGGTGTGTGATGTTTAGAGAGAGTATAAGTAGAACCCCACAGGCAAAGCAAGGGCAGTCTTGCATTGCTCTGCTGTGCAATGCTTTCTGGTCTTCACTGGCCTTCGCTGGTCTTCACTGGTCTTCACTTTGTAGAGAGAAACTATTGGATAGTGCCTCTGCTAAAAATTCATGTTTGGTGTTTGCTGGTAGAGTGGGCTGCTAGTATCCTAACAACAAAAGGATCACCCCCAAGGAACTACTTCTAAACAGATCCACAAACCCCCATCCCCTCGTCCTATAACCTTCTTCTACCTCTGGTGGGTTAAAGGTTAAAGGTTAAAGGTTAAAGCATTTAAGAACCCTTATTAAATAAAGTAGGTTCTGAAAAATCAAAGCCTATAATTTTATAAAATTGTACACACACACACACACACACACACACACACACTAATTTGATGGAATTACCCTACATGGGGGCTAATGCTTCTCCCACAAGCCATAGGATACAAAATTAAAATCTCAGTATCTCAGTACCAGGTGTGGGATACCTTCATCAAGTTGTGGGTTGGGGGTTTCCCAGTACAATGACAGAGCCTCAAAAATAACACTGACTGTTGCCATTGCTCTGGAGTGAACACCAGGACCTGAAGGTAAGGCCCTGGTGCTGAAAATATCACATACTTTGGTACAAGACTTGGAGAGATCAATGTAGTGTGTACCTGGAAGCTTCTCCTTTGCAGACTAGCTACCTTTGTTCTGGAAAGCACTCTCAGGTGCTGGGGGAGAGGGAGGGAGCATTCACCAACAATCCTACTCAGCTGTGAGTCCTGTAAGCTACAAAAACAACTGGCCTGGCAAGACAAGCCCATAAGTGCTATAGTGTAATGGATATTACTGAGGTAACCAATCACTTTCTGACTGGATTTAAGGCTCATTCCCCTGAAGTAAAGTCATACCTAGTACTGTAGATATGGCCAAAGCCTCATGGCTGGAGAGCTCATAGGTTCTAGGGGTGAATCTACTACCATTACTTTGGTAAATGGATAAGTGTCAAACTACCTTTAAATAATCATCCCTGTATCCATAGGCCAGGGTAGCTTTCAGTCCTCATCAGAGAAACTTTGAAGAGAATAAATGTCTGTGGGCATGTATAGTATATTATATGCCCTTCTCCAAAGCTTAGGAAACATCATGGAAGAAAGACTGAAAAGATGGTAAGAGCCAGAAATCAGAAGCAAAGCAGTGTCTTTTAGGTAGAAAAGGACCTTTGCATCTTTAAACTCAGAAGCTGTGGCTGCCTGAACAAAACTTGGATAAGATCAAGCCAGTCAGCATTCTAGCGTGAATAGGAGTCATGTCTCTTCCTACACTATGAGTCTATGGGATTGAAATCCAGTCATTATGCTTAATAAGAGTTGCCTTTACCCAAAGAGCAATCCCAGTGGTTCTGTTTTGGTTTTGGTTTTAGACTGTCTTCTATACCTAGGGCTGGCGTCAAGCTTCTATATAGCTGAAGGTGACCTTAAACTTTTTTATTTATCCCTTTAGTGTGTGTGTGTGTGTGTGTGTGTGTGTGTGTGTGAGAGAGAGAGAGAGAGAGAGAGTATGTGAATGTGTGTGAGTGTGGGGGGTGTGAGTGTGTGTGTGGGGTGTGTGTGAGTGTGTGTGCATGGGTGTGTATGTGGGTGTATGTGAGTGTGTGTGTATGTGTGTGTGGTATGGGGGAGTGTGTGTGTGGGGGTGTGTGTGAATGTGTGTTTGTGTGTGTGTATTCTTGAGCATGCCATAGTGTATGTGTGGAGATCAGAGGACAACTCTCAGGAGCTGATTCTCTCCACCGTGTGGCTCCTAGGGATTGAACTAAGGTTGCCAGTCTTGGTGGCAAGCACCTTAACCTTCTCAGTCCCCTTCCTAGCCTGACCTTGAACTTCTGATCTCCTGCTTCTACCTCCTGAGTGCTGAAATCTTAAAGGTGGACCACCATAGTCAATTTAAAGAGTTCTGTGGGTTGCATCCAGGACTGTGTACGCATGGTAGGCTGTGGGGCTGTGAAAGAATAGCTTGGTTCCTGGCTGGGCACAGGCCTGGAACCCCAGACCCTAGTGGAACAATAGCAGGTATTCAGCCACACCCCCAGACCCCAGGCTCCTGACAGGCCATTGACCCACGATGTTCAGTCACGTAGGGCAGTACAGCCTCTCCCTAAGAGAGGTTTGCATCACCCAGCACAGGTAGAGGGCATGACTCCTCGAGGCCTCAGCCTCAAGAGATTTACATACTAATGACATACCTGAAGGCCAGAGGGTGGAGCCAATTAAGCATTCTTCCCCAGCCCCTCCCCCCTCTCCTTCCCTATTTAACTCAGTTCTGCCCTGAGTTTCACAGGGGTGCATCCAGATTCAACTACCATCTGCTATAAAAATAAACCCTTTTGGATCCCTAGACTTCCTCATGTCTTTTAGGGCCCACCGTGGGGAACAGTGGAGAAGGCCTCTAACTAATGAGCTGCCTGCTGCTGTCACTTAACCTCCTGACTGGAGGACCTTTCTGCGTTCCAGCCACAGGGACCACTGACTCAAGCAAGCTAGCTGACCCTGCCAAGCAAGTGACAAACCAAGAGTCTCACCCCAAGGGGTGCTGCCAGAGCTTTCCTCCTCACCCCTCTTGGCTGTGGGCCTGTCTAGCCCTCATGACCCCAGTCTCAACTCTTCCTCGGCTTCCAGCGGTGCCTGGGAACCCAGGACCTTGAGACCAGCCAGTCCCGGCTGCCTCCTAGCCTGGGGATCCCCAACTCAAGAACCCTGTGCCCCCGTGGAGCTTCAGACTGAGATTCTCTCACGCCTGGCACAGCATGGAGGGAACTCAGTCAAAACTCCCGTGCACTTCTGCTGCCCAGAGTGGCGGTCCCAGCCGACTGGGGCAGAAGACACGTGGGAACCTCAACCGCCCAATAGGAATCTACACCTGAGCCCACGCGAGAGCTAATCATTCCCTGCAGTAGGCAGGCCACCTTCTGCTCTTCAAAATGGACTATGATTCGTCTCACTATGCCCTCTTTCTGGAAGGGTGGAATCAATTAGTTTTACCCAGTAGCACATGCAATTATCTCTGACCTAAAACCTTCCCTGCCTCCATTATTATCCTTCCATTTTCCATCATGCTAAAGAGGAGAATAATTTTTGCATTTATTTCAATAATTTCCATCTTGAATATATCTTATTAATGTTGCTAACATAAATTCCTTCCGGGGGAAATTGCTTTCCCCTAGCCATTCTATTTCTACTGAAATGTTCATAATATTGTACTTCTTAAAAAACTTATTTTTTACATGAGGTCTAATAACCTCTAATCTTCCAAATAGGAAAGAAAGTTTTAATCATAATTGTGATGGTTTTAAAATGTACGTACCGTATTTTTTGAGTAATGTCTAACTTTTCATTTATATAAAGCATGAGCTGCCATTTCTACCTGCTTGGTTGTTGGCCCTAATAATTAGAGGTTCTAAAGCTAGGATTATAACTATCTAGTAGACCATCAGCTTAATCTGTCCAGGAATGACACTTCCCACAATGGCTGGGCTGTCCCACAACAATTATTAATCAAGACAACGCACCACAGATTTGCCCACAGGCCAGTCTAACGTAGGCAATTCAGTTGAGTTTCCCCACTCCCAGATACGTCCAGGTTTATGTCAAGTTGACAAAAACCAACCAGCACAGGGATCAAGAAAATGTAATTGCTCTCTCCCCTCCCATTCCCTCCTTTCTGTAAAACTTTCTATAGATTTATTTATTTTATTATGAATATGAGTGTGTGTCACACTATGTGCACTCCCAGTGCCTTTAAAGATCGTGCCACAAAGGGCGTCGGACCCCCTGGAATTGGAGTTAGACAGTTACCAGTTACCATGTGGGTGCTGTGAACCAAATTCAGGTCCTCTGCAAGAGCAACAAGTGCTACTAATCTCTGAGCCAACTCTCTAGCCTGGTATAATGATCCCCTCCCCCTCGTGTTGCTGGGTAGCAGACAAGCTCAGCTGCTGTGTGCGCTAGGCAAATGCTCTACCACTGAGGGGCACTCCGACCTTTGTTTATTTTTCTGTTGTTGTTTTTTTTATTGTTGTTTTGTTTTGTTTTTTGAGATAGGGTTTCTCTGTGTAGCCCCGGCTGTCCTGGAACTCACTCTGTAGACCAGGCTGGCCTCGAATTCAGAAATCCACCTGCCTCTGTCTCCCAAGTGCTGGGATTAAAGGCGTGCGCCACCACCGCCCGGCTCTGTTGTTATTTACTTTTAATTATGTGCACACAGAAGGCAGGTATGTGTGCACATGTCAGTGTGCATGTGAGTGTGCAAGAGCCTGAAGAACCCAGAAGAGGGCCATGGATCCCTGGAGCCAGGGTTGCAGACAGGGGTTTTGGAGATGAACTTGGGTCCTTTGTAAGAACCTCTGGCTCACTAACCATTAAGCCATTTCTCCAGGACTCAGTCCTTGGTTTGGTTTGGTTTGCTTTTGTTTTTTGGGGGTTTTTTTTGTTTTTTTTTTTTTTTGTTTGTTTGTTTGTTTGGTTGGTTGGTTGGTTCTTTGTTTTGGTTTTGGATTTGGGGGTTTTGGGGGGAGGGCTGTTTGTTTTGTTTTGTTGGTTTTCATTTTTTTCAGTTTAGGGTGTGTTTCGTTTTGTTGAGACAGGATCTCACTGTGTGCCCCAAGCTGACCTTAAACTGCCAACCCTGCTGCCTCAGCCTACACAGTGTAGGGATTATGCCATCATAGCTGGTGTCCTCCCTCCTCTGGAACCTAGCTTTTATTCTTACGTTGGTGTGATGGATTATATATGCTTGGCCCAGGGAATGGCACTATTAGAAGGTGTGACCTGGTTGGAGTAGGTGTGTCACTGTGGGCATGGGCTTTAAGACCCTCACCCTAACTGCCTTGAAGTCAGTCTTCTGCTAGCAGCAGCCTTCAGATGAAGATGTAAAAACTCAGCTCCTCCTGCACCATGCTTGCCCGGATGTCACCATGTTCCCACCTTGATGTCTATGAACTAAACCTCTGAACCTGTAAGCCAGTCCCAATACAGTGTTATCCTTTATAAGACTTGACTTGGTCATGGTGTCTCTTCACAGCAGTAAAACCCTAACTAAGACAATTGGTGAGTCCCCTTCTCAGAATAAACAAACAAAAACACATTTGAAGCTTTTAGCCAAGCCATGGTGGTTCGGGCCTTTAATCCAAGAACTTGGGAGGCAAAGGCAGGTGAATCTATGAGTTGGAGGCTAGCCTTGTCTACAGAGTAAGTTTCAGGACAGCCAGGGCTACACAAAGAAACCCTGTCTTGGGAAAAAACAAAACAAAACTAAACTAAACTAAACTAAAGATGTGGTACTTCCCTTAAAAGGCCTATATGGAGAAGAGAGACATACATTTTAAATGAAAAACTAGGTGTGTCCCTTTTCCAGATTCCCTACTAGATACCCACAACCTTTATCCTAATGTCATGTCCTGGGCCAAGTGTGTTCAAATCTCTCCCTGCAGTCATCTCTCCTGTATGGTTGCTATCACAGGCTTCCTCGACTTTCACCCTCACCAGCTCTCAGGGAAGCCTCTCACCTCTTCAGAGCACAGGAAGACCACACCCTGCCCTGTGGCTGCCATACCCACACATCCCCCAGGCCCCAAGGTCACTCACTGGTTTTTGACCCTTCTTTCCCCCTCACTTCATCTCCCTGACCATTTAAAACATTAATATATTCAAAGTATTATATTTATTATGCAAGTAATTTCCAAATATGTACATAGCACTACTTCAAACAAACATTTCAAGTGTTGATCGAAAGGTACCATTTCATTTAGACAGATGGGTACAGTTGGGTGGCTCATTACCACCTGTAACCCTAGCTCTGGGGATCTGACACCATTTTGGCGGCCTCCATGGGCAGCTACAGTCACATGCACAAACTCATATGGTCACACACACACATACATACATACATACACATAAACAAATAGTAAAAAATAAACTTCAAAAAAAAAAAAATCCTAACCGACCAGAATGGTCGGCATTATTTCTCAATCCGAGTGTCTCAAGTAGGCTCCTCATTCTAAAAGCCTAGTCCCGCTTTCCCAGCTGGATTCCCCAACATCCCTGCTGTGACCTCCTTTTGTCCATTCCTTTGCCCTTTCTCTGTCACCCACGCTTCAAGGAGCAGGACACTGCAATGAACTTAGCGGCAAGTTTCTGACAATGTCCAATTACCAACTCGGGCCTCCACCCACTAACAGATAGAGTGGCAGCGCCCCTTGTGGCTCAACAGGAAATTACATCCAGCCTCGTCACTCAGCTGTTTTTTCTTCATAGTTCTTTTGTTTTGTTTTGTTTGTTGTTGTTGTTGCTCTGAGACACATTCTCACATAGCCCAGGCTGGTCTCCAACTAGTTATGTAGCCAAGGCTGCTCTATCTGCCTCACCCTCCAAAGTCCTAAGATTATAACCCTGCACCACTGTGACAGGTAAATCCTTGGCTTTGGGCATGCTAGGCAGCATTCTAACCATTGTACCTCCCCACCTCTGTAAATTACATTCCTTTTAGAAATTGGATCAATAATGAAAAAGACTCAAGTCTTTCTTCTGTTTAGACCAGTCGTGTTAACACATGCCTGTAATCCTATCACTCAGGAAATAGAGGCACCATATAGGTATATTAATAGAAACTTTTAAAATTTTTCAAAAGCTTAATATTTTTAATTTTGACCAAAAAGTAGAGGAGTATTTGTATACCTTCAAAATGCGTCTTTGATTATCTTTTAAATTTTTTACTTTTTTTTTTTAATCTTTTAGCTAGATATAGTGTTTCGGATCTATACTCCCAGTGCTCAAGAGAGGAAGACAGAAAGATTTTGAATTCTATACCTGGGTGGGCTACACAGTGAATGTGCGCTAGCCTGAACTATGTGAGATCTTGTTTCATAAAACGGTGTCTGGAAAAGTACCCCGTGGTGATGTGTGTCTGCCTCGCACGAACAAGGCCCTTGGGTCCTCGCCATCAACAACAATACGTGCGTGTGCACACTTGCGTGCATGCACGCTTTTGAATTATGTCTGCTCTCACTCTCTAGAGTGTCTTTCTCTTTCTTAAAAAAACAAACAAACAAACAAACAAAACCTGTCCTTACTTTTGTCCCCATAAGAAAAAAAATCAGAGGCTAAAAAGATGGGTCAGCAGTTCTGAGCCCTCGCCGCTCCCGCAGAGGACCCAGAGTCACACCACCACCTCTGCCGCTCCCGCAGAGGACCCAGAGTCACACCGCCACCTCTGCCACTGATTTATCATATTTTGATGAAACATGTTTCAAAATCTCCTATCAATATATGAATGATTGTGTGAGTCTCTTCAGCCCAGACACAGCATCCAGACCAGCATGTACTCGATTGAGAGTCGTCAGTCATCAAGACCATGTCGTAATAATTCTCTGAAATCGTTCTGAGCTTTCCACATTAATGACTTTACTTTGATTCAGCCTGGAAAGCATGCCTCTTTCCTTCCTTGCATTAAAACATGAATGGAGCCCTGCCTGGCATTCAGCAGGCAAAGACAGGCAGATCTTCGTGAGTTCAAAGCCAACCTGATCTACATAGTGAGTTCTGGGACATCTAGAGCTACATAGTGAGACTCTGTCTTTAAAAAAAAAAAATGGCAAAGCTACAAATAGAGATGTTGGCGTGGGTGTGGCCTCATTTGAAGAATGTGTCACTGGTGGTGAGCTTTGAGGTTTCAAATGCTCAAGCCAGGCCCAGTCTCCTCCCCCTCCTCTCTCTCTTTCTCTCTCTCCCTGCTGCCTGCCAATCAAGATGTAAGACTCTCAGCTCCTTCCCCAGAACCATTTCTGCCTCAGTGCCACCATGCTTCTCACCACGATGACAATGGACTAAACCTCTGAACTGTAAGCCACCCCCAGTTAAATGTTTTCCTTCATAAGAGTTGCTGCGGTCATGGTGCCTCTTCATAGCAATAGAACACTAAGACGTATGGGTTCTGGGAATCAAACACAGGTCTTCGTGCTTAGATGGCAAGTGCTTCCTCATTACCAACTGACCTATCTCCAGTCTGTTCCCACCCCACCCCCCAACTCTCCACCCAGGGCTCTGAACACAAGTGGGTGTGGGCCCTACAGAGCCTCCATAAGATGATGGGCAGGCTGCTCACAATTCCAGCATCAGGAGAGCCTGTGACCTATGTAGCCTCCAGAGCCCCCAGGGCTATGCAGAATCAGGAGGCGCAGAGTGTGAGGTCTTAGTCGTGTGTGTGTGTGTGTGTGTGTGTGTGTGTGTGTGTGTGTGTGTGTGTGTAGACATCATGACCAAGGCAGTATATGGAAGAAATAGTTTATTGGGGCTCACAGTTTCAGAAGGTGAGTCCATGTCCATCATGGCCAGGATCATAGCAACAAGGCAGACAGCTGTGGTACTGGAGCAGTATAGCTGAGAGTTTCCATCTGATGAGTCACAGAGAGAGCTAGCTGGGAATGGGTGGACTACCTCAGGCTTGCCCCCAGTGACATACCTCTTCCAACAAGCCCACACCTCCTATTCCTTCCCAAACAGTTCTACCAACTGGAGACCAAATGTTCAAATATATGAGCTTATGGGGGCCATTCTCATTCAAACCACCACACCACCTTCAGTTTTCCACCAGGGACTGACTTCCTCAGATAGTCCAGGGGTATGTGGATGGGACAGAAGTCAGAGATAACAGCCTAAGGTATAAAGGAATTCTGGGTAGGAAACAAGAAGTCTGAACTGTATAGTCAATGTTCCCAGCCCACAAAAACGTTCTGTGTGACCTCATAGGCATAGCAACTTCACAAGATCCATCCCAAGTTCCAATCCTGTTTTCCGACTCTGAATCAGTGGGCTCAACACTCAGTCTGGCTCTCTTCCCACTCTCCTACCGGTGTGAGCACGTGACCATCCCACCACCCACAAACCAGGTCCTTTCTCTTTCCAGACAGCCTCTTCACAGGCAGTCTGGGTTCCCCTCTCACCCCCATCAACCTTGTCTTCTCACAGACCCAGAACTTTGTGCCTCAGAATGGAGGAACCAGTGCAGTCCCTGTGGCTCTGGCTACTGTCCCCACCTCTACAGAGTGAGTTCTGGACAGGACCCGACCCACCCAAGCCTGTCATGTGGGCTGGCAGACAAGACCACCCACTCTTCCCTGCCTTGACCTTTGTCACCCCCAGGATGCAGAACTCTACCCTGGTCTCTGACCATGCAGCCTGGTCCCTGTGTACTGTGGACTCCTGGTCACCAAGATACTGGTGCTGTTAGCTTTGCTCCCCAGGTGCATGGCAGGGGTTGGGTTGGAATCAAACAGTGCAGAGAGCAGCTTCTGTCACAGAGGCTCAGAGCAGGAATCTGCTAAAGAACAGAGGTGAGAAAAAAAAAATCTTGATAGCCATGGCCTGATGAGATGTCTCAGCATCTTACACTGTCTACTCTTCCAGAGGTCCTGAGTTCAATTCCTAGCAACCACATGGTGGCTCACAACCATCCATAAAGGGATCTGATGCCCTCTTCTGGCATGTAGGTGTACTTGCAGACAGGGAACGCCTATATTTTAAAAATGCATAAATACATTTTTAAAAAAGTTTTAGCCAGTGGCTCAGGCCTTCAATTTCAGCACTTGGGTGTCAGAGGTAGACAGATCTCTGAGTTTGAGGCTAACCTAGTCTAGTGAGTTCCAGGACAGCCAGGGCTACAAAGAAAAACACTGCCTCGGGGAAAAAAAAAAACAAGTAAAAATAAATAAATAAAAGATATAAAAGTAGACAGACAGACAGACAGACAGACAGACAGACAGACAATGTTTCACGTCTGAGGCACCCTCCTGCAGACCACATGTCCACCTCAGTCTTTGAGAACAGACCTGTAGGCAGGTGTTTCCCCCACATTTCTGTCCCCTGTGCCCACCCACCACCACAACCAGAAATTGCTACACACACACACACACACACACACACACACACACACACACACTGCCCACCTCTTCAGGAACATGCAAGTCCAGAAAGTACCTGTAGCTGCATCCTAAGTTCTGAGTGGGGGGTAGTAGCCACAGGAGGAAATAGGTCATGAGCTTGAGAAGCGGGGACATATAGAAAAATGTACATGGGGTTGGGTAAAAGGTACAAACAAGCTCAGGAAAGGAGTGAAGAGGATCATGGCAGGCCAGAAGCAGCCTTACTGAGGGCACACCTGTGGGGAGAAAGGGCACACCTGTGGGGAGAAAGAGCACACCTGTGGGGAGAAAGGGCACACCTGTGGGGAGAAAGGGCACA
>JANHMN010000017.1:56011869-56039923 GCA_030674055.1 Rhabdomys pumilio
TCTCTCTCTCTCTCTCTCTCTCTCTCTCTCTCTCTCTCTCTCTCTCTGTGTGTGTGTGTGTGTGTGTGTGTGTGTGTGTGTGTGTGTGTGTGAAGAGTATCGGGTCATCCCCAGCTACATAGCAAGTTTAAGGCCTGCCTGGGCTACATTAAGCCCTGTCTCAAAACAAAGGAAGAATAAGAGGGGAGGGAAAGGAAAGGAAGGAAGGAAGGAAGGAAGGAAGGAAGGAAGGAAGGAAGGAAGGAGGAAGGAAGGAAGAGGGGAGAGGAAGACGGGGAAATGAACACAAAACTTTCACACTGAAATGGTAAAAACAGCAAGAAAACTGAAGGATCCACGTACATCAATTCCAATTTCTGTTAGTTTAGTTACCCGTGGCATCCTCTCAGGGAGGCATGCTCAGTAAAGGGAGTCACGCTAAGCTACAGATAGGACAACTCATACTGTAATGTCAGTTCTCTGTATACAGCCACAGACTCAATACAATTCCCAGCAAAATCCCAGTAAGTTTGTGAAAAGTGACCTGGAGTGCCCCTGAGTCGATGTCCTATTGAAACCCGGACACTACAGAAAAGTCACCCACTGTGTACAGACTGGGCAGCCACGTGAAGAATCAGGCTGCAGGTCACGCCCAGGAGCGCTGAGCCATGCCTGTGATCCCAGCAATTATGAGGTGAGAGCAGAAGTTCCAAAAGATCATGGCCAACCTTAGCTACATATCAAATGCCAGGTCAGCCTGGGCTACATGAGGCCCTAACTCAAGGACGCAGGGACTGGAAAGGTAACTCTGTGATTAGGAGTGCTTGCTGCTCTTACAAAGGAGTCCAGTTCAATTCCCAGCACCTCACAGTGGCCTTGAACTCCAATGCAAGGGGAACTGGAACCCTCTCCAGCCTCCACTGGCACGTCACCCTTGTAGTACACTTACAATCAGGTATACACACACACACACACACACACACACACACACACAAATAAAACTAAAAATGTATTTTGAAGGATACACTGGGATACAGTATTCTGGAAGTCCCAACTGGGTTCACAATGAGGATATAAATATATTCTCAGTTAAAATAGACAGCTTTATGTGTTTACAGTGACATAGAAAAATAGTAATTAATTGAGTAGACAGATTCACTTCAGTGAAGGTGGCAGAGAAGACTTGGTATTTTCCACCAGTGATATCACTGGAGATACTGCCCTGGGGATGTGAACCCCCTCAACGTGGATAAAGGCAGTCAAAGCTTGCTCTGGCAAAGGTTTGGGGAGCGGATCAATAAAGCCCTTGGGCCACACGCTCATAGGCACCAGCTGGCGCAGAGGTACTGGATCACGCCAAGATAACAGCTGGGACTTGACCTCAGCTTTTTCCTTCGGAGAGTGGTGGGAGAGCTGAGCTGGAAAGACTGTCTCCCTGGATACCAGTGTCTTCTTCTCTGATGGCAAGCTGGGTGGCACCCGAGAGGTCAGAAGTGGGACTGGATCCGGCCTGGGATGGAGGACAGCTTTTGTCCGCAAGCTGCACCCACACAGGCAGACCTTTGAAGCGTGTTCCGTGGAGGGGCAGAGCTCATTCCCAGGTGAGTGAGAGTGCTGGACACCCTGGGTCTGGGTCTTCCACCTCAATCCCTTGTAGAGCCGGGCTTTCCTTTTAAAATGAATGAACAAAGAAATGAATGAATTAATGAAAGATAGATAGATAAAGAATCCAAAATAGTTTTTTTTTTAAAAAAAGGTCTAAAAGAAAGTCAAAAATATTCCCCAAAATGGAACATTCCAACCTGACTTCGAACTCATTGTCCATCTTTCCCAAGGACATGCTCTTCTTTCTGCAATGAAAATAGAGGGGTGGATTCTACAAGATATACGGCTTGGTTTCCTCTACAGAGAGAAGTTGGAGACTTAGAGAAGAGAGTGGGTGATTTACAACAGCAAGCGGTCCTAATGGGTTTCCTGAGAAGGAAGGAAGGATGCTGGGACAGAGACATCCTATTCCCTCCAGCTAGAGGATAGAGTACCTCCAGCATGTCTTCCAAACACCTCAAGAAGGAGAGCTGGTCAGACTCACTGGTGCATAGAGTCTTTGATGGGAACTGACATGTGACTGAGGGCAAGTGAGAAGAGGTGGCATGAGAAACAGACTGGACATTTTAAGGTCCCTACCTGTAGCATTAGCTTTCTGAGTCCTTGAAAGTCCGAGCAGGACATGTTATGAAGGGCTCCTCCCCCTGCTGTGATGTCACGGGTGATGTCATAGATGGGTGTGTTCATAGGGCCTCTGCGTTACGTGGCTGAATTCCCTAACTTCTCTCTGGAGTCCACAGGTCCTGCTCTCCCTGGTAATACAGTAACAACACCTGGCCAGGAAGCACAGGACGTAGATTGGTAAGGATTGCATTCATTGCACAGGGCTGGAGTAACCTCAGAGTCACCACAAACAGATGGCTTTAACCTTAGTCTGTTCCTCTCACAGCTCAGGAAGCCAGAGGCCAATGGTGGAGGTTATCGGCAGAATTGGCTGCCTCCTGAGTCTCTGAGAGAAGCCTTTTCTACTTCTGTACTCCAGTTGCTAGTGGTGACCAGGGATACTGGACTCTCTGGCTGGTGCTATGTAATGATTAGTTTTGTTTTTATTTTATCTCGCATGTGTGTGCTTGTGGGAATGTATACCACATATGTGTAGGTGCCCAGGGCACCGGCTAGAAGAGGGCATTGGGTCCTCGAGCTGGAGTTATAGGCCTGTCTGACATAGCAAGCACAGTTAACCACTGAGCCGTCTCTCTAGCCCATGATGGTTTAAATCAAGCACACTTAACCATGGAGGTGTCTCTCTAGTTTGTGACTGTTAATTTTCATTACTAATGTGACACAATCCAGAACTGCCTTGGAGGCAGGCCATGTCAGTGAGCGATTTCTGAACTGTGTTTATTGGAATGGGATGGGTGGGTCGCACCATTCCCTTAGGAAGGGATTTCTGAAGTATATAAGACAGGAGGGGCCAACTTAGTCCTATCATGTGTGCACTAATTCACTGCACTCTGCTCTTAACTCCGGATGTAATGGACTAGCTGCTTCAAGTACCCACCTTTTTGGCGTCCCCACCATGATGAATGGAAATTCAGGACTGTGAGCCAAATAAATCCCTTCTCCCTTGAGTGTGGTCAGGATATTTTATCACAGCAATGGGAAAAGAATCTAAGAGAGCCTCTGCCCCCACAACCATACGGTTCTTGGATGTTCTTCCACCAGGCTTTATGCCCCGCCATTAGAATTAGGACTAGCGTAAAGCAATACGGCCTTGTCTGTACTCAGGTAATGACATCTATCAAGACTCTCCCTAAGTTTTCACTCTGAGATTCTGAGTGACATAAATTTAGGGGAAAGGAATTATTTCTGGAGATATGGACAGGCAAACCTGGAGAGATTGCAGACCTAGAGAGCTGAACACAGTCCCAGACCTTCATAGCATGGAGAAGAACCCATCACAGAAACAGGAAGGAGAACTATGTAAAGTCATTATATGGAGAGAGCTGTGATCAACCACGTAGAGGGAAAAAAAAGTGAGCCATGCCACCATTCCCCAGCTCAGATCTTTGGCCAAGGCCATAGAAGCTATTGATTGTGGTCCTTGTAGGCCACCTCCCAAGGTGACAGAGGCACAATACAGTGAAAATGTCATCAGAATACTGGCAGCTATATGTCCTGAGAGCAGTCAGCAGACTGAAATGGGTAAGACACGAGCAAAGACCATGAAGAGGAAAAGTGGCTTCCTATATGTGGGGTAACTCCAGGCATCTCTCTATGTTGGGACCCCATAGGTAAACTGTAGTGCCAGGGAAGTGTTAGTGATTCCCCAATAATCAGACAGGAGCCTATCTGATGCAACTCACAGCAGGGTCTTTATTTTTATTGGAGCTAGCTGGGGTACCCCCAAAGCACTGCTGTCATGCAGGACAGTTTTGGTGGTGGGGGAGCCCCAAATATCAAGGCAAGGCTTTATAGTAAACAGCAAGCAGGGAGTGAGTGTGCGAGCATCTAATTGGAAAGCTACTGTGGCCTTTAACATAATTGGCTGGTGCTGGGAGTCATATCACAAACTTAATTTATGCTCCCCTCTGCATTGGTGGTCATTAGGCAGGGGGTGGGCTTGTAATCCGGGGGTGCAGGTTTGTTGGGGGAATAACCTGGAGACGCTAGTCTTATTGGAGATTAGCCTAGAGACTGGAGCTAGGCTCAGGTTTTGTTGTGGGGGCAACTTGGAAACTAATGCTGGGTACCAGGCTGTTAGCTTACCTGAGTTCAAACTTAGGTCAGGTTCTCTAAAATGGAGTCTGAACTTAAAAGATTTGGCCTCTCAAAACAATGAACCCATCTCCTGGGAAAGGAGGCATGATGAGGTCCAAACACCTCTGAGTCCACTGTAAAGCTTCCTCTTCTTCCTGATCTCTGAAGGATGGCTTCCCCCGGGCTGTGTCCTCGGTGTCCCTCTGCTGCCTCTTCACAGGACACCTTCAGTGAGAATGTTTATTTTCTGCAGTTACAGAACCAGTGGCTGAAAAGCAGAGATTTATTTTATTTATAATGATTTATTTACTTCTTCCCTCACACATCTGGAGGCCAGGAGTCAGAACATCATAGTTCCACATCCCTTGAGGGACCTTAGGGAGGCTTCCTGACTTACTCTTCTAGCTGCTGGTAGCTGCCAACTGCACTTGCTGCTCTCCAGTCTGTGTCAGCTCGGTCCTCCTCCTGCCTCCATCTACATGGCTCTCTTCCCTCTGTGTGTCCACATCCGTTCATTTATTCGCTTCTCTTCCTTCTCATCTCCTCTATCGTTGTTTTGCTCTGAAACAAAGTCTATTAACCCTGGCTGTCCTGGAATTCCTTATGTAGACTAGACCGAGCTGGCCAGGAGCTCAGAGCTCTGCCTATGTCTGTTTCCCAAGCGCTGGGCCACCATGTCTTTATTTATAAATAAACAATACATAATATTTGTTATTATAATATATTATAATGTAATAAGCTTTATCGTGTGTGTGTGTGCCTGCCTGTATGTCTGTGTGTCTGTGTATGAGTATGGGCACTTGGGCACAGGCGCACACAGAGGTCAGGAGAAGGTGCCAGATCCTCTCAAGCTGGAAGCACAGGGGTCGTGAGCTTCTCAGTGTGAGTGCTGTGAGTCATTTTCTGGTCCTCTGAAAGAGCAACAATAACTCAAGCACTGAGCCATCTTTTGAGCCTCCATTCTTTCTTCTTTATAAGAAGATGCCAATTGTGGGATGAGGGCACTTCCTAATCTATGATTTCAACTTGATTACGTCTGAGACAACCCCTACTTTCCAGTCAACTCACAGTCACAGGTTCCTGGCAAGCTGAAGTCCTGGAGGAGACATCACTTCTCAATCCAAAACAGTGATATCATTGGGCCTTGTGGCTTCAAAACCCATCTAGACATCCCTGACTCTAAAGTCCTCCTCTGTCCTGCTTCTCCAGCCTCAGCTCATGCTCAGAATGTCTTGTTCTGCGGACTCTCGGTCTTATGGTCCTTCCCATTCTTTAGAAGAAGCATAATGGGCTGGAGAGACGGCTCGGTAATTAAGAGAACTGACTGCTGTTCCAGAGGTCCTGAGTTCAATTCCCAGCACCTACAGAATTCCAGCACCCTCTTCTTGCTTCTACAGGGACCAGAGAAACACATGGTGTCGTAAGACACCTACTCATGTAGAATTTAGTCATTTCTAGAGGTAGCATCTGCAGTGAGGTGGCCCACAGGTGAAAGAACATGCCACTAAACCTGATGACCTGAGTTCAGCCTCCGGGATCCACATGAGAAGAAGAGAACCGACTCCCATAAGCTGCCCTCCTGATCTCCACAGATGTGTTGTGGCAGTGTGCCCTGCCCACCACACAATAAATAATTTAAGCCAGGTGGTGGTGGCACAGGCCTTTAATCCCAGCACTCAGGAAGCAAAGGCAAGCAGACCTCTGTGTGTTCACAGCCAGCCTGGTGTACAGAGTAAGTTCTAGGATAGCCAAGATGACACAGAGAAACCCTGTTTCAAAAACAAACAACAAACAAAACCAAGTAAACACGAAAAAGAGATGGAGTCTATTTCTCTTATCTTAAATCTTTGAAGGTTTCTATGGTTGTGTTCACAACATTTGATGGGAGAAGGCAGGGCCAGTGGGATGGCAAAAGGTAAAAGGTATTGCTGGGAAGCTTGATGATCTGAGCTTAATCTCTGGGATCCTTAAAGTGGACAGAGAGAACCATCTTTCACAAGTTTGTCCCTTAACATCTATCCATCACACACACACACACGCACACGCACACGCACACGCACACACACACATCTACCCACCATGCGCTCACACATTAAGGTCCCAGTTCATAGTGTTTCAAAGAAATTCTGCCAGTCCTGATGGAAAGGACTCACCCACTGGAAGCCTGGACGTGATGTGGAAGGCAGTCGTGCTCATTGGTCAGAAATCAAGGCCAGGCCTACAGAAGACCAACGTGGCTGTCTGGCTCATTCATGTCAGCCCATGTGACTCCGCTCTCCTAGCTGTATGCCTCCTGGGCTCAGCCTGGGCCAGTTGCATTACGTGGCTGTCTGTCAACAGGAAGACTACAATTATGTGCAATCTAGTGGCAGGTCTAATAACTGCCGTAATTTCCAAGTAGTGATGAATGTAACGATATTTTGAGATATCTGCAATGACGGAACACGATACGGAAATACACATGATTTCCACTGCCAACAGTGTCTCCCACCCCGCTAATGTCTCTGCAGCTGGTTGTCCACATTCCACACAGAAAGAAATGTTGGATTCCCGGTCAAGGCCCAGGAAAACAAGGTTACATTTCTGCCAGTCAATTCCATAGTCTCTCCAGCTGAGAGTGTGTGAACTCAGTTTGGGACATTTGTTCCAAAGCCTTGGTGCGTGTGGAACCAGCCAGGAGACCTGCATAGTATGACATTTCCTGAGGAGATGTGAACACACACCTGTTTGCCCAGGGTACGGTACTGACAGATCAGAGAGGTAAGTCTACTCCGGTCTGCTTTAGCACAGCAGTGGGTTAACTGAACTTAGTCCCAGGAGCATGGACAAGGGCAAGGACAAACACAGTACTCATAAAAGCTGGGCCCCTGGAGCCCCCTGGGGCAGTGAGGCCCGTCAGGCAAGGCTAGTCAGGCTGGATCTCTTCTTCCCATCAGTTTCTAAAGCTCATATAACCTTGGTGAAAAGTCTTGAGAATCTTCTAATTTTCAGGATTTTTTTTGAGACTTTTAAGACTTATTTATTTACTTATTAAGTCTGTACATTACTTTATTCCCCAAATCTTATCAGTTCCCTCCAGGATGAAATGTTTCCCTTCCCAAGAGACTGCATCTCAACAAGGTTTGAGAAGGGCAGAAAGTCCTTGTGCTTTAGCCCTGCCTAACACACAGCACCACACAGCACCCCTTTTCCTGGCTCGCTTCACACACGCCAGCTCAGCACCTCAGTTGGACTTCACTGAGGAGACTAGCCACGTGGCTAGACTCCTAGGAAAGGGGAGAGTAACCGTTATCAGCTTGTCTGTTGCCTGTGGGGAAGGAACAGATACAGTACCCAAGTCTTCTACGGTGAGTAGATTGTGGCCAGTGCCACTCTTCAGAGTCAAAGCAAAACCATTTTTAACCTCTATTCTCAGTTCCAAGTCTAGGACTTTTAGGGGGTGCTGTCTCTCTCCGAATGCACAAGAATCCTCACAGTCCAAGACTATGCGCTTATTGCCCCATCCCACCCGCACTCACAATACACAAGATCAATTTGGTTCTCTTCAGGAAACAAAGACTGTACCTAACAACTTACAAGACTTCATAGTTTCAGAGAGAGAGCATTCATGACCATCATGGCGGGAAGCACGGCAGCAGACAGGCAGCCATGGTGCTGGAACAGTAGCTGAGAACTTTACATCTTGATCCACAATCCAAAGCAGAGAGAGCTAACTGGGAATGCTTTGGGCTTTTGAAACCTGAAAGCCCTCACCCAGTGACACACCCCCTCCACAAGGCCACACCTCCCACCCTCTCCCTAACAGTTCCAGCAATAGGGAAAAGATATGTGAGCATTGGGGGCGGGGGGGGGGTATTCTCACTCCAACCCTTACAGACCCCATCTCACTAAGGTGGAGAGTGACCAGAGGAAGATACCTGACATATATCTTTCAGGAACTTAGATTCCGAGCTTACTCAGGACTCGTGGCTTTGAAGCAGAAAAGGATCTCAGGACAGCCTGAAGCAGAGCTGAGATTTTATTACAGTTAGAAAGATTCAAGAAATAAAATAAAATAAAAATGTTCCAAGAGCGTGTGTGTGGGGACTTCCCAGGGGAGATTCATAATTATCTCAACATTAGCCATGTATACCATGTTAGTGACTCAAGTTACAACTCAAAGGGTTGCTAAGCAACGCCTTACCCTCCCATTTTCTCTCTCTCTCTCTCTCTCTCTCTCTCTCTCCTCTCTCTTTGATAAGTGAGATTATAAGGTGGCTGTAGAGCTACTGGAGAAGGAATTATAATCTGATAAGGTGAAACCGGAAGCCACTAGGGCTGAGAAGTTTTAGGATGGGATCTTACCCTGTACTGTTTGCCAGGTTGGGAGCTAGGGAGGGAGGAAGGCCACGAGGAAGTGCTAACTGTGCTGGAATCCCTGCTTCTCCAGTGAGAAGGTGGAAGTGGACTCTGGAGTGAGGATCTCCCCCCCAACCCCCCCACCCCCGTTCTTGTGTTCCCGCAACTTTACCTGTCTTTTCATCCTTCCTCAATTGAAACACCTTAATTATTTATTTTACGTGCATGGATGTTCCCCCTGTGTGTCCCTGTGTGTATGTCTGTGTGTCATGTACATTCCTGATGCCCTCAGAGGTCAGAAGAGGGTGTCAGATCCCCTGGCGGTGGAGTTTCAGGGCGCCAGGATGTGGATGCTTGGAATCAGACTGCACCTGGAAGAGCGGCCACTGTTCTTAACCGCTGAGCAATCTCTGCTGCCCCCTTAATTTTTTTTTTATTCCATTTTCGTTTCTTTATCATGAACAAGGGTGGTGCATGGATGTCACAGTGCACACGTAGACATCAGAGAACAACGTATAGAGTTGGTTCTCTCCTTCTACCTTGTGTGTCTTGGGGAGTGAACTCAGTCATCAGACTTGGCAGCAAGCACCTTTACCCACTGAGACCGCTTGCTGGCCCTGGAGCACCTTCCTTTGTTTTGTGAAGTAAGGCATTAGTTACCCTGTCCCCGAGTCACGGATGAAAGCCAATGGCAGAGCTATAAGTCTGGTTTTTGACAGTCTACACTACCAAAATAAGGTTTGAAAGACAGGGCCACAACAGGCACGCACACGTACACACACACACACACACACACACACACACACACACACCCCTTTCGTTCTGTTGCTTTGCCCTGGCTTTTTGAACTATCTTCCCATTTGGAATATCACTCTACCAGATCACACCTGATCATTAACCCAACACTCAGGAGACTCGAGGGCAGAGAGACAGACCTAGGAGTAGCCTAGGGCTTATTGTCAGCTTACTTGGGATCTTTTCCTGTCTCTGAGTGAGACCTTTGTCTGTATAAAAGCCTATAAATTAAAAAGACCCATAGATGAGGCCAGGGAGGTGGCTTATCAGGTAAGGGCACTTGCTGCTCTTGCAGAGGACCCAGGTTTCATCCACAGATCCAACATGGCAGCTCACAATGGAAATGGAAATCTCTGGTTTCTTTGGAGACTCAGTTTGACATATGATGTTTTTCTGGAAGCTGCCTTATGAGAGGATGTTTTGCTGAGGCAGACCCTTGAGAGGATGTGTGGTGTTTGGAAAGAGTGTAAGTAGAACCCAACAGACGGTAAACGACTTCCGTTGGCTCGCCTTGCAATGCTTTGCTGCTCTTCACTGACCTGTGGTTGTCGTGAATTCATAGAGAGTCAAGCTAAAGAACTTCTTGGGGTATTCCAGCTGCCTCTTGCCACTTCCACAGGAGCCTCACAGTTTCTTCCAGATTGAGCCACTGCTATTGACTTGCATGTGGTGTTTGCTGATTGAGGAGATGGTTCAGCAGTTAAGAGCACTTGCTCTTCCAGAGGACCAGTGTTCCGTTCCCGGCATGCCCTTTGGGTGTCTCACAACCACTTACGACTCCAGCTCTAGGAGACAGATGCACCCTCTTCTGGCAGCTGCACACACATGTGCACATGCATACACACAGGCACACACAAACAGATGGTTTTAATTTTTAAACATGCTTTTAAAGGCTGGCCTATTATGAGGCATTCAGAGCAACTGTTGATTGTCAGAGGCTGAGGAGAGCAGGAGGGAGAGATGGGCTGATGGGTCCAAGGTCACAGTTAAATAGAAAAGTAAGTTCTGGTGACCTCCTAAAGTGATAGAAGCAGACAGTAGTGTCCTATACAGCAGTATTTCAAACTGGGAAAGGAGCTTGTTTGGTACCGTGACTGCTGTACAGGCATAAGTTCAAACCCCACTTAGGGAGTCAGGCAGTGTGAATCTTTGAGATGCTTGGCTCAGGGAGAAGCACTATTAGGAGGCGTGGCCTTGTTGGAGTAGGTGTTTCACTGTGGGTGTGGGCTTTAAGAGCCTCATCTTAGATCCCTGGGAGTCAGTCTTCTCCTAGCAGCCTTCAGACAAAGATGTAGAACTCTCAGCTTCTCTGCACCATGCCTGCCTGGATGCTATCATGGTCCCCCCCTTGATGATAATGAACTGAATCTCTGAACCTGTAAACCAGCCTCAATTAAATGTTGCCCTTACAAGAGTTGCCTTGGTCATGGTGTCTGTTCATAGCAGTAAAACCCTAACTAAGGCAGCCAGGTGTGGTGCTGTGGGCTTCTATTCCCAGCATGGGTAGAGATGGGCGGATCCCTGAGACTTTCTGAACAGATAGCTTAGCTGAGTTGGAGGATTCCAGATCAGTAAGAGACAGTGTCTCAAAAAGGAAAGGCATCCTAGGAAATGACATCCAAGGTTGCCCACTGGCCTCCACCTGCATGTTAACGCACAATTACCAACACACACGCACACACACACACACACACACACACACACACACACATTACCCCATAAATAATTTCCCCTATTTGATCAGTACACAACGCATATACAGAAGTACCCTAATGTACTTCATTAAGCTGCCGTGTGATGATGTGTCAATCAAAACAAAGTTGGAATCGCCTCAGCTTAATGTGTCTCAGTCCCAGAACTTCAGGGCACACATTCTCATCAGGACCAATCCAGGCTCAAGGGAAGACACTGGTGTCGACCTGCAAGTGGGAGGGGAAGCAGAGCATCTGTGATCACAAATCAGGAAAGGAGTCTGTGGGGTCACAGAAGCTTATGTCAATAAAGCATGGCGCACATACACGGCTCTAGGTAGAGCCCTGCAGAGCCATAAGTCAGCAGCATCTAGATTCACATTGTGTGAGCAGTGTTCTTTTCTGGAGCCTGGGACTTCTATCACTTCAATTTATTTTGGAAGTGTGTGGGTCTCACACGCATTTGGAGATCAGACTATACAGCTTGTGGGAATTGGTTCACTGCTTCTATTACGGGTTCTGGGGACCGAACTCGGATCACTAAGCTTGGTTGACAGCAAACACCTTTATCCACTTGGCCACCTCAGCACCCTTGACCAGGGTTTTTGATGTGCGTGTTCTGACTCCTGCGTTCATTCCAATCATAATTCAGGCCAGGACTTGTAAGAGGAAAAGCCTGGGCTATTATAGGTGATACATCAGGTGACATCAGGGCTGAGCCTCAAATCCAGCTGGCATGGCCAGTTAAGATAAAAAATTATGCAGCTGGGCCTATTGACACATGCTTTTAATCCTGGCACTCGGGAGGCAGAGGCAGGAGAATCTGTGAGCTGGAGGCCAGCAGGGTCTCTAAAGCAAGTTCTAGGACACTCACAGGAACATAGAGAAACCCTGATGTGGGCAGGGGGATGGAACATAGAAATTATGCTAATTTTCAGAGAAGGAACCAGCTTGTGTAAACTGGATCACACAGTCCAGTGTCAGGGGGCAGATAAACACTCTGGGAAGAATTTGGCAAGCCAGTGATCCAGCAGAAAGTCTGCAGTGGGACAAGGTAGACTACAAGCAGACCTATAAAATAAGAAAGAAAGGAAAAATGTTTTCGTCTTCTAGCTCAAATTTTTCCTTCTTTCCTTCCTTCCTTTTTTCTTTCCTTCTTTTATTAATTTCTTTCTCTTTCTCTCTTTCTTAGACGGGGTCTCACTATGTAACTCTGGACGCCCTGGATGCGACTATGCAGACCAGCCTGGTCTCTCTGAGAGATGGGATAAAGGTGCGTGCCCCTCCCACTGTCTAACAGCCTTGTCAGTTCTAACACTAACCCCAGCCAGGACGCAGGCTCCACCCTCACCTCCAGCTGGTCATACTACCACCGCCATCTCTTCTCAGTGTGTGTGTGTGTGTGTGTGTGAGTCTGTCAGCCTGTCTGCCTCTGTATGTGTTCTGTCTGTATGTGTCTCTATGGGTGCACGTGTGAGTGTGCCTGTGTGTGTGCATGTGTACATGTCTGTATGTGGTTGTGTGTGTGTCTGTGTATGTATATGTGTTGTGTCTGTGTCTGTGTGTCTGTGTGCATGTGTACATGTCTGTATGTGGTTGTGTGTGTGTCTGTGTATGTATATGTGTTGTGTCTGTGTCTGTGTGTCTGTGTGCATGTGTTATTTGTGTATGTCTGTGTGTGCATATGTGTGCATATATGCATATGTCTGTATGTGTCTGTGTGTATGTACATATGTGTGGTGTATGTCTGTCTGTCTGTGTGTGTCTGTCTATGTGTGCATGTGTGAGTGTGTCTGTGTGTGTGCATGTGTGCATGTGTGCATGCCTGTATGTGGTTGTATGTGCATGTGTTTGTGTCTGTCTGTGTCTGTGTGTTTCTATGTGTGTTTATATGTGTGTTTTATCTGTGTGCATGTGGTATCTGTGTGTCTGTGTGTATGCATGTGTGTATGCAAGTATGTGTGTGTCTGTATACATGTGTATGTGGTATCTGTGTGTGTCTGTATGTGTGCATGTATGTGTGTATCTGTATGTAGTTGTGTGTGTGTGTTTTTGCATCTGTGTGCATCTGTGTATGTGTGTGTCTGTGTATGTGTATGTCTGTGTGCATACGCATGTGGTGTTTGTGTATGCATGTGTCTGTCTGTGCTTGTGTGTCTCTGTATGTGTTTGTGTGTCTGGGTGTCTGTGTCTTTGTCTGTGTATGTCTGAGTCAGTGTGTCTGTGTAGGAATCCGTATGTATGTACATGCATGCAGAAGTCAGAGGATAGCCTCAGGCATCATTCATCAGTAGCCATCCACTTATTTTTGAGTCAGGGCTCTCACTGGTGTGGAACTCACTGGTTAGGCTAGCCTGGCTGACCATGAGCCCCAGGGATCTTCATGTCTCTGCATTCCTGGTGCTGCAATTATAAGTCTGTGAGTACTGCTAAGTTTATAAATATGGTTTTTAATGTGAATTCTGGGAAACACACTCAGGCCCTCATGCTTACTGGGAAAGTAAGTTAGCAAGCAAGCTATCACCCAGTGATAGCCTCCTCTATCCAGTTCTAACAAGAATGCACATTGAGGGGCTGAGAAGATAGCTGGGGGTTAAGAGCATATACTGCTCCTGCAGGAGGCCTGAGTTTGGATGCTAACACCCGTGATGGTGCCTGCAACTTCAGCTTCATAGTGTTAAATGCTGTCTTCTGGGTCTGTGGGCACTTGCACTCAAGTACACACCACATCAGATGAACACACACATACACACGCACAAATACATGTGCATACATTCACATCCACACAGTCATGCATACACACACCATGCACATGCACACACACACCACACACATGCACACACACTCACACAGGCACACAGGCATGAACATAGCATACACACCACCTCCACACACCACACACACTACATACACACATGCACACACATACAAAAACAAACATGCAGACATGCACCACAATACATACTCACACATGCCCACACACATGAATACACACATGTGTACACACATATATACATACCACCTACCTACCACACACACACTCACACAGACACATATTCAAACACATGCACACGCACATGCACACACACACACTAAAATGACTGTCTAAAAAAATTCAACTGTCACACTATAATACAAGATAGCATAAAGGCCACCTGAGAGAAGATACCTAACAAGCAGCAGTTGGCATCTCCTAATGTGGCCTACATCAGGCTCCCTAGAGGTAAAGCCTGGGTCTAATACGCTCATCTTCCTGAAGGCTCTAAGCAGTGGTGGCTGAAATGATCTGAGCTTAGGAAAGCTTGGAGACTTTCAGAGAGACTGTGCTCCAGGGAGTGGGAGGAGCCAGAGCGGGAGTTTGGAATGATGGAATATGGAGATGCTGCTACTTGAGTTTCTGCTGCTGAGGGGTGGCAGCCAGGGATCATGGCTGACCTCTGCACAAAGCCATGCCCCTCCTCCCTCCAAACCCCTAGGAAACCTCACCTCAGCCCTCCCTGGCTCTGCTTGTCTTGGTGTCTCTTCCCTTTGCTTTGTCCCCAAGGTACTCCTTTCTGAGATGGGGCAGCCCTGACACCCTCCTTCCAGAGCCACACACAAATGTATCCACAGGGGAAAGAAAGCATAGAAAACAAAACTAGCTAATTAAGCACTATGGCTTCTTGCTGCCAGCCACGGTGGTTGGGGCTTCTCTCTCAAATACCTGCTCCCCATCCCTGGCCTCAGATTCCTGAATATGTACAAATGAAGCTTATCCCAGAAAAGAAAAAATACTTACACCTTTAAACTGACAATGGGATTTAACTTCGTAAAGGGCACTTAAAAGTCTGAGTATTCTGAGTGCTTCATAAATGTCTTCAAATATCTACTTAAAGAAAAAAGAATTTTGAAGAGCTCCAGAATTCGCTAATGCTTTCCTGCCCTAGGTTGACCTTCAGATGTTTAGTCATGTCCACAGAATGACTCTGTCCATGAACAGCGCCTTGGAACTGAAAAGAAAGTTGTGTGTCCTTATGTCCAACCACCGTGACCTCCAACACACTCACCTCTGCTGACCTTAAAGAGACAAGAGGCCCAAGACATAAAGAGATAGGTCAATTGGGAAGGCACTGATGTGGTAAGCCTGTTTTCCTTTACCAGAACGCAGGTAAAAGCTGAGCATAAGGGGTGAGAGTTGGCTTAGCTGTTAAGAATGCAAACTACTCTTTCAGAGGACCTGAATTTGGTCCCCAGAACACACATTGTGGGGCCCAAAAGCTCCTGTAACACCAACTTGAGGTAGATCTGACCCTTCTGGTCTCTATGGGTATCTGCACACACACACACACACACACACACACACACACACACAATGTACACGAGGGAGGCAGAGACAGAAAGGTCCCTGAAGCTCACTCACTGGCCAGCCAGCCTAGCCAAATTGGTGAACTCCAGGCTAGTAAGATACCATCTCAAAAATCAAAGTAGATGCCTCCTGGGACAAAACACCTAAGATTGTCCTCTGTCTTCTTTGGAATGCACATAGAGACAAGTGCACACGCGTGTGTACGTGGATTGGGGGAAGGGGTGAAAACAGCTGGAAGCATCTCTGCAGAATCAAGTTCCTAGGAGACAACTGTCTGGGCAGCTTCAGGGTCCAGCTTTCTCCACTCTAGAATGGGATTCAATCTCTAAAGACCTCTTAGAAAATCCTCATTCGACTTCTCAGGGGATCACCACCTGGAAACCGTGTCAGTGGCTCAAGAATACACAGAAAGAAGTGAAGGAAGAATCCCACAGGGGTCCACTAGGGCACCCTTGAATCCAGAGCTGTACCCAACTCATGAGAGAGCAAAGCGCTGGTCTTCATTTTAGAATAGATCCCGTGGACTGGTTAGAATCAGCCATCTGGGTTTAAGATTTCTATCGGCCACCTATTAGGAGTCTTAATCCATTCAGACCGATACAACAGAAAGCTTTCGGTTGGCAATTTATAAATGGTTCATTGCTTTGTGATTCTATAGAAAGTCCAAGGTCAAGGTTGACAACAGAGTCAGAACCTGGGGAGATCTCCTTCCTGCTTCAAAGATGGTGTGTCCTTGCTTTTGGATCCTCACAAGACTAGAGGAGCAGAAGGGCCCCCTGGAATTTTTTGGAAGCACAGTTTCCCTGAGAGCTCTATGCACAGGCTCTAATCATCTCCTAAAGTCAATCACTTGGAGGACTGGGGTCTTACACAGAGTTGGTAGAGGATGACAAGATGCTGGCTGATTATAGACCACAGACAGCATCTGATAAGCTAAGTCCCATGAGCCCAAGGATAGACACTTATAGCGTAGGAACCCACTGCAGTGTTGTCAAAAGACGCAGCATAGGGGTCTGGGGAGGTGGCTCAGATGCAAGGCTCAAATTCGATCTCAGGAAGCCCTATAGAAAGCCACATGTGAGCCTGGCATGGTGGCATTCACCTTTAATCCCAGAACTCAGGAGGCAGAGGCAAGAGGATCTCTCTGAGTTTGAGACCGGACTGGTCTTCTTAGTAAGTTCCAGGACAGCCAGGGCTACCAAGTGAGACTTTGTCTCAAAACAAACAACAAAACCCAGATGAAGGTTATGCTGCTATGACACAGCACTTCCGTGGAGAGGTGGGAGGCAGAGACGGAAGCATCTGGAAGCTCACAGGCCAGCTAGCCTGCAGTATCCAGCACAATACAGAAACAACAGAGACCCTGCCTCCGTGAGGTAGAAGGTGGAACACAACTCTAGAAAATGGTTCTCTGACCTCCACAATCTTACCATGGCATGGGCATACTGTACACACACACACACACACACAGAGAGAGAGAGAGAGAGAGAGAGAGAGAGAGAGAGAGAGAGAGAGAGAGAGAATAAATAATGAATGTATGTATGTATGAATGAATGAATGAATGAATGAATGAATGATTTTTTAAAGAGACAGTATTGTGTATAGGCACAAAGTCCTAGGTTATCTTAATCTTGTATTCGTTTTTTTCCACTTTTTTTTTTAAGAGATAGTATGTAGTCCTGGCTGGCCTGGAACTTGCTGTGTAAGCAAGCTAGCCTCAAACTCATAGAAATCCATCTGCCTCTATCTCCCAAGTACTGGGGTTCCAGGTGAGCACCACCACACACCCAGCTTCCGTCTAGTGTTCAAACCCTGCTTTTCCTACCTGCTAGCTATGTCCTTAGGTGAGTTACCTGTCTTCTCTTAGCCTTAGAATCCTGTCTGTAAAACGGTGTGAGGAGAACTCCAGGGTTCTACTCCTTGTTTCCACAAGGACACAACACAGGGGATGCACAGACTAAGTGCTTGGCAAATGTCATGGGGACGGTAATTCCATGATTCCAGAATGAGGACTTCCTTGGACCAGTCTCTTAGCCCATGCTTCCCTCTCAGCATGTGATCACCTGCATCTCTGAGATCTGTCACCCGTTCACTCTGATACCGCTGTAAGCCCCAACAAACTGCCTTTTTGAAGAAACTCCATTTTGTGAGACAAGGGTCTAAACTCCAATTCCAGAGAGAAAACCACAAAGTCCACTTGAACAAACATCCCAGTAGCAGGGTCAAGGTACATAGAGATAGCCTGAGACACCCTGCAGAGACTAGATAACTTAGCCATCCTGTTTGTCAGGTGGTTTTGCACCCATGTCTGTTCCTGCAGATCACTCCAGAAATGCAGTTTTTAAAATATTAACTTGCTGACCCATATGGAAATTCCCCAAGCTTGCTATAACCACAATAAAAATCCTGCACCTCCTAGACTCTCACTCTGATCCACTGTGACTGGGAAGGTGAGAGACCTTCCAAGCTCAGAATAAAGATGTGTTCACATCAGAATTGGCTCCTCAGCGGTCTTTGGCGTCCCTGTGAATTGGACATAACATGGAGTTTGTAGATCACTTTTCTAGAACATGTGAAGGGCTGGGTTCCATCCCCAAGAGCTGCACACAACCAGGTGTGCTGCTGCAAGCCTGCATTCCCCTAGGAGGTGGAGCCAGGAGAATGGAGCTGTGAAGGCAACAGAAGCCAAGGACATCCTTGGCTACCTGAGAGTCCATCTCAAAGTCAAAAGTAAGAGAAATCCCCTCTGGGCTCCCACCAGCCTCTCCTAATCCTGTCCAAGACCCCGAGTCTCAGCAGCTCCCTGTGGCTGTTCTATCTTTGCTCCACTCATTCCCAGTGAGAGTGAGGGATGCTTACCCCAAACACCTACAGTTCTCCAGTTCCTAGAAGGGGGAGGCGTGTCCCACAAGGCTAGGCAGTAATGAGATGGAAGATTTGGACTAATCCTGACCCAAATGAGGGCCTAATTCCTGCTGTAACCATCTGTCAGCTGCCAGTTAACAGTTCCTGCAGCCTGAGTTTGGGGGCTGGGGAGGGGGACCTCCGCTCTGCAGAAGCTGTTGGGCCCGTACCTAGGGTGTTGTTTTTCTCCCTCTTACTTGTTTTTTCTGTTTTTGGAATGTGAATATAAACTTTATAGAGGGGCCTGGTCTCTGTTCACACCGGGTGCTAATAACCCACAGCTGAAAGCAGAGGTACCGAGGAAAACGGGAAGCTGTGGGGCCCAGAAGGCTGCAGTTCCAGGGGTGGGGGCACTGAGGAAGGGGGGCCAGGAGGATATTTTATATTGAATCTCTCTCTCTCTCTCCCTCTCTCTCTCTCTCTCTCTCTCTCTCTCTCTCTCTCTCTTAATGTGGAAAGTTTTAGACACAAGCCAGCCCCTGTGTTTAAGTCATTAAAACATCTTTAAGCATTTCTGGTTTGAGTTTGTTCTGCAGCCGTTCTGGTTCCTGGAACGTATTTTATTTTTCTTTTAAGTCGGTAAAAGCAGCAGAAGGGGAGGGGTGGGCGGCAGTGAGACGCATTTCCAACAGATTCCCTTACTTCTTGTTCCTGGGCTGGGGGGAGACTGCAGAGGAGAGGGCGGGGCTCGCAGTGCCTGGTGCTCAGTTCCAAGAAACCCCACTCTGACCTTTTAGGGCTGGTGCACTTGCTGACATTCTGCCCTGTCTGCTTTGGAAATGTCCAGGGAGCCAATAGGGAACTCAGTACTCCTGCGTTGAGGGAGGAGGGTGCACAAGACAGGGCTGGCAGGCCTGTGCAGGGTCCCACACCCTGTGTCCACACTCACTGACAACCATGACAGCACATTCTCAAGCACTTATACCTTACACGCAAGCTGAGTGTCTGCATAGGCACAGACCAACCTGGGACCCAGGGGATACAGAGAAGATGCTACGGCCAAGGGGTTCCTGCCATGCCTCTTCCTGGAGCACTTGGTGCCTGCACTGCTGATCCTGTCAAGACTAAGTCCCTAGCCACACAGCAGCAACATCTGGAGTCTTGAAGGAGGAAGCTCGGAATCCGGGTTCTCGAGGCATGATGTCTGAGTCAGTGCTAACAAGAGGCACAGTCAGAAGTGGCTGCTGGGAATCCCAGCAGAAGCTAGGCTTTCTGAGGAGACACCCAGGCCTGGAGCATGGCTGACTTAAGTGGGCCAAGTCTAAAATGTAGGACAGTTGTCTCTGCACTTCTTGTAGTCAGAGGATGGGCAGCCCCAAGAAGCAGTGGGTATCCAGAAAATGTGAATTTGGGATGATGCCAAGATGACTTCATCCACCCAGTCCCAGCTGCAGTCCCAGCTTTTCTGTGAAGCCCTGTACCTACTCAGTCTGTTTGTATGACAAGGAGGGCTACACATATGGGGGGGGGGAAGGAGCATGCAGCTTCCCAGTTATTTACCACAGTATTGGAAAATGGGATGGAGATGCAAGTAAGAAGTGATGTCAGGTTGACAGGCTGGAGGGGATGGAGGGACTCTCAGGAGATGTGCTCTGGGTGAGAAGGACAGAGTCACTTTAAGAAAATATGATCTGCTGGCCAAATGCCTTTACTTCTAGTGCTTGGGAGGCAGAGGCAGGTGAAACTCTTGTGAGTTTAAGGCTATCCTGATCTACATAGTAAGACTTCATCTCGATAATTAATTAACTACATGAATTAAAAAGAAAGTGAGAAAAGAAAACAGCATCTGAGAAAGCTTCTTTCAAAGTGACTGTTTGCTTTCCCTGGCCGGGATAGGGACAGCAGGACCACCCTGCTTATGCTGCGTATAGCTCCCATCACAGTCCTCCACAGGTCATAGGCAGGATGGTACAAGGATCAGAGAAGGAGCAGAGGCAAAGAGAAGACATGAAAGCTAGCTGCTAGAAAGCTCTGGGCAGGAGAACAAACAAACTGGCCTTACAGGACCAATAGCTAACTTGTGGAAGAACTAGCTGGGCGGTGGTGGCGCACACCTTTAACTCCAGCACTCGGGAGGCAGAGGCTGTTGGATCTCTGAGTTTGAGGCCAGCCTGATCTACAGAGCAAGTTCCAGGACAGCCAAGGCTACACAGAGAAACCCTGCCTAGAAAAAAAGAAGGAAGGAAGGGAGGGAGGAAGGAAGGAAGCAAGGAAGGAAGGCAGGAAGGAAGGAAGGAAGGAAGGAAGGAAGGAAGGAAGGAAACTAAACAGGACAGGAAAACAAGGTTCCATGTGTCCCCAACCTACTGGGTCCCTTGACAACTGTGTAGACATACACTATGCAGGCTCCGTATCTCCAGGAGCTTTCTCTGGCCAGGATCATTGCTGTGGCCAGCATGCCAACACACTCGTGGGAGATCCACTGTTAATCTCGGCTCCCTTGGGGAGGTGTGGGAAGTGACTGATGACATCATCCCACTTCAGACAGATAGTATGAACTGATCCGTCTGCAGTGCACAGAGGTTGCCTGCAGCAGATAGGAGAGCCTAGATAGAGCGCGTGCGCACACACACACACACACACACACACACACACACCCTGTGAAGAGCAGCCTTCTTACCCTCTGTGTGTTCTGCCCTGCAGAACTGTGCAGGGCCCAGAAGATGCAAGTAGCTCTGTCTAGTGGACACAGTTCTGTCATGCAAACCAGCTGGGCCATGGCAGTATTTTGGCTCTAGAAATTGGTGCCGCATGAAGAGCTGAGAGCCAGCAAAGCCAGTGGCCCCGTGGGTCAGCTGTCAGTCCCTTAAGATATGCAAAGCTAAGGCACCAGCACAGCCACTGTAGGTCTCTCAAGACTGTAATTGATGTCAACCATCTGAATACTGTAATTGCTAGTGTCTTGGGAAGTGGCATCCAGGCCTGGTAGGATGGATCCTAAAGGTCTTCCTTGGGGGCCTTCTAAGCCATGGACTCCCTGCTCCTCCATTCCTTTCCCTCTAAAAAAGGGAGGATCTGAGGACTCAGAAGGCCCTTCCCCCATCAACTGAACCTCATCTTAGGAAAAGACCTGGCAGGCTCAGGCTTGTGGGCTTCACTCATGTCCCGCATATCTCCCCCATAATTAGACTCACGGTTGCAATTACCTTCTCGGGCCTTATCACAGCTCATCTTCGCTGCAGCCGGTGGAGTCCGCATTATTAAATCCTCCTTTTACAGATAATATTTTTTTTAAAAAAAAATTAGTTTGGGGGTAGAGTGCAATTCTATCTAGTGTCTGGTGAGAGACAGCCAGATAGGAAAGCTACAACCTGGTTCCCTTGAGCCTGCAGCAGGTGGGAGTTGGTCATCTAATGGACTAACCATCACCTTGGAAATGGGTCGTTTGGTGACAGCCACGTATGCCATCAGGTCATAAAGCTTTAGAGACAGAGCAGTGACTCCAGGCATCTAGAGCAGGGTTGGTAGAGTCTTTGCTGCAGGTTGGTCCTGTGACTCAGGGGACATTTAACAGCACCCTGATTTTTACCTAGCAGCTGCTAATATGCCCTGCATTCATCCCTTCCCCGGGTGCAAATGCAGAAGTGCCTCCAGGAACTGCCAAATGTCCTTGGGAAGGAAGCAGACAGCTGAGAACTACTGGCTCAAGGGGACTCCTGGAAGAGCCATGCTAGACAACTGGTCTACCACTGAGCCTGGCAGCAAAGATTCTCCAAGCAAAATAAGAAAGGTGGGGACTGGAGGGATGGCTCAGCAACCAAGAGTGCTTGCTGTTCCTGTGGATGACTGAGTATAATTCCCAGCATCCAAAATAAGGCAGCTCACAACCTCCTGTAACTCCTGCTTTAGGGTGCCCAGTGCCCTCTGGGCTCAGTGGGCACCCGTGCTCACATTTACATACCCATACAAAGACACGCATGCCCCTAATTTAAAATATATTTTTAATTTAAGAAATAAGTCAGCCAGCCAGCTGTGTTTAGTGGTATACACCTTTAATCTCAGCACTGGGGAGATAGAGGCAGGTTAATCTCTGTGAGTTTGAGGCCAGCCTGGTCTACATAGCAAGTACAAGGCCATCCAATGCTACATAGTGAGAATTTGTAATAAATAAATAAATAAATAAATAAATAAATAAATAAATGCCCAGCTGCTTTTTTATTAATATCATCCATCAGCAGTCTTAGATCAGTGATAAAAATTGATTCCTAAAAAATTAAATAAAAACTTTACATTTTAAAAGATTTTTTTTAATTTTTATTTTATGTGTATAAGTGTTTTACTCAGATATATGTAATTTATGTATGTGTGGAGTTGTGGACAATTGTGAGTCACCCTGTGGATGCTAAAAACTGGACCTGGGTCTTCTGAAAGAGCAGCCATAACTGCTGAGCCAGCCATCTTTCCAGCCACAGCTTTACAAAAAAAAAATAAATTAAAAAAAAAAAACCTTCTTTTATGCTATGTTCTAAGCCATTACTGCAGTTGCTATTGGGTTCCAAGAAGCAGTATGCCCACTTTAGCTACATATCCCATGTTAAAGAGTGTACCCTGCATGACTCCCCCAATCCATTTGAAAGATTCTCCTGTATGCCTCATCCCAGAACAGACAGACTCCAGCCAGGCTTTTGGAGAAAAATGATCCCAACCCTTGGAGCTGCCTTAGTTAACTTGTGTCAGCTTCTGTGACTGCAGAGGCTGCAAACAGCAGATTCAGAAATACACAATGATACATCAGCAGAGTCAAAGTAACAGATCAAGTCTCTAAGCCAATCTCTGCACTTTTCAATTTCTAAAGTGAAACCTTTACTGTTCCTTCCATGGGTCTCTGCCCTACCCCACCTCCAGAATGATATACTGACATAATATATATAATATATATAATATATAGTATGTAGTATGTAGTATATATATATATAATATAATGACATTCTGACACCAATTACTCTTTTCTTTCTTTCTTTCTTTCTTTCTTTATTGTTTGTTGGTTTGTTTGTTTGTTTGTTTGTTTGTTTTGAAACAGGGTCTCACTATGTAGCCCATGGTGTCTTGGAACTCCCTATGTAAAGCTGGCTGGCCTTGAACTCACAGAGACCCTGCAGCCTCCGCCTCCCAAGTGCTGAGATTAAGAGTGTGCACCACCACTCCTGGCCCACTTCTGCCTTGTTTATTTTATCCTTTAATGCTTTCTTGGATGCTTACTAATACAACTGTAGAGACAACTAGCATTTTCTTTCTGGCTATCAGTATTAATTCGCTGTTATCTATTTTCATTTTACCATGGTGGACTGTTTAAAATGGCCCCTTCGAGATATCTAATACATTAGATACCTTATTGGCCTGGAAAGAGAATGCTGAGTACAGACTGCCTCAGAGGCCACCCCTGTCCAAATTTCTGCCTGCCTACCAGACTTTCTTCACCCAGGAGCCATGAGACTATCCAGTGGTAGACAAGGCTGCCCCATCACCCCTCTCCAAGCTATCCTTGTCGAGTCTTAATTATACCAGGGTAAGGAAAACTCTCAGAGTGACCAAGGTGCAACCTCAGGGCTAGTGCTTAACAGAGGTCACAGTCTCTCAACAGGACTTCAGAAGCACTCTGCTAAGCTTCTCAGCATATTAGAGAGACTGAGACTCAGAGACAGTTCTCCACCTAAGGACATCCGGCTAGCTCATGGGTCATAGTAGAAATTGAACTCGGCATTCCTGACTCTAGGAACATTCGACATAATCTAATGAAGACGTCCTCTTGGTAGGACAGACTAGGCAGTACCACCTTACCCTACCCCACGCCAGCTACACTCTAGCTCTGGCTGCTGGTGGCTTCTCTCAGCACACAGTGGCGGATGGTTGCTTTGGTTTGGTTTGTTCCTGTGTACAAAGATAACATCTTTGTATAATCCAAGCTGGCTTGGAACTCTCTGTCCTACCTCAAGTCTACCTTTTATAATGACATTAAACGTGTGTGTGTGTGTGTGTGTGTGTGTGTGTGTGTGTGTGTGTGTGTGTATACGTACGTACGTATGTATGTATGTACCATAGAGGGTACCAGCCCTCCTCGCCACCAAAATCAAGATCGGGACACTAAGCACCTTACCTTAGCCCCTCTCTCTTTCAGTGGAGGCTCACTATATGGCCTGGGCTGGTGTCCATCTGAAGATAGAGCTGTGTCAGCTCTAGTTTTGGAATTATATGGGGGGGGGAGGTGTCATCCACCTTGGCTTTTCTGATCCCAGTGATTATCCTATGCAACCATGGTAGTAAGTCCCCAAGGTCCCAACTCCCTTAATTGCTTCCTGTCCCTCCTGCAGTTCAGTGTAGTTTGGCACCCTGAATTCAAGCCATCCTCCCTTCTCTCCATCTCTCTCTCCCTCTCCCCTTTATGTTTTGATTCCTTATTCTCTTCTATCCCAGCTTTGCCACTGTCTTTCTTCCTTTCCTGTCTGCAGTGTATGCTGAGAGTCCCTCCAGATATGGAGGGAATCCTCCAGAACAGGGTCCAGGTGATCTGCAATCCAGAGACTTTTCCCGGGGAGCCCAGGTTAGCTCCCAGCCAAACTCTTGGCCTAGAGCTGCTTCCAAGAGTCTTCATGGTGGAAAGCCCAGGAAAGCCTGGTGGCACTACCCTGTGCTTGGGGAAACAAGGAAGTAAATCTGGGGACTCTTCAAGGTAGAGAGCGCTTCAGCTCTTAGCATCTGTGAGGTCTACTTGTAAGAAGTCCCCTCCCCCACCACCTCCCAGTTCTGCAGCTGAGACGGCTCTGCTCCCATTTCAACCAGCACCGGATCCATTTATAGCATCAATTTTATTTGCTCCAGCCCCAGCTCCCTCCCGGCTCCCCAGGGGCACCCGATCCAGAATGCCAGGCCCTGCTTCCTCTTCTCCTGGAACACACTGACTCCCTCCCTTGGGCGCCGGGGGAGTCGGCAGGATAATAACCTTAGAGAGGAAAACTCTCTTCTCCCTGCCTTCTAATCTTCAGCGCTACCAAATTAGAAAAGGCATCAGAAGCCCATCGGGCAGACTGCCTCAGGGATGTCATGCCATTAACCCCGGGCCGCCTCCTGCTGGCACAGGCAGCCAGAGGATGTGTCAGCCCCCTCCAACCCTTTCCAGCCCCTGCTTCTGTTTGGAAGTGGAAGCCATAGGCACCTCTGTGTCTCCGTTCTCCCATCCAGACCCCAGCCTTTTCTTCATTCTTCAGCCCCATTCCCATCTCCCCATCCTTTCACACACTCCTGTCCATCACAAGATCCCCATGTCCTGGGAGCCAATCAGAACCTGGATCCAGAGGACCCTTGTCATCCTACCGCTCCTGTGAAGCCTGATAGGACAGACATCAGCCTCTGACCTCCACGCTCTCCTACCCACAACCCCAACACACACGTACTAACAAGTTGGCTTCTCTGCCTAGACTCAAGTGAGCCATCACAAAGAGAGGAGGTAACTCGTTCAACTCAGTATCCATAGTGCCCAGTACAGGACAGGGTACACGTCTATGTTCAGTGTGTCTTTACTGAACAGGCATGACTAACATGTAACACTGGCTGTTCAGCGGGCTTTAAGCACTAAGCATGCAATCTCTGGCCTGTTTTATTTTATTAATTTTTATTTTTTGTTATTTATTTATTTATTTACTGTTTTGTAAAACAGGATCTTATACTGTCCAGGCTGACCTAAAATTCACACACACACACACACACACACACACACACACACACAACCTCAGCCTTCCAAGTGCTAGGATTATAAGAGTGAGCCACCACTGCCAGTTCTGCTTCTTGCACTTCTTAAGGCAGGATCTCACACTGTAGCTCAGGCTATCCTGAGCTCACTACATAACCCAGGCTCAGATTTCTGTCAACTTCCTTGCCTCGACTGAAAATCCCAAGTGCTGAGATTACAAGCGTCAGCCATTGCTCCGCTCGTGAGAAGGAAACTGAGTCCTAGACAGACCGAATGGTCACTCCTCCCAACCTGCTCGTGATGCCAAGCCAGCCAGACCCTCAGCTCTCCACACCACCCTGTGAAGTAAAGGGGAAAGCTTTGCCAGTGAGGACACTGGACTTCTGAGTCACCTGTCCCCAGCAGGTTCTTTCCTTCTACCCGATGCCAACACCAGCAAGTGCAAACACCACTGTGACAGTGTGTCTGTTCCTTCCCAGAACATGGGGTGTGCACACAGCTCCTTACTTCTAGACGGGCTTCTCCACTGGCTCTGGTGCTGCAGACCAGGAAAAGGCTCTACATCCTCAAGTGAGTCTCAGCTGCTCGCCTGTGGCTCTCTGCTGATGGTCCTGCAACTCCGAGTCCCACCCTTCCACAGACACACCCTGAACGCTTTCCTAGGGATATCGTGCCATTGCAGTAGGGCAGTGCTTGCCACCCAGGGACCCTTGTGCATGTTGGAGTTCTGAATACATGGTACTTTGTTGGGTGATATGGGCAGAGCTAAATCCAAATGCTCTCTACTGGTACCACAACTTACTGTGAGACGAGGGACAAGTCAAGTCAGTGTTGTCTAAGTTTTCTGTTCTCTTGTGCTTTGAATGGTTGGGCTAAATGGATTCTAGGCCATTTTTCTCTATAAAATTTATGTTTGGTTACAAACGTCAAAAGCAAGCCTTTCAGGGGTTAGCTTCAGGCACTCTCATCCCCAACCTGGCGAGGGTTTGTCTGCTAACAGAGGAGGCAAGAAGAGACACGGTAGTACAACAGCTCAGAGAAGCCAGTTGTGGAGTGCCACGTCCCTGCAGTCACAGCTAATGGGAGGGAGCGAGGGGACCATCAGAGCACAGGAGTTGAAGCCAGCGTGGACAACAGAGATGGACGCCTCAGTCGACGAAGGAGTCGAAGACACTGAAGACAAAAGAAACGGGGTTCCTCTCGAAGCAACATGATGTGGTTATCTGAGGGCTGGTGGGACAAGATGAGAGACTGGAAAACACAGCTCTGTCCAAGACACACAGCCACCTCTCTGATCTGCCTCCCTTTACGTGTGCCCAAAACCATGTCCTATCCTGTGTAGCATGGAGAACACGTAAGTGCATACGAGAACGTCAGGCTCCTTCTAAATGCACAGATAGATATAATCCACACACTATAGAAAGCCATATCAGAGTATGTGTGTGTCACTGTGTGTGTGTGTGTGTACGCTCGGCACATGTGCATGTGTGTATACAAGGGAGAGAGAGAACGCACAAGTCATCTGGGGAAGATTGAGAGTACAGAAGCAAAAAAGACCGAATAGCCAAGGGGACACAGGGAGGGAGGTCACCCACAGAATAATGAGAGCAGCAGTGATAACAATAACACGGCGAACACAAACGCTGCCTTTTTTTTTTCTTCCAGGCTGAATGTGAGTCGGAGCAGGGCTGAGGGGATTAATCTCTTAAAAAATAAGTGCCGTGTGAGGAGACAGGCAGTGATTAAGGTTTTAACTGATCAGTCTGCATCTGACAGTGAACCAGCTATTATCTTAACAGAATCAAACGAACATTCAAAGCCGCGCTCAGCCCCAAACATGAAAGGAGATGTCATCTCCTGGCAGCTGGCAAGCCGCAGGGGGAGCTGAGGGAAGAGAGAGATGGAGGGAAGAGGTGGAGAGAGAGAGAGAGAGAGAGAGAGAGAGAGAGAGAGAGAGAGAGAGAAATTGTATTGTGGTGATGGAGAGGAAAGGTGGAGCAAAAGAAAGGAAGA
>JANHMN010000017.1:56042185-56076535 GCA_030674055.1 Rhabdomys pumilio
GTACACTGACATGCATGCAGCTCACAGTACACTGACATACATGCAGCTCACAGTACACTGACATACATGCAGCTCACAGCACACTGACATACATACAGCACACAGTACACTGACATACATGCAGCTCATAAAACACTGACATACATGCAGCACACGGCACACTGACATACATGCAGCACACGGCACACTGACATACATGCAGCTCACAGCACACTGACATACATGCAGCACATGACACACTGACATGCATGCAGCTCACAGCACAAAACTGACATGCATGCAGCACACGGCACACTGACATACACGCAGCTCACAGTACAATGACATGCATGCAGCACATGACACACTGACATGCATGCAGCTCACAGCACACTGACATGCATGCAGCACACGGCACACTGACATACACGCAGCTCACAGTACAATGACATACATGCAGCACATGACACACTGACATGCATGCAGCTCACAGCACACTGACATACATGCAGCACATGGCACACTGACATACATGCAGCTCACAGCACACTGACATACATGCAGCACACGACACACTGACATGCATGCAGCACACAACACACTGACATATATGCAGCACACGACACACTGACATGCATGCAGCTCACAGCACACTGACATACATGCAGCTCACAGCACACTGAGACATACATGCAGCACACAGCACACTGACATACATGCAAACCAAACACACACACATTTATGTAAAATCAACGGTTCTGATTAAGGTGAAAAGGAAGAGGATGAGAGAGAAAGTGAGAGATGGAGAGAGAATGAGAGAAACATATTTGAAAAAAACTAGAAAACTTGACACCCACAGGCCACTGTGTGACAGCCAATCATTTATCTTGTTCCTTTCTCTTGCTGATGTGCTCACTAACTTAAGGAGACAGCCATTCCTGGGAGAAACAGACAGATGCTCCTCCCTCTTTTCTATTCATCACACACTCACAGAGTCCATCACACACTTGCATACTCACACACATGCACACATACACACTCACACACACCTCCTCACACACACTTGCACATACACACATACTCACACATACATATTCACACACACTCACACACACATACACACACTTGCACATACACACACACTCACACACACACTTGCACACACACTTATATATACACATTTGCACATACACATATGCACACATGCACACTCACACACTTGTACACACTAACACACACTTGCACATACACACACACTCACACACTCATACTCCTTCAAACAAGCTGTCTCTTATATTCTATTTCTCACATGCATTCTCCTCTCTTCCTCTCTCTCTCTCTCTCTCTCTCTCTCTCTCTCTCTCTCTCTCGTATGCATGTCGCTCTAGGTCCCTATTCACAGTCTGACATTCTGAGCCTGAAGCCTGCTTTGGGTCACAGCCAAATTCCCAGAATTGGTCCTTTTGGCCCAGGAGAGACCAGGTGGAATCTGGCCCACTCCCTAGGTGATGCAGGCTGAGTCCTTCCAGACTTGCTTTCTCTGTTGCTCCCTGAACACAGCTTTCAAGCCTCCCCCAGAGGGAGGGAGCCAGGGCAGACCCTGCCAGCCATGATTGGTGGAATGGACCCAAGGTACTGTTCTCCTACAGATCCACCAGCACCGCTACCCTGTGACTCATAGGACAGCTTTGAATGAATACAGCTCAGTATAAGATCATAGACTTACTTAAAGCATTGTGAGATGTTTGCTGTGGTTTTTTTTTTCTTTCTATAAATCAATGCATGGTTCTCAGGCAATAAATTTTGTATATGACAATGGATGCCTAAATGCTGGAAATGTCCGCCTTCCGTGCCTGCCCCCGTCTTCTCCCTCATCGCTACAGGGACATCCCCTGTGGTGTTGCAGCAGCCTACTTTACCATCTCCTTTCTGGACAGTAAACTCATTATGCAAGCTTTATGAAATACTCTTTACAAGAGAAGGAAACCAAGGCTGAGACAGGCCAACTCTCCTGGAACACAGACATCAGGCAGAGTGACGGTCTGAAACCTCTCCTGCATCTGTGCTTTGACCATTATGTACCTTGCCCCTTGAGGGCGCCCTCTTGCTTTTGAGGCCCTTCTCTGGCCCCTCCCCCCATATCCAGGCTCTTTGCCTTCCAACTTCCTGAAGGACCCATTATCAGCACCTCTCCCGGACTCCCCGATTGCCCAATGCCTTGAATTTGTTCCCTGCCTGTCTTTATTTTTATCTTCAGAACCGGGTTATTTTATTATCAGGAGTACAAAGGGTGTTTGCCACTAGTCACACCACCCTGTCCCCACCAGTTACCTGACGTCAGAGTAGAAAGAAAAATGACACCAGGTAACATGAGAGTACTTACGACATGGAGTTACATTGCGGTTACTGCCCAAGGTACTCAGTTAGCTAGCTTGTTAGTTTCTTGAGACAGGGTCTCCAATAGCCCAGGCTAGATTCAAGCTTACTTCGTAGCAGAGGGTGACCCTGAACTTCTGATCCTCGTGGGTCTGCCTGACAAGCACTGATTACAATCCCGAGACACCCTGTGTGGTGTAGGGGTGTTGGAGGTAGAGACCAGGGCCTCGTGCACTCTTCCAACTGAACTGGTCCCTCCGTCCCTGTCACTTTTATTCATCATGGATGAGAACACAGGCACAAGATCAAAAGGATTCCGTCCTTTTCTTGCTCAAAGTCACACAGGCTATGGTGGGCTAAAGACAATGAAAAAAGGAGAGACCTCAGGGATGCTCAGATAACAGGAAGCAGAGCCAGGCCAACATCTCAGTCAGTCCTATACAAGACCACCTCATCTTCTGCCTGGAAATAGCAAAACAGCCAGAGAGGAACTTCCCAGCCAAGCCAGCCATGCCTAGGACAAGAGGATATGATGGTTCATTTTGAATTTTCTTTTGGGTAGATTTTTTTTTTTAAGAGAAAGGGGTAAGACAAGGTCTCATGTAGCCCAGGCTAGGCTCAAAGTCACTATGTAGTCAAGGATGACCCTGAACTTTGATGGCCCTGTCTTGCTTTCGTAGTGTGAGGTGTATTGGTTTGTAGCCTTGGTGTGTGTAGCCCTTCACTCAGGTTTGGGATGGGTTTTTATACAGCAATAGGAAACCCACACCAACAGGCTTGTTATTCCCGTGTAGGACCATAAGGCTTGTGAGGGTGACTTGCCCAAGGTCCCACAGGTCCATAGGTAGGGATTAGGAGTCAAGGTTAGGGCTCATGTCCTTGCCACTCAAAGCATGGAAACAATGCATTACTGTCACAGTGTGTCCTCAGTCACTGATGGAAGCGCAGCGAGGTCTGTATGAGGTGGTGCCTAGGAACAGCCGCTGACAAGCCAGCAGCTCTTCTTATTCCGGAACATCTGTGTCATGCTGCACACCACAGTAGGGCGGGGCACCTGCTTTCCAGCTGTTCCTCGTGAGTCTACATCAGGGGAGCTCAGTAGGGCGGGTGGAACCTAAAAGCCCGGAGTCTGGACACCACTGTGAGTCTGATTTCTCTACAAGACTTACGGAAGGTTTTCTTTCTTTCTTTTTTTCTTTCTTTCTTTCTTTCATTCTTTTTTTTTTTTTTTGAAAAATATTTTCTGAGGACTAGAGAGATGGCTCCGCAGTCAGGAGAGCCTGCTGCTCTCCCAGAGGACCTGAGTTTGATTTCCAGCACCCACGTCAGGAGACTCACAACTGTGTGCAACTCCAGCTCCAGGGATCCAGTGCCCTCTTCCAGCTTCTACAGGCAGCTAAACATACATGGCACACACATACAAACACACACTCATGTACACTCACACATGCATGCACACACACGTGCATGCACATACACACATACATGCACACACACACTTTTTTAAATCTTTTAAAATGGGGAGTGCTCTGGAGTTAAGAACACTTACTGCTCTAGCAGAGGATCTGGATTCAGTTTCTAGCACCACATGGTGGCTCACAACCATCTGTGAATCCAGTTTCAGGAATCTGAATAGCCTCTTTTGTTCCACAGGTTCATGAATGCACAGGGTATACACACAGCCACCTCAATCAGCACACACACAAACACACATAGAGCCACCTCACACAGCACACACACACAGCATGCACACACAAATGCACATGTGCATGCACGCGCACACACTCATACACACACACAAATATAATGTTAAGTGTGCTCTGATTTAAAAACAACTGACTGGGCTCATCTGCCAGCCCTCCCAAGATTCATGAGTAAATGAAATAAATGGCTGGTTTATCCAACTTCTGTGCTTTCCATCTCTGGGGAAGAATTGGGAACAAGAGGGAGGAATCCACGGTAAGAGATGTGGAACTCAGAGGACCTCTCAGACCTGGCAACAGGTGACCATGAGGAAAGATGCTGGAGACAGCTAGCCAGCTGCAAGCATGAGAAGAGCTGCAGAGACAGGGCAAGAGGAGGCAGCACCCACACAGCCCAGTGCTCACCAGAGAAGTCAGCATGAAACTGGGCATGGTGCTATGCTTAGGAGGTGGAGACAGGAGGATTTTCTTTTCCCATTTTCTTGTATGTGTATGCATGTTTGCATGCGGTGGTCACACATATGTGTGAGAGAGAGCATGCACATGTGTGAGGGCATCTTGAAGGCCTAGACCTGAAACTAGGAAACATTACGATCTATCTTACTCATTGAGGTAGGATCTCTCAAACTCAGAGACCACTGATATAGGTAGTTTCCTGATCTGGCTTGCTTTGGGTATCTACTTCCCAGTGCTGGACTTTTTACAGGCTGGTTGTCACACCCACCCGGGATTTCTGTGGGTTCTGGAGATCTGAACTTCATGTCTTCATGTCTGCATGCCTCTGAGTCATCTCATCTTCTCAGCCCCTGGCAAGAGGATCTTGAGTTCTAGGCCCTGCCTTAAATGTATATAAACTAGAAATAATAGAGTTCCCACCCCACCCCCAAAACCATAATGGAGGTAAATAAGAATAGACAAGGGCAAATATAACTCAGTACTTGACACTTAGGGAGAGCTCAACGTGTGGTAGCTATGACAACCATTCCAACCCAGAGGTCCCTGAAAGTGTCCTCTATGTATCCCCAAATAATGATTCACCCAGAATGTGTGCTTCGGGACAGTAAGGGATTATGAAGCAGAATCAAGAGGTAGGTGGGGCTCAGGGTGTCACACAAAAAAAACGCAACAGGCACCCTGTTCCTGCAGGGCTTCCCTGGAACTGGGAATGAGCTGAGAGGCAAAGGGCCAGAACTGAGAAAGATCTGGCCAAGCTCACCTCCTAGAAAGGCGGAGGGTGAATCCGGAAGCTCCAGATCCCAGCCCTTATAAAAACACATCAGGAGAGTCGTCGCTTGCATCAGGGATGATCCTCTGTATAAAACAAAATCATACTCTAGGGACGTAACAGCTCGTGACAAGTGAGGCCAGACTTGTGAGTGACGTAGGACAGAGCCCTGTAATGGCTGTCATCACGGTCCCTGATCTGAGGTCTAGCAAGGGAGACATTTGAAAAAACTTCGGTGAGTCCATAAATGGCCAATGATGCGTCCGTTCCAAAGTGAAAATTTCACTGTCTCCTCAGAGAGGTCTCTGTGGGCATTGTCAGGCTACCTTTGTAGAGATTGGGGTGGGGTGGGGTGTTGCACTGAGAAGAGTCTGGGAACAAGACAAGAAGGGTCTGAAGTGGGGTCCTGGGGTGGTGATTGGGGTTATAAGTCTGAGATGCAGACTGAAGAAACTTGGGGTTCTAGCTATGTTCCCTCCCCACGTACAAAGCCCAGAGATGAGTCAGGAGAACCTCAGGGCTCACAGGTGTCCCTCTGTCCTCTCTGACAGCCCCTGCCAGCTGCCCTGGCGTCCCTGGGTCCCCAGGGTCAGGCCATTACAGGTGAGATTTATCACAGCAGGTGTGCGGCATGACGGTATATTACCCAGGATTATGGACTGTAACAGAATAATCTCCCTAATGTAATTCAAGATCTCGACATGGCTTATGGCTCCTTAATGTACCTCAGACCGAAGAATTACAGGAACATTCTCCCTCCAGCTCCCCATGTCCCCTCCCTCCCTTCCCTGTCAACCCCTAAGTGATTTAGGCAATTGCCTGCAGCCAGATCTCCGTATCCAGTCATAAGTCAGTGTAGCTCAGTAAACATGACGGGCCAGGAGCTTCTCCCAGCTTCTCCCTTGTCCACAGAAGACTCTTGTCCCTCAATGGGAAGAACAACTATGATCCTGAGATAGCCCCCTAGACACCGAGGTTTGAGCAAGACCCCCATCCATATGATATTTCTCTGGGCTTCATGTCCTTCTCTAGACTCAGAAGACAACCCCAGAGCCACAGAACAATGTTACAGCCAAGAGGTCTTAGGATCTAAGTACCTTTGTCCGTGAACTGACGTTGTGAACTCACCCAACTCAAACAGTAGGTTGTTTCCTGAGAATAGACTGTTTATTGAGCATTTACTAACTACTGGGCACGATTCCAAGCACTTTAAATGATCAATTCATCTAACACCTCCAACAATGTCTGAGTAGGGACATTCTCCATTTTACTAAAAAAACAAAAAAGCTGAGACTCAGACAGGTGACATCAGTGTCACAGATCTATCAAGATGGAAGCTGCCACGTGAGTCCAGGCAGCCTGTTCCCAGAGTCCGAATGTGGTAACCTTCTGATCTATTCATAAAGTGCTAGGCTTTACGGTGCCTGGGAAATTCCCCAACCCCTTGACTCAGGGTTTCATTCATCGACCTAGTCCCAACACTCATATGACAAGGACAGAATGACAGCAGTGACCCCTGAGCTCACTGGCATGATCAGAAAGCTGGGATTCCACCAACCCCTCAGCTCAGGCATGTATGACTTCTCAGCCCAGACTGTCTTGGCTTCTTCTGCTGCTGCTACATTGAGCCCACACCTTACCTCTTCCTTTTCCTAATACACAGAGCAAGGATTCCTCCAGACCTCAGAGCCCAAGGAAAGCAGAGGGAAAGTCTCCCCACATTAGGAAGCAGCCACAGACTAGGGAGAATTCCTCCTAAAATTAGCTCAGTCCCAACAAGGCAGTTTTCTTTACAGGAGATACATCTAGTGAACACCTTCTGCATACATCACCCCAGTCTTTCTGTAAAGTTCTTTCCAGTCCTGAGCACATCCATTGTTCTTAACCTTTAGGGATTCACTGTTTCCAAAGTGAACCAAAATCCATTATAGCAACAAGGACTAAATTCATTGTCCTGGTTCTTTAAATAAAAGAAAAACAAACAGAATTTCAGAAAAAGTACTACACCCTAGCAGCTATAACACACACATGCACAGCCCAGAGACGTGGGCAAGCTGCTAAAACTGGCTGTGTTGTGATGGTGGTCATGGACCCAGATGTCACGGTTCTTGTAATTTAGCTGGGAAGATGTGTGCATGCACAGACACAGACACAGACAGACAGACAGACAGACATGCTCGAGAGCGCGCGCGCACACACACACACACACACATACACTCCCCTTGAGTGTCAGTGGCCACTTTAAATCTCTAGGTAGGGTTACTTGCATATCCATTACCTGTCTTTTGCCTGTGAGCAGTAAGAAGAGAAAACCCAGAAAAGGCTGGGATACAGCTCAGCTACTGGAATTCGTGCCTAACATACATGAGGCCGTGGTGTCCAATTTAAATACTACTAACCTCTGGAGTGGTGGTGCACAAATTCAATTCAAGAATTTGGGTCAGATGTTCTTGGCTATATAGTGAGTTTGGGGCCACCTGGACTATATGAGACTGTTTCAAAAGGAAGGAGGAAGAAGAGGAAGAAGAGGAGGAGGAAGAGGAAGAGGAGGAAGAAGAAGAAGGACAAGGTGGGAGAGATAATCCAGGTGCTTTGTCTGTCTCCAATGTTGATATAGATGGGGCAGGGCAGGTTAGTATGGAGCGGGGTGATTGAGATTAGATAGGAAGTTTAGCAGTCACCTGTCTCTAGCTTTGAGGAAGCCCTGCCCTGGGAGAGGCTTATAGCCATCCTTAGAGGTCCCTGGAGCAGGGGGGGACAAATGGGGTTGCATGCTGCCAGGCCTATGTAGGAAGCCATACGGCCCTTCCAGCATGAGACCCTCTGTGAGGGCCTGCTTCCTTCCTTCCCAGGCTTGTCCTTTTGGCCTCCTCCAGCTCAGGAGTCTAATTCAGCAGAACACTGTTGTTCCAGGAAGTGCCACAAGGGGGCGCCTTCATTTGACTGTAGGGTCAAATGTGTAAGGTCAGGATGCCAGACTCGAATTGGAGGTCAGGGAACCCAGGAAAGAGTCTCTAAGCTACAAAGACTGTATTCTAAGCTCTTGAAGGACAGAGACCTGGCTTTAGATGTTTCTTCCTGCCCTCACTTAAGTGTGCTTGGTAAGGTGATTTCTGTCGTGTCCTTTGACTGTCTGATTCACTAGGCCATGAGGCAAGCATAATGACCTATCCTTTACAGTTGGGAGAACTGAGGTTCCCAGAGGTCCAAGACTCACATAGGGTCACATGACAAACCCCCAGCATAGCTGATAATAGCCTGATAGCCTGGGTCTCCTGACTGCTGGCCCAAGTCTTCTGATATCCCAGCCTCTTCCAAGAACTTACACCAGGCTGAGCACACTACAGAAAAGACAGATGGAAGCAAGCATGCATGCGTGGGTGAGTGGATGGATGGATGCATGCATGCATGGATGAACAATGCATGGATGGATACATGGAGGCATGGAAACATGGATGAATGGATTGATGGATGCATGAATGGATTGATGGATGCATGGATGGACAAACGGATTGATGGATACATGGATGGATGAATGGATTGATGGATGGATGCATGGATGGACAATGCATGGATGGATGTGTATGTACATGCATGGAGGCATGCGTGGATGCATGAATGGATAGAAGGATGATGGATAGATGGATGGGAAGGCCCTTTGGACAGTCTTTCTGGGAGAACTGTATTATGTACTGGTCCACAGGGCACAGGGCTAATTGAGGTCTCAGCTTCGCTCTCTGCCCTTCCCAAGTCACAATCTTCTCTGACCATGAGACTCTCAAAGCAGAAAGCAACTGACACAGAGTCTGATTCATTTGTAAGGATGAGGAAGGCAAGGAGCAGCCAGGACAAGTGGCCAGCTCACCCCAACAACAGGTAGGTATCTCCTTAGAGCTCCTTGCATGAAACTTACTGGGTTTGAGGGTGGGTCCAGATTTCTTTCAGAGCTGCTCATCTGGGACTCAGATAGCAGCGGGCTGCTCAGGTATGCAATAAGTCCTGTGTTCAGTCACCAGCACCACAGAAACTAAGTGTGGCACTGCACACCTCCAATCCCAGCTACTAGGAAGATGGAGATGGGAGGTCATCCTTGGTTATGAGTAGGTAGGGTGTTAGAGGCCAGCCTTGGACACATGACCTCATCTTTTCTTGTGTGGGTCGGGATTGGTTTTTTGAGACAGGGTTTCTCTGAGTAGCCCTGGCTGTCCTGGAACTCTGTAGACCAGACTGGCTTCAAACTCAGAGATCTGCTTGCCTCTGCCTCTCAGAGAGACCCCATTTTTTAAAAGGCAATCAAAGCTGCTGTTTCCATGGCACCTGACTTAGGAGAAAACCGAATTCAGTGTGTAAATATGTGGCATGCTACACAGCAATAAATGTCACTGGCACAGGAGAGTGGGGCAAAGGACATGGACCTCCTGCTATAAAAGCTGAATTACAGGAGTGTCTACTGGAGGATTTTAGACAGAAGACAAACATTACCTGACCTCAGTTTCAAAATAACCCTTGCTGCTCTATGGAGAATGAATCTGAGAGCAAGAAGGCACAAAGATAGGTTGGGGGATTGCAATATTCTGTTGTTGTTGCTGTTGTTGTTGTTGTTGTTGTTGTTGTTGTTGTTGTTAACAAAATCTCAACCATTTGATTTTACCAGTGAAGACTTGGGAGCAGATGCTGGGCTGAAAGCCTTCTAGCTCAGAAAGGCAGAGAACCCAGTTGATCTTACTCCTCAACCAGTGTCCCAGAAAGAATGCCCTCTACCACTCTGTCTCAAAAAGCCTGCTTTAACCCCAGCACTTGGGAGGCAGAAACAGGCGGATTTCTGAGTTCGAGGCCAGCCTGGTCTGGTCTACAGAGTGAGTTCCAAGACAGCCAAGGCTACACAGAGAAACCCTGTCTGGGGAGGGGGGGAAGCTGCTTCAACTGAATGTCCCTCCCCTCTACTTCCTCTTCGTCTATTCCGCCAACTCTCTCCTACTCTCTACCATTTCCTTCTTAATAATCCTATGGTCACTTCCTGTCAACTGGCTGCTTTCCCCATCGCTTGACCTATAGCTCACTTTATTTAATCTTGGTTACAATATTCAAACAGAAAGCTCTCAAATTAAAGGTGTGTGCCAAGGCTCAGCTACCTCACACCTAAAACCAGGTTTTTCCAGTAAATAAGACAAGCTCAGGGTTCACGGTATGATCAAATATCTTGCAACAATATTCTATCAAGAAAACATGGTGGCTGGGGGGAGGGGCCTGGAAACGGCTCAGCAATTAAAAGTACTGGCTGTTCTTCCTGAGGTCCTGAGTTCAATTCCCAGCCACCACATGGTGGCTCACAACCATCTGTAGTGGGATCTGGTGCCCTCTTCTGGCCTGCAGGTATACATGCAGATAGAGTACTTGTATATATAAATCTTTGAGGGAAAAAAATGGCTGCTGGAAATGTAGCTTGTATGATCAAGTACTTGCCTAGCATGCTTGACACCCTGGATCCCACCCCCAGAACAACATAACCCAGATGTGGGGATCATAACACATAGAAGAAAGAGGCTGGAAGATCGGGAACTTACCCTCAGTTATATATCTAACTTGAAGATCAGTCTAGGAGACAAAAGACCAGGAGTGGTAGGAAAAGAAGGGAAGGGAGGGAACAGGAGGGAACAGAATGGAGGAGGAAAGAAGGGTTGGAGAGACAGCTCGCACCTAACATAAACGCATACTGACTGCTTTTGCAGAGGACCCTCTTGGAGTCCCCGGCACACAGTGGGGATGGCTCATTACTGCCTGTAATCAGATCCAGGATCTCTTCTGGCCTCTGGAGACAACAGCTCATGTTTGTTTGTGTGTGTGTGTGTGTGTGTGTGTGTGTGTGTACACGAGCGCGCTGTACATGCACACACACACACAATTAAAAGCAAAATCTTATTTTAAATAAGTATGTATTCAAAGAAAGAGCTGGAGAGATGGTCCAGATGCTAGGAGCACTCACTGCTCTTGCAGAGGACCCAGGTTTGGCTTTCAGGCCCAACAGACTGGTTCACAACTGTCCTATCACTCCAGCTCCAAAGATCTGACCCCTGCTTCTGGCCTCCCCAGCTCCTGCATGCCTGTGGTGCAGAGGAACGAAAGGATGCAAGAAAAATGGTGGCTTGGGACCATACTATGGGGAACAGCAGGCTCTGGACTTACTCCTGAGGCAAAAATAAACTATGTTAAGGCACCTCAGAAGGCAGAAGAGTTGGTAAGTACCCCCAAGATATTCTGGAAACACAGGGGAAAAGAGTTTGCCCTTTTCTGAGGTAAAAAGGACTGAAAAATGTTAAGGACAGGGTGGAGTATGGCAACGAGGTTTTTGAGGTTGCGTGGACGGAATCTGAGATGCCTACTAGATGTTCAAGTGGTAACAGGAAACTGGATTCTTGGGTCTTCGGGTGAAAGAGAAGGACAGATAAATGGCTGAGCTAAAAGAACAAAGCCGAAAACACTCAGGTCTCCCGACTCCCAAGGGAACTCTTTTCCCAGTAAAAAGAAAGCATGCTCTCACACACAATGGACACGTGGGATCTACGTGCTCAGAAAGTTAGGGCGCAAAAGAAGAAATACGGTAACTGCGCACACTCTGCCTCCGTTCGGAGCTGTGGGAGCTCAACCACTAGGCCGGTGCCTGCAGCCCGCAGGTTATCTGCCAGAACGTAGGCAAGGAGCGGCCCAGGGCTCCGCGTTCCTTGCGAGAGTTGCTGCGGTTCCTAAGGATGAGAGGTGGATCTCTGAGGTCTGGATCTCTTCTCGGTCTTGACTCATTTCCTAGAACCATTTACTTAACCTAGTTGTTCAGCCTCCTGGAGCTAGCCAGGAAGGACAAGAAAGAATCTTCCTGCTCGCGACAGTGGCCAAACTCCCTCCTCGTGCAGTCCCAGGCTGCATCTCCCAGATCTCCTGGGTGTCATCCTTTGGATTCCAAGTGGCAGTTTGAGACTTGGGAATCCTGGGAAGTCTATCCTCGATTTCAGAAGAAATCAAGGAGAGGGGTAACCTGCCCAAGGCCTCACAGTGAAGTCCAAAGTTGTGCCAGTGTCTGTGGTGCCCAGTATTTCGGCTATCCAATAAGCATTGGAGACCCCATGCAACCAGGGGAGTCGAGGGACTTCAGTTCCGTAATTACCAGCCCTGTGAACTCAACGCTCTTCCTCTCCGACGTGTCTCAATTTCCTTTTCTGTATAAAAGGAATGGCTCCTGCCCTGCCTTCCTGTCCTATAGATGAACAAATGATTTTAAAAAAAAAAAGAAAAAAGAAAAAAGAAAGCAACAGCTGTTCTTGACGAACGTGGCACTGTCCTGGACTCCTGGCACCAGGCCTTGTGTCCTCCCAGCTTTGTAAAGTAACGTCACCCCTCTAGTCATGGAGAATGAGGGGATTAGAGGCAGCGGGCAGGCCCGAAAGTAACCCCAGCACAAAGCCACGGTGTCTGCCCTGCCCTTAGGGACTCAGGGGTCAGTGACAGGGGGCTTGGAAGAGTAGGAGGAGGGGCAGGGGAAGCGGAAGTTCCCGCTCCGAGGCCCCACTCCTCGCCACCCCCAGCCGGCCCGGGGGCAGGTGAAGAGAGACCGGGCTCTGCTCCAGGTGGCGGGGCAGAGACGGGGGTGGGGGAAGGCCCGGCAACAATGGCACTTTTATTTGGGACTGCTGGGTTCAGAGAGGGTGGGCGGAGGAGGAGGAGGAGGAGGACGCCGACCGGGCCGCGGGGGAGGGGACCGGCCGCAGCATCTGGCTACACACCTGCTCCTGCTTAACCCTGTGCTTGCTGAGCGCTGGGTTGGCGGGGGCGGGCTAAGCCACAGCAGAGACTGGGGGACACCTCCCTTGGGCCCTTGGCCAGACTTGGAGATCTTCAGGAGCAGAAGCAAAAGGGACCCCAACAGAGACAGAACTCTCGATGCGCTCGGATATGCCCTTGGACCTTGGTGGGTCGCAGCAGGCTGGAGAGCAAATCTGGGTGGCTTTGGGGGGACGAGGGGAGGCGACGACTCCCTGCCGGCCTACGGCCACTCCGAGAAGCCGCCTTTCGGCAGGCCTTGCGGCGGCCAGGATCCTCCCAAGCGACGCGGCTGGTCGCGCGGCTCGCTTCCAGGCTCGGCGCTGCAGGTGAGCCGGGCGCCCCCGCACACAAGCCCGAGACTGAGGCTCGCGGACGCCCCCTGCCGGCGGGGAGGCTTGAGCCCCGCGCTGCACCTGCCCGCACCCCGGACCCACCCTCTACCCCCAGCCCTTCCCAAGCCCGCCGCTCCACGGTGTTCTTCCCCCCACCCCACATCCCCAGGCCGGTCCGAGGCCTGGCACACAGACTCGCTGCACAATCCGAGCTTGTTTGTAGGCGGAGGAGTTGAGCCGGGTGCGGCGGCCCTGAGCCAGCCCACTGATCCCATAAAATATTATTTGTGTTTAAAAATTCCAGTAATTGGCTATGCAGCCGCTTTTTCCGAGCCCCGTGCCAAGCGCAGTAAAAATTCGCAGTCCGGCCGGAGTTATTTTCATCATGCAAATTCCCATTTTCTGTAAACAGGGTTAAAACGTTTGGAAGGCTCCCTCACTCCACCCCCCCCCCCCACACACACACACACACACCACCGCCACCATCCTCCACGGCTGCAGCTAGAGAGGAAAAGTTAGAAGGGCATTGGTCAAACTGGTCTCGATCCTGAGGTTACCTGGGTAATTGGAGAGCATAATTCAGATAGTTCCCGGAATCAATGTCCCTTAAAGACCAGCGCCTGGACTCTTAACTGGGTAAACTCCCATTTCAACCCCCGCCTCATCCTCCATCTGAACAACATATATCATTAAATCATGAAATTGTTGCTGAAATTCTGTTTTTGTTTTTTAAAAATTAACTTTTATTAGGGGGACGGGCAGTTGCCATAGGACAAGTTGCAAGAGCCAGGCTTTGCTTTACACACTCTGGGTCCCGGGAATGGTCATTATACTTGGCAACAAGAGGCAGCCGTGTTTTCTCTTTTATCACACTGAGGCCCAGAGAACAGCTTCTTCAACGTCACATGGTAAATTTGTACTAGAGCTCAGGCCCACACGGGTTGCCCAGTGGCCCAGTCGTCAGGACCCCTGCAGGGGCTGAACAGTAGAAGGCAGAAGCAGATGGCCAATGTTTTACCCTCCACGGGGAGAAACTGACTCCGGGCACAACTGCGCACAACTGCGGGGGAAGCCTGCAACACCCAAAGTGCCCACTTCCTGTCCTTGCCTAGAGGGAGGAGGGGGGAGTCCCAGGCAGGGCCTTGGAAACCCTGACTAATGGGCAGGAGCCTCTGCCGGACTCCGCCCAGAGTAGGTTGTTGTCGACTGCAGGGAGCTACTGAGAGGGAAAATTACTCACGTGGGAGAGAGGGATTGTTTTTAAGTAGAGGCAGATGGTAGAGAGGTGAAATTCCGAAAGAAAGTACGCAACACTTTGTGGCCGGTGATGTGTATAATTTGCAATATCTGAGACCTACTGTGTGCCAGCCACTACTTTTTGTTTGCGCCATCTACTCTGCACGAGCTGGAGAGATGGGAACTAACTTGCTTCCCACTTTGCAGATGAAAATACCGAGGCTCTAGGACATGGAGCCGGTTGCCCAGGGTAGCCAATAAGAATCCCAGTCACCCACACCCACTTCCCCATAGTCACCTCTTCAGGCAGCCTTTGTGAGCTTCCTTCTTTGGCCTGGATCCTGTGCCTCGGGCCTTCCAAGCCATCAAACCCTAGACCTTTCTTCTCCTTTAAGATTCCCTAGATAGGCGGCCTAGCTGTGGTCCTGAACATGATCTCCTTACTCTAGCCAATAAAAACACGGAAGAAAGACGACAAAGGAGCCACACAAGGATACCTGGTAGTCACCCACCCCCTCGCGCATCAAGACAATCACACACCTTAAAGCTGAAACAAAGCCTGGCGTTCCAGGTCACAGGCATTTCAGCACCAACTGGAGGGCAGAGAGACCTGGCCAGTTCTTTACTTTCCTGCTCAGAAATCAGCCCCAAGCTTAGGACTCCAGCTACACTACTGTAAAAATTTAGGCTCTCCATGCCTGTTATTTCAGTACTCGGGAGGCTGAGACCAGAGGATAATGAGTTTGAAACCAGCCTGGGCTAACCAAGAGACCTGTCAAAAGCAAAACATAAAAATAAAAAATAAAAAACCACACCCACGTCAGATTCTTGTTTTCCAGTTAAATTTAGTGAGCATCAGAGTTTATCATCAGTGTCTAGAAACACTCTCAACGTCAGGCACAATGGTAACTGCCCACATACTAAACTCTGAAGGTACAGGCAGACAGATCATACCAGACTAACTTGGACTACAAAGGAGATCTGGCCTCAAAAACAGGCAGGCATTGCTGGTGCTAGCCTTTAATCCCAGCAGCACCTGACTCTCCAGAGGAGAGGGGTCCCCAGCTGAACTGTGGGCTCTGTGTGATATGTCATCCATTCCACAGAGGAGCTGGGGAAATGGGAGGAGAGTCAACATCCCAGAGAGCCTAAGGCGCCAGATTTGGTAACGACACTATGGCTCCTTTGGACATATGACTCACAAGGATGATGTCACAATAGGTTTGAAGGTGTGGCTCTTCCCTTTAAGCTAAGATAAAGCAATTCTTCCTCACATTCCCTTCCCTTCTACTCCCAAGTGGATAGGATGGAGTGGCATGGGCATGTCCCATGGCCTGTCAGCCACTGGGCAAGTGACTTCGGAGGTCCATCTCATGGACAGACATGGGCAGAAATAATCTCAAACCCAAATCTACAAAGAAGTACCGGTTAGAAATGTGTGTGTGTGTATGTGTGTGTGTGTGTAGTACATGCGTTGGGTGTGATATATATATATATATATATTCCCCACTATGGCTCAGTAAGTAAAGCTCTCTGTAAATGTCCTTGAAATGCCACATGCCAGGCACCAAACCATAGGTAATGGTAGCCATTAGAGAGGATAGAGAGGTTGAGGGGACCAACATGAGGTGTCTGTGAAGGAGATGAATGGTCCAGGCTTTGAGCTTGCTTGTCCTAACTGATAGAGTTTTGTCAGGCAGAGGGACTGAGAGCCAGGTGTAGCAGGACAGATGAGGGATCCAGCACTGGAAAGCTGCAGCAATCAGGGGAACTGAGAGTTTGAGGTCAGCCTGGGCTACTTAGTGAGATACTGCATCAAAAAAAAAAAAAAAAAAGTTAAGGGGGTAGGGTGGTGTTGTCAATATATTCTAAGTGGCAAGATTAGCATCCAAACAGTCCAGCATTGGTAGGCCTAAAGCCTAAATCTGGGGTGACAGGGTTAGCTAGGAAAGGTGGGGCTAAGATAGGGAGATTTGGTTCCCCAACCCTGAATCTGTTTATTCTGGATTCTCTTGATGTGCGGTTCCTACCACCCCTATTTTTTTTAAAGAGGAAAGATGGGTGAATTCTATCTTCAACCCTATCTCCAAGATCTCATCAGTGGAAGATATCTGGGACAATGAAAAGCATGAGGAAGAGGAGGAACAAGAAAAGGAGAAGGAGAATGTAGACCAAGAGCAAGAGAAAGAAGAGCAAAGCAGGTGTGTCTGGACACAGCGCCTTCCTTCTTCCTCCCATCCCTCCAGCTCTGGAGATCCTCAGTCTATGATCTTATTGGCCTTTGCTCCTCAGTCTCCTCTCCCTGACTCCACTCTTCCTTCCTTTTGCTCAGGATCAAGGCCCTTCTCGGAGTACCCAAGCAGAACTCAGTGTGGGGCCTGATGGCTTGGCCCAGGCCCTCCCGAGAGCAAGCCCGGTGGTGGGAAGAGTTCTCCCTGCCCCCACTCCGCGGACCCTGCCTCTGCCGCTGCAGACTGAGCTCAAAGATGAGGCTCCACCCCCTGCCCTCCATGACTTCCTGCCCCACGCCTAAACCCTTGCCGTCATTGTCTTCTAGAGAAGAGTCTAGCTGGCTAAGAAGCCAGCCCCTGATGGAGCCTCTACCAGCGTCCAGATTGAAGACCCCCAAAGCAGCTCCCAGACTTCCCCCCAATGTCTCCCCTAAGAGATCTACCATTCCCAAGACCGGGCGACAGCCGACCCCAATGTCAATGTGGCCTCCCATTATTATCAGCCATCCCTCTAAGAGCTCCGCTCTTAAGGCACAACACACACTCTCTGCCAAGGAGGCCTCCCATACCCCAGGTGCCTGGGGCAATCCTTTGCCTCATCTTCCTTCAAAATAAATATTTTTGTTACACCAGCAACACCGGTCTAGGCACTTTCGGATGTATTCGCTCATGTAATGTTCACAATGTTTCTAAAAGATTGAAGCCTGGGTCAGGTTCCTCCCTCCCCGCCTCCCAACAGGGTCTCCTGCTGCCCAGACGGATCTCAAACTTGCTCTACAACCAAGGAAGACCTCGACCTTCTAATCCTCCTGCCTCACGTTGGCCTGCTCGGGCCACAGGCATGTGTCACAATGCCCAGTGTATGGTCTGAGCTACAGCCTTAGCTTTTTACTTAGGTCTCTTTGGCTTGGGAGATTTATTCAATTATTTATGTCAGTGTGGACTCCGGGATATTTGTTACACTTGGAGTATTTAACGTTGCTGTGTTGATTCGGCTGCTCAAGCTGTTCTTGTTCCGGTCACGGGGGGCTTCTGACGTATTCTGTGTCCCTTTGGCGTACGCCTGTCAGCCTGAGCTTTGATGAAGGGCTTCTTTTGCCTTGGTTCACTTAAACGGTTTCATGCACCCTGGAACTGTAAAGCACTAGGAAGCTAGGCGTGAGGCACATGCCTATAATCCTGGCACTTGGGAGTTAGAGGCAGGAGGATTGCCGTAAGTTCCAGGCCAGCCAGGGCTACATAGGGAAACCCTGTCTCAAAAGGCTAATGTTCAGAACCCATTGCGGACTTGTGTCTTATCCTGGTCTAGAATTAGCTGTCTCTCCAAGGTACCCTGCTCCGTTTTATTGGAAGCCTAGATGTGAGAATTGTGTGTGTTTGTTACTACTACAGTCAGAGGGGTGTGTGTGTGTGTGTGTGTGTGTGTGTGTGTGTGCAGGTGCATTAACACATACAGTTGCATATGCACATGTGTGCATGTACAAGACGAGAGGACAGCTCCAGCTATCATTTTTAGATGCCACACATCTACCCATCTCCTTTGTTTTTTTCTTTTTTCTTTTTTCTTTTCTTTTTTTTTTTTTTTTTTTTTTAAAGACAGGGTCTCATCCTGGACATGACATGCCTTTAATCCCAGCATTCAGGAGGCAGAAGCAGGCAGATTCTCTGAGTTCAAGGCCAGCCTGCCCTACTATGCGAGTTTCAGGACAGCCAGAGCTACACAGATAAACTCTGTCTCAAAAAACCAAAAGTAAATTAATTTAATTTAATTTAAGATAGGGTCTCCCAGTAACCTAGAACTTGTCAGTTTGTCTAGACTGGCTGACCAGAGAGGCACAAGGATCCATATGTCTCTACCTCAGCAGTTAAGATCATAAATTCCCTCCACCATGCACAATATATTGTGCCATGAATCCACCCTGAGTTGACAAAGGAAGAAGCTGAGCTCTGAGAGGCAAAGGATGCCTATGGCTTTGTAGTTTCCAGCATTCAGAGTGGGGCCTGGCTGAGCTCAGCTCAGATGGAGCCAACTATTGTCCAGTATAAGTGTGGCCATGGGGACTCGGGTCCCCAGGTCTGTGCATCAAACACGTGCACCTGCTGGGTCTTACCACCTTATTTGTATTTGTTTTATTCTATGTGTGTAGGCATTTGCCTGCGTGTACGTCTGTGCACTACGTACATGCCTCATGCCTGAGGAGGCCAGATGAGACCACTGGATGCCTTCGAACCAGAGTCATAGACTGTTGTGAGCCACCATGTGGGTGCTGGGAATTGAACTCAGGTCCTCTAGAAGAGTAGGCAGAGCTAACTGATGAGCCACACATCCCCTCCCTACCACCCACACAACTTACATTTTGCTGAGCCTGGAGCTCAGTGATGCGGCTGGAGTAGGCGGCTCAGCAAGCTCCCGGAATCCTCCTGTCTCCGTCTCTAGCACTAAAAGGTTTGCTTTCCTTTCTTTTTGACATAGTCTCAAAAACCCTGCCTTACTGCATCTAGCTTTTTTTTTTTTTATATATATAGATTTTGAAGATCTGCGCTCAGCTGTTCCTGCTTGCACAAGTAACATACCCACTGAGCCATCCCCCTGGCCCACAGCTGAGATCTTTGCAGTAATGAGAATTTTCCCTCTCTGGCTCCTCCCTGACTGTATACCACCTCCCACCTCTGTGTCTGTGCTTCTTGGTGCCAGCCCTTCCTCTGACATCCCTGACTCTGTCGTCATTATCTATCTGTCCCTTCCTCCCCTGACTCCCCCCTGGGTCTCACTACATGGTTTTGTCTGACTTGGACCTCATTGTGTAGACCAGAATGGCCTTGAACTCAGAGATCCACCTGCCTCTTCCTCTCAAGTGCTAGGATAAAAGGTGTGCGCCACCATGTCCAACACCAATGTCTAGTTTTTCCTCTTTGTCCATTTCCAGTCCCCGACCCCATGTCTCACCATCTGGGTTTGGTTTTTTTTGGGGGGGGGGGGAGCTTTTTTTTCATCCCTTGCTCTCTCTACCTTCTAAGGCTGCCTTGTGCTGTCTGCTTCTGCCTTGGTGGCTCTCTCTTGTCCTTGGGTCTGCCTTTGTTTCTGGCTTTCCTCAGGACCAAAAGGTAATCAGGGTCCCAGGAGGAAAGCAGCTTCCCCTCGAGTTGGTTCAAGAATTAGATTGTAATGAGGACTTATAGAAAGGCCATTGCTGGAGCCCAGAGGAGGAGCCGTGGACATAGACACTCCAGAGGCCAGCAGTGCTGAGTGTCAGCTCCGCCTGGAAAGGGTAAGAAAGCAGCCATTGTCTTAAGTCCAGCAAAGACTACAACCTGGAAGAGCAGAGGCCCAGAAGGAGCTGCAGACTCCAGAATGCAGCCTTCCCAGGGATTTCAGGCTACTCCACCCTCACCCTCCCATCCTTAGCTTTTCCTGTTGGCCACACCCAAGAGAAAGGGAGTAGTCACCTCCCTGGGCCCAGACAGAGGTGAGGAGCAAGACAGGACAGTAGCATCCTGGGAAAAAAAGGACAGACAGGGCCATCACTTCCCAAAACCTGGCTGAGCAAATCCTCCCCACTCCCCAACCTTCTACCCACTTTCCACTCCCCCATACTCCTATCCCTCCATCCCTCACTCCCACCCCACTCCCATCCTCATCTTCACCACCCAGGACAGGCTCCCAACCCCTCCTGGGCCAGAAACCCAGAGTGCAGTGCTGGGGCAGATCTCAGCACTGCCCCTTACTGTCAAGGCCATATACGTCCCTACTCAAGACACTCCCTGCTCTGCTGGGATTAAATGTGTGTGTCCGAAATCCCAGGATAATAGTTACTTATAAGAGAAACACATTTATTTCTCCCACAGTGGGAAGCCTTATACTTGAGACTCTCAGGGGCCTGGCAGCATAGCTCAGTAGGTAAATGGCTTGCAGCACAGGCTGTGGACCTGAGTTTAGTGCCCAGAAAACACATAAAGATGAACTGACTCCACAGTCATCTGACCTCTGCGTGTGTGCCACGAGACACACACACACCCACACGCATGCATTATACACACACTTTTTTTTTTTTTAAGCTCGGAGTTAGTTTGGTCGTTCACGAAGTCCTCAGAATTCCAAGCGGCTCCTCTTGAGTCATCTTCCTGAACCCACGGCTTCTACCTCATGACCTGATAGGGCTCTTCAGGCTCCAGCCATCACACCCACGTCGGTCAGCAGCAAAACATCCTCCAAGGATCCCAACTGACATGTAAGCATTAGCACAAACTGTGTCAAGGTCATGCTGAGCTACAGAGGGAGCTGGAAGATAGACTCTTTCTTCTGAATGGGAGTGTGTACAGCAGAGGAATCACTGATCCATCGTTATACTAAGGAAGACAGCGGATACCTACCTGGGCCAGCTACCGGGCCAGCTACTAGCACATCGTGTGGAGAGCAGGTGATGCTGCAGGGTTGGGGTGTTAGGAAAATGGGGACCTTAGCTGCCCCATCCCTGGCTCTCTTTCTCCAGAGCTATCTCCCTGCAGCTATCTTTCCCTTCTGCTGAATGACTCTAACATGCACACACTATTGAAACCACCACCCAGCAACCTGAATCATCTTTCTGCCCTTTCCTTTTTCTACTCCAGTGCAACCTATAAATAGCCTTCCCTGCCTTGCCCCTCTCCTGACCCCACCTGCTAATGGGCTCTCCCTCTCCTAGCTCCACCTATTTCACAGACCCACCCTCTCCTGGTTCCTCCTATTCCACAGAACTCTTCCTCTCATGGCCCCTCCTACTTCACAGGCACACCCTCTCCTGACTCCTCCCATTTCACAGGCACACCCTCTGACTCCTCCCACTTCACAGACCCACCCTCTCCTGACTCCTCCTACTTCACAGACATACCATCTCCTGACTCCTCCCATTTCACAGGCACACCCTCTCCTGACTCCTCCCACTTCACAGACCCACCCTCTTCTGACCTCTCCTATACCACAGACACACCCTCTCCTGACTCCTCCCACTTCACAAACTCTCTCCTGACTCCTCCCACTTCACAGACACACCTTCTCTTTACCCCTCCCACTTCACAGGCACCCACCGGCCAATAGGCCTAAAAGGTTGTCATAGACAAAGCATTTACTGTGTTCTGAGCTCTTCCTAACTTCACAACCACCTCAGAAGACAAATCAGCAAAGGAGATTGCCATGTGAGAGGGCACACCAGATTCAACTCAAGTCCAAGGCCAGCTGACTTGCTTATGTTCAGCCTAGTGGGGCCGGAAGAAAGGCTGGAAGCCCTCTGTCCCTGGGGATGCTCACCACACCTTTCATACTTTATCTGTCTCTTCATCCTAGGGTCTGGACAAGAGCAGGAGGTAAAGAGACCACATTCCTCCTGCAAGTCAGAAAGTCAGAGATGCGGTCAAGATGTGGGTTGGAGGTCCGGGCTGGCCCTCTGCTGAGGGGGCTGTGAGACGAGCAGATGGTCAGAGAGTTGGGAGGGGATGTAAGTGCCCACATTCTGAATGCTTCTGTCCTGTTCTCTGGGGACACAGCTTTGTTCAGGGGTTCACGTTCCTCTGAGTAGGGAAGAAGAAGAAAGCTATTCTCCCTTCCCTGACTAGCCTGCCACAGCCCCTTACAAGGCTCATAGGAGCTGAGGCATGTCGGGAAGGAGGTCATTAAAGACATAGATTACTGTAAGGCTGAGAATCGTAAGTGCCCCAGAAGTGGTTATATCATTCTGAGGAGGGAAGGGGAGAGGCCCCAAGTAGGAGGAAGATAAGAAGGGAAGAGTAGGAGGTCATATCTGAGGGGTTGGCTTCTGCAGTCATCCCAGGAACCCATCCCTTCTTCCATCTTCAAGGACAACATGAAAAGGCAGAAGGTGGGGAGGAGAGGCTGGCTAGCTACCCTGAGAGTCAACTAGGACAAGTGACTGACTCACATCCAAGCCTTCTCCCTAGCCCAGCCTCAAGGAAGCAGAGAGCATTAAGCATTCAGGGTCAAGAGGCAAAGACAGGCTACTAGCTTCCCAGTCTATCCTGATTGCTAGCTGTCATCCGACTCTCCCATCCCCATCCCCCACCGCCATCCCCACCCCAGCCATGGGCACACTGTCCACCTTACCCATCTCTTTCCAAGAACACTGGGTTCAGAACACTACACTTCTCCAGGTCCTGCTTCTTAATGGCTGTGTGGCCTTGAGCAAATCGCGTAGCTTAGAGCCTCAGTGTGTCTGTCTCAGGAGTCATATGCTTCATAGATGCAGGCTGCCGGCTGTAATGGTGTACATCCCTTTAGACGGGTCACTGTGAGTTCCAGACCCGCCTGCTCTACATAGTGAGTTCTAGGACAGCCAGGGCTACAAAGTGAGACCCTGTCTCAAAAAGGAAAGGGAGGTAGAAGGAGCTGGAAATATAGCTCAGCAATTTAGACCTCTTCCTTTTAGAGGACCTCTCGGCTCCTTTTCTCAGTAACTACAGGGCAGTTGCTACTCTTAACTCCAGTTGGGGGAATCCAGCGCCCTCTTCTGGCTTCCAGGGACTCCTGACACGTACGATACACATAAACTCGTGCAGGCCCACACACAGACACAAAAATAATAATTTTTTTTTTAAATCATAGCTGTTGGAGCTAGACTAGACTTGAAAGGATCCTGTGACAGAATAGCTGGGAAGCTGGAAGCATCAAACCCAACGAGCTTCCTGGAGGGAAGGGGGCGCCAGGGACCTGCAGGGGGCGCTATGAGAGCGCTCCCATCAGCACTGGAGGAGCTGCCTGGAGACGGGGTGCAATCCATCTGTGTGCGGACACCCCCAGCTCTACAAACTCCCCCACCCAAACCGAGTTCCTCGAGGGCTCAAGCAACCCCTCTCTATGCACTGTAGGGTCCCCGTGGGCCACCCCAGGGCTGGCTGGCCTCCCGCTGCGGGGCCGGGGCCACGAATGGGCGCGTCAACTGGGGCAAATTAACACGTAGCAAAACACCCCAGCACCTGGAGAAACAGGAGCCGGGCTGGGGGAGGGGGCCCGAGCGGGCGATAATTCACCCGGGCGTCCTGCGGCCTCCCGCCGCCCCCCAGCTCGGCCCGCAGCCTCCGGTTTCAAAGGCGGACAAATGGCGCACTGTGCGGCTGTGAGGCTCCCTCGCTAAATCTTCCTGTCTTCGACTCCGTGTAACCTGAGCCTCCCGCGCTGACCCTCCCCCGGAGGCCTAGGGGGACCGGGAGGGGTGCTGGAGGAGGGGGAAGCCCAGGAAAGTCTGAGCCTTCTTTGCTTCTCTTAGCCGGGGTCAACTCCCGCCCATCTCAGTGGCTGCCCTGGTCCCTCAACCGTGGGGGTCTCCCCCAACCCTGGGATGCAGAAGTAACGTAATGTGTGCATGCTTCTTTGAAAGGGAGCTCCCTGCTTCTAGATTCTTCAGTGTAGAATAGGGTATGCAGATGTATGTGAGGTGGACTGGCTGGGGGAGATCGCATGCGGAAAAGTCATTTTTTTTTTTTTTTTATAGTGGAGATGGAGGAGAGCATAGTCATCGCCTGGCCATCTCAGGCACAAACAGAGCCACCTGCAGACCTTCCTCGTGTGCTACTAGGAAGGAACCCGACCGACAGGGAGGCAAAAGAAAGGTCAGATTTTCCCTGGCCAGCACCACCCGGGAAGCTGACAGAACCTGAATGCGATCCTCAGATATCTGCCTGGCTGCAATCCGGACCAGGGTCAAGTGGAATCCCAAAATCCCTTGCGAGACTAGTTCAGGCTTCTGAAAGCCGAGGGGCTTTAATTAAAAGGGGAGTTGTCTGAACGGGGGAGGGGCGACAGCCGAGGTGAAGGGCAGGGTTAGGCCGCTGTTGAACCCAAGAGAGAGTCAACAAGGCAAAGGGTCAAGACACAGAGCTGAGGGCTGGGGTCATGGAATCGGCAGATGTGGCAAGGATGCCCACACAGATGGAGGAGGGAAGTGCTCCTGGCAAGGCCTGCCGGGTTAATAAAACCTCATTCCTTCTGTAAGCAACCAGGTATACTGGAACACAACTTAATCCCAGCATTCTGGATGCAGAGGCACAGAGATTGCCGCAAATTCCAGGTCATTCTGGATTACATAGCAAGAAGCTGCCTAAAAGACAAAACAAAACAGACAAAAAGACGGGCTGGTAGAGCCCTTGCTTAGTGTACATGTAGCTTTGTCCTGTAACCCCAAAACTTGGGAGATGGAAACAGGAAGATCAGAAGTTCAAAGTTATCCACAACTACATAAAAGCCAGCCTGGGATGTTGTCTTTAGAAAGAAAAGGGTCTGGGCTCAGTAGTGGAGTGCTTGCCTTATGTGGGTGAGGTCCTGGGTCAGTCCTCAGTACCAAAGACTCTTGTGTGCACTCATTCTGTACCACATTAAATGGGACTGAGTAAAACATAAAGTCTGCCCCTCTGTGCTTACTGGTGATTCCGTCACACAGTGGCCAAGGCTGTGGAGACAAAGCTAGGAATGGTTAGCAAGTGACAGGGTGTATATTACATGCTGGGACTGAACATGAAGGCCTGTGGGAAGTGAGGGAGCCAGCTCAGTAGATACCTGGAGTTTCTAGCCAAGAAATGGGCACAGGGAGGAAAAATCCCTGTCCGAAAGTAAGCCCAGCCCAGAAAGTTCCAGAAATAGCTGTGAGGGTGTGAGAAAGAAACAGAAGAGGGGGGCTCGGGAGGTAAGGGGCTGGGAGCTGGGTTAGGATTCAAAAGCCTGGCACAGACGGGAAAGATGGGGGGCTGGGAGATGTTAGAACACTGGTTCTCAACCTGTAGGTCTCGACCCCTTTCACAGGGGTCGAAAGTCAGATATCCCGCACAGCAGGAATTCACATCATAATTCATAACAGCAGCAAAATTGCAGTTATAAAGAAATAACAAAAATAATTTCATAACTGGAAGTGAGGAGTTCACAATGACATGAAGAACTAACTATATTACAGGGTGCAGTATCGGGGAAGTTGAGAACCACGGCTGGTGGAGCAGGTCCCCATGGAGAACTTGTAGCCTCTGGCCTCGGGGTAGACTAGGCAGCTGCCTTCTGAGTCTCTCCCTCCATATCTCTCTCTCACCAGAGTCTCCCCCTTCCACAGCGGGAGACACCGCTTCACTGGAACCAGGCTTGAAGAATTTTGTCACCCATCTGCCCCCCCCTTGTTTGCTAATAAAAAGACTGGGGGGCCCTGTCTGCTCTCCCTCTCCCTTTCTATCCCCGGAGCTGATGCAGTTAATTGGAGCGTCTTGAAAGTGCACATTAACACAGAGAGAGCGGCGGAGACGGCTTGGCAGGGGAAGGAATATCGTTATCACTTCTTGAGCTCCAGCCAAAATCCCCTCGCGGTCAAAACACAATTCTTTAAACTAAACAATTAAAGATTTGTGCAAGTGTGGCTGCCATGGGGGTATCAGCCTGGGAACCTCTGCCGGTGTCATCGACAACCTGGTGGGGAGGGGGGGGCCAGCCAGGTGATGGGCAGGGAGGAAGGCAGACAACAGGTCCTTGACAGAGTTGGGACTGCCAGAGCAATCTGTCCCTTGTTCCCAGATAAGGATAAAGTGGGTTTGAAACCCCAGAGAAAAGCATGGCAAGCCCATGCAAGCCCAGTTCAAACCTCCCTCATACCCCCATCAGGAGCAGGGGTAAGAACCTACCTTAAAGTCACCTAGGCATTGCCAGGGTGGAGTCCAGGCCTCTCTATACATGGAGACATTCCTTCTGTTCTACATATTTCATGAAACAAATTTAGTGAGAGACTGGAGAATGTCACAGGCTGAAGCCAGGTGTGATGGTGAATGCCTTTAATCTCAGCACTCAGGAGGCAGAGACAGGAGGATCTCTGTGAATTTGAGGCCAGCCTCATCTACAGAGTGATTCCAGGACAGCCAGAGCTATGTAGAGAGACCCTGTAGATGATAGATAGATAGATAGATAGATAGATAGATAGATAGATAGATAGGCAGATGCTGTTCTTCTAGAGGACCTGGGTTCCATTCCCAGATACCCACATGGTGACTCACAACCTTCTGTTAATTCCAGTTCCAGGGGTTCACACACCCTCTTTTGGCCTCCAAGGGTGCCAGGCACACATATGGCGAACAGACATACATGCAAACAAAACACCCATATATACATAATAAATACATACACGCATACAGCTACTTGCCACACCCCAGAGCAGGGGAAGCTGGGGAGGAGGCCAGGGAAGGGTTCCCTGCCTCCAGCTGTTTTGAAGTGCTCCTCCAGCTGCTGAGGAAGCTGGAGTCTGCAGGAGCAAAACTAGAGCCAGACAGCCTGGATTCAATCCCACTTCCCACTGTCTAGCTGAGTAACTTTGAGCCAGACGCTTAGCCTCTCTGTGCATCGGGTTTCCCACGTGGACACTGTGACCGGTAACACAGCCTTCTATTTCCCAGCTTGGTAAGAGAATTTAATAAATTAACGAGTGGAAATCAGACGAGGGCTTAACCCACAGGAAGCTCTTGAGGATAGTCACTTGTCATTTTTGTGGGTTTTCTAATGGGTTCAGAGGTAGCTTTACGTTAATGTGCTGTCTCGAATTCATGCCCGTGTGCTGAAAGAATCTCTCCCATTGAGTCTAGGATGGGCAGGATAATGCAGCCCCCTGTGCGACATCCAAGAGTAGGCCACAGTAAGTTTGCCTCTTGTCAAGTTCACTGTCACGTACCATGTAAGGAGTCCACTTGGCTGAACACACCATGATGAGGAAGCCCCAGGTTACTTCATGGAGGACTCACCAGAACAGAGAAAGAAGGTTGCCTGGCCCAGTGCTCCGCGGTTGTGTCCACCCCAGTTGAGATGCTAGACACGTGAGTGAAACAGATAGCCTAGATATCCCTGTAAGTCCAGCTTTGTCTGGCTCCAGTCCCAGCTGCCTCCTGTTGGAACCAAGTGAGAGACTCCACAGAAAAGACGCCCTACTGGGCCCAGCCATTGTGCAGCTGTGACAGCCGGTAAATCTGTTCAAAAGAATCAAGTCTTAGGATCTTAGAGGTAGGAGAGTCAGAAGAAACCTTGGCAGTCCTTCCTAATTCATTTTCGTGTGCATTCGTGCACGTGTACACACACACAGGTGTGCAATGCATGTAGAGCCAGAGGCCGGCAAAGGATGCCAGGTGTCCTGAATGTCAGTCTCTACTTCATGACATTGAGACAGGGTCTCTCACTGGACCCAGAGCTAAGGTCGCAGCCAGCAAGTCTTAATCGATCATCCTATTCCTGACCCTCTCCCAGGGGCTAGAGTCACATAAACACATAAACACAGAGCCACACCTGGCTTTTCAGATAGGTGCAAATGCTCTTACCACTGAGCCCCCTCCCCAGCCCAGCATTCCTAATTTAAATCTAATTCTGATCTGCTCCTGACTCCAAAATGGCCTCCCATTGCTTTTTAAAGATTTATTTTATTTTAACGTTTTTTTATGTGTCTGTATATCCATGTGAATGAATGCTACAGGGATGCCAGTAGAGGCCAGAAGAGGGCGCTAGATCCCATGAAAGAGTTGCAAGCTCCTTGCTGTGGGTGCTTGGAATCAAACTTGGGTCCTTTGAAAGGACAGCAAGTACTCTTTCCTAGTGAGCCCATCTTGTCCCCTTTTGGGTAAATTCTAGTCTTCTTCAAGGCCTAGCAGGTCTCACAGGCTCAATGCCCTACTCTCCTTCCAAAATCGCCCCTTAATACTGTTCCCTCTTTCCTCTGCTCCGTGCACTGTGGCTTTGTAGCCATTCCTTGACAATGTCAGCCAGGCTCCTGCCTCAGAGGAACCTTATGGTTCCTCCACTGAAGTGGTTTTCCCTCCACTCCTCTTTGCTTTCTAATTCTTGATCAAATGGACGAGTTAGCTTTCCTGAAATAGCACCCCAGTTCAACCCAAAAGCCCTTGCCTGGCCCTGCTGCCTTTCACTCTGTATATCCTTGGCTCCCTGACATCATATTGCAAGCTTGATTTTTACATTTCTTGGTTAGCTTTCTGCTTTATCCTAGGATATCAGTTCTGTCTACTTGGCTGGCCTCTGAGTTCCAAGACCTAAGAACATTGCCTAGAACATAGATCTCAGCCATTATCTGTGGACTAGGTGAGTTCTTCTCCATCCGAGGGATAGTAAGTGAGGCCCAGAGACGAGAGAGGAACTTGGCCAAGGTAGCCGAGCTGCCTAGCAGGCCTCTCTCTGCTCATCTTCCTTTGTTCCACGTCCACCTGCTCCTCCCAGAAGACCCCTTCCTTCACCTCCATCCCTCATGTCACTCAGACAAGCCCAGAGCCCTCAGCTTCCCCCGGTTATCTCTGCCAAACAGTATTTACAATAAACTTTGTTTGAACTTTTGTCTAAGCAATAATAATAATAACATGATAATTATACGGAGTATAACATACAGCCAGCTGTACGTAATTAAAGCTGTAATTTCACTAAGGGTTTCTGAATATGGAGTGAACCGCACGAGTTGTGTCTCGGGTACCCTGTGTGAGGATCACATCTGCACAGGAGTGAGCCAGGACTATGGCAGAGTCCCCAGGAGTCAGAGGCCGCCTACAGGGTCTAGCCTCTGAAATCATGAGTGTTTCATCTTGGGGCTACATACAGAGTGGAATAGAATGAGAATGGCCTCGGGCCAAAGATCCCGTCTGAAACCTCTCTCTGATCATGTACGTGGATTTTATCTGAGCCTTGTGGGATCTCAGGAAAAGTGTGAATGAGTATGTGTGCTGAGCGTGTGCTCGTGCGTGAGCCTGCTCACATGTGTGGGATCACGTGTCTGAGGAAGCCTGAGAACGTCAGGTGCTCTTCCTCCAGTGGTGTCTCTGGGTGGCCTACGGCTCAACAAGTAGATTAGACTGACTAGGCTCTGGACTCCAGGCTTCCTCTGACTCTGCCTCTCCAAGCCTCAGTTTATAAAGAGACATTGGCACCACATTTGTTTGTTTGTTTTTAGTTTTGGTCTTTTGAGACAGGGTTTCTCTGTGTAGCACTGGCCATCCTAGAATTTGATCTCTAGACCAGGCTGGCCTCAAACTCAGATTCTCCTGCCTCTGCCTCCTGAGTGCTGGGATTAAAGGCTTGGGTGACTGGCAGAGCCACAGCTATCACCTGGCTGGCTTTATGTGTTTGTGGGGTTTTGTTTGTTTGTTTTGTCTTTGAATGTGGTTTCTGGGGGTGGAACACAGAGCCCTACATAATATACACAGCAAGCACTTTCCCCGCTTTCCCTACATTCCCAGCCCTCGAAAGCTGTTTCTTTCAAGACTAGAATTCAGGGCTGATCGGCAAGGGAGATTGTCAGGCTTCCCCTACTAAGTGGAGAAGCCCACCTCATGAGATGTAAGACAGGAAAATAACCTGTCCGGGTGGACAGAGCAGATGTAGTTTCAGTCCACAGAATACCACCTTAACTGGATCATACACTGGGTGCTGAGCCAGGCTTTGGGGTTAGGTAAGGAGGCCTGGGATTTTGCCCAGCTGACTTTGGTTGAATAAGTCTGAAAGACTAACCACACAGGGCTCTCTAGAATGGGCTGGGACAGACTAGCTCCCAGAGAGCAAAAGAGGGGTCTCGTGGGTCACCTTGTCCCCAGCATATGAACAAATATACGTGCACACAAATTCACACACAAATATATGTGCATGCACACAAATGCACATGCACAGATAACATATAATAAAGCATGGAGGAAGAAATCAGCTGGACCCATAGAAAATGCTTTCCTGTGGGGCTTACCCAGAACAGCAGGGCCAAATAGAGGCAATTTAAATTGCCTGGAGGGGCTGTAGCCATGGTCCGGGCTAAGTTATACCCCAGTGAGAGATGCAGACAGATTTCTAGGCAATAAGCTATTCCCTTCTCTTAGCATCAAACTTAATGGCCCAGGCCTCAGGTAAGAGTGTCTTATGAGAATGCACACCCTTTCCTGGAGTGGCTGCAGTGAACAGGAAAAGATGGTGAAGGAGGAACGTGGGCTCCCCCCCACCTTAGAGTAATGGGTACTGGGTAGTCTCAAGGCAAGGGCCTCTCTGAAAGGCTGGTATCTCCTGGAGACCACATTCTACCACAGCTGTTCCTCATAGCATGTGAACTATGCTTGCCTCTTCCTCTTCTTCTAGTTCCCTCCTCTTCTTCCTCTTCTCTTCCTCCTTCTCCTCTTCCTCAAATGCTTCTCCCTCTGCTTGACTGTGCTACACAGGACCACAGTCCTTGTCTGTGTGTGCACTCTCTTGCCTACCTGGGTTCTGCCTTGCAGCTGGGACAAGAGCTGTTATCCTGGAAGCCTGTTTGGGAGTCCTATGCCTGGATACTCCCATGCCTGATGAAATTCCACACCAACAGGTGGTGGCCCAGGCCTCACCCAGGCTTTGGATAGCTTGCTCACACCCTACAGGCCACCTCAGTATCTCTCTGACTCTCCACCCTCGAGCTTGTGCCTCAGTTCAACACAGTGTCTCTGACAGTCCGCTGGTTTAAATATAGTTGCTCACGCAAGACGGGGCTAATTTTAGCAGGAATGTGCTGGAAACTTTGAGGGCTCTGTTCTCTAGCTGTCTCCCCTGTGCTCATCACCAGGGCAGGAAGAAAACCTGATAGTTTTCCTGTTCTTCACCTTCCATGTCTGCCTCTTGCCCCAGTCTTTACAGTAATCCATTTCCAGGAGCCTGAGCCTGCCCAGCTGCTGCAGCTTCAGATCCCTCAGGGCCCCTCTTCTCTGCTTTCCAGACCCTCCTCTTCCCCAGTCTGTCTAGCCATTCCAAGGCCAGTAACTGCTGGGGAGATGGTCAGCTAGTTTTCCTCCATCCCACCCCAATGCCAGTGGTACCCACCTGTTTCATACACCAACATCAGCCAGGCAGCTGCTACCAGCCATGTGTGGAGCACTATATGATGGGTCACCTGCTCAGCCCTGGCCTCGGCCCGTGATAAAGCATACTCAACGTTCCACTTTCATACCAGGCCCCTGAGATGGCGGGAAATCCCGGGATCCATTCAAGGTCACTCCATTCCACCTCAGTGGTCACCAAGCACATTATCTTTCACGGGAGCTACGTCTGCCTTTCCCAGGAGAGCCGAGGAGGGGATTGGAGGGAGTTAAGCATGGATGGAGAAGTCTATAATGGTAGAGAGTCAAAGACTGATTCTGGAAAAGCCTAGACTGTTGAGGCGAGAGTGAGGAGAGTTCTTGTGCTTCCTAGATCTTTCTTACATCCATCCCACCCACAAGACCAGGGCAACAGCAAATATTGCTTATCAGTAGTTCGTTCTAGCTATGCTAGAGCTTGGCCAAGCCAGAAAAAACATCACTACCAGTACTGTATCTAGCTTAATTCCAGTCCTGGCCTGCTTTTGAATGGTATTAACAGAGCACCCACTAAGCACCCTTTATAAAGCACCTACTAAGTACCTGGCAGTGTCGCAAATGCCCGAACACAAAGATAGAGGAGGAACAGGGCAAGGGTGGACTCCGAAATCCTCACCCAAGTGCTGGTGGCAGGCACCAGCTACAGTAAACAATTAGCAGGAGCCTCCTTACAGCTTGGAAACAGGACAGAGAGGAGAGAGAGAGAGAGTTGACACCCGGCAGACGCTGCCTACCCCGCCCCCACCAAAGGCGTCAACTCGTCCCCGCTCCCAGTGGCTGTAACCGCCCTCTCCAGCAGCTCACCCTGTCTCACCGTGGAACCGCCAGCGCTGCGTGCTTGTGTTTGAGGGCGAGGACAGTTCTATAATGAGGATGAGAATAGTAACAGGGCTGACACGCTCAAGTGAGGGAGCAACGTATCCTGGGGGAGGGCTGCCTGCTGGGGACCCCGATCGAGGCCAGGGGAACTGCCCAGGAGCCCCCGGGAAAATGCTGCCCCCTCAGCTGGACTGGCGGTTAACTCGCCCCACCCCTTTCCTTTGCCATTAACTCCACAGCCCTAAACTCCTCCTCCTGAGCAGTTGACCTGCTGTTTTGAGTTTTCTTGGTGTCTGTCTCCGTGTCCGAAGCCTGTGGGTTCTCCAAGGACTAGAGCAGTGCCCGACATACAGTAGCTGTTCAACGAAGACTGCATATGAACAAATGATTGTGTGTGCTGTGCTGTGAAGGATGGGAGCCGAGGTTCCAGGTGCCTGTGAGAGAGACCGGGAGGAATGTGTGTGAGGTATACATAAAGTGTGTGTGTGTGTGTGTGTGTGTGTGTGTGTGTGTGTGTGTGTGTGTGGTGGATGTGCATGAGGTATATGTGTGCAAGAGAGATGTCTGTGACGTGTGTGGGATGTGTGCATGAAGTGGGTGTGTTAAGTAGTATGAGACGTGTGTGGTGTGTGTGTGTGGACAAGGTATATGTAAAATATGTATGAGGTATGTCTATGAGGTGTGTGTGTGAGAGAGAGGAGTACGTGTAAGTACACAAGATATATGTGTGTCAGGTGTGTCTGTGAGTATCTGTGTGTGAAGTGTTTGTGTGTGTCGGCTACACGTGTAGTGTGTCTGCCGGCTGTATCTGAGATGCGGTGTGTCTATGCAGTGTGCACGTGTGTGGCCCTTTCTTCTGTCCACCGAACCCTGTCACACTGTTCCCACTGACACTTCTCTGGAGAGCACTTGGTGAGCTCAAAGATGGCGTGGCTGCCCTGCATCCAGCCTGTAGATTCCTCACTCATGCCCTCACCTTCTCCAGGTCTCTAAGACAGACTCTGCCAGAGTCATGGCCAAATGCCCCCATCGACCCCTGGGTCACTGAACACTGGCTACAGTCATTGAGAGTGGACACTGTCCTGGTGGACGATTCCCAAGTGAGTTTCCATATCCAGCTAAGGAGAACGCAAGGCTGTGGGAACACAGCAAGAATGGACCCAACTTCAGGTTGTGCCTGCTGTGTTCCATCCATCATTCAGATTCCCTCTGCAACAAAAGGCATGGGAGCAGGCTGGATGGAGGTGTTTGCTCTCTAAGTTTTACATGCATCTGTCTCTCAATACCAGTTGACACCCCAGCAATGGCTACAGTTGGGTCTCCCAATAAGATATCTTCAAGTCCCATCCTTGACACCTTTTCATGTGACCTGGTTTGGAAATCAGTTCTTTACAGATATAACCAGGTTAAGGTGAAGTCAGACTGGATGTGGGCTGGTTTCCTTCTGAAAGGGAAACTATCCATCTGCCTCTGCAGAAACACCAAGACATGCCATTCAGCAGCGGGAAGCAGGACAGACATCTGCAAGCCAAGAAGTACTGAGGATGCCAGCACCTGAAGCAGGAAGAGGGCCAGAGTCCTGGAGCTGCCCTTGACTTGACCTCAGATTTCCACTGATGACCACCTGCTGGGTGGGGAGTCACATGGGTGGAGAGTCACGTGGACTCTCAAGCCTTGGGGTGGAGTGTGAATGTTAAGGGATTTAACTTATTCTGTATGTGTGTGTCTCTCTTTCCAGGAGCCCAGGCCAACATCTACCCCGTCAGCTGAGAAGGTGCACTTAACAC
>JANHMN010000017.1:56076935-56094857 GCA_030674055.1 Rhabdomys pumilio
TGTGTGTGTGTGTGTGTGTGTGTGTGTGTATATATATATATATATGAGTAAAATAAATCTTTAGAGCCTAGAAAGATGGCTCAGTACTTAAGAACACTCATTGCTCTTGCAAAGGACATAGGTTAGGTTCCCACATGGCACCTCACATCCATCTCTAGCTCCAGTTCCAGGGTGTCCAACACTGTCTACCGACCGCCATACAGACCAGGCTTGCCTGTGGTGCACATACATATGTACTGACAAAACACACACATAAAACAAACATCTCTTTATATATTTGTGTATCTAGACATATATGTTTATATATATATATATATATATATATGTATACACGTTTGTATATACATGTACATTTATATTTATACTACATATTTTTTAAGAAGGAAAAGCTGCCATGAAGACAGAAACTGTTCAATCAATATATATGCATATATACACATTTTTATATATGATACATACATATATATTTATATATACATATGTACATGTGTACATGCACGTACACACATATACACTTTTTTTTTTAAAAAAAAAAAAAGAAAAAGAAAGAGAAGTTGAGGGGCTGCAGACATGACCCAGAGGTTAAGAGCACTGGCTGCTCTTCCAGAGGTCCTGAGTTCAATTCCCAGCAACCACATGGTGGCTCACAACCATCTGCAATGGGGTCTGATGCCCTCTTCTGGTGTGTCTGAAGAGAGCAAAGTTATACTCACATACATACAATAAATAAATTTTTAGAGAGGGAGAGAGGGAGAGAGGGGTAGGGGCTACAATGAAGACAAACTGTTCAGTTCCTTCAGGGCATCTTCCCTGCTACCTCTGTTCACTTTACAGCCTCCTCCCCTCCCCCATACCCTTCACCAGCCATCACCCATCCTCTAAGGGTCTGTCTCTTTTCTTTCCTCTTTCCCTCCTTCTCTCAGTCCCTTCCCATCTATCTTTCCCTTTTCTCCTTCCATCTGGTTCTCCTTCCTCCTCCTCCTCTTCCTCCTATTCCTCCTCCTCCTCCTATTCCATCTCTTCCTCCTCCTTTTCTTTCCCACTGAGTAAGCACAACCCTGTTCTCCAAGAGCTGCACATCCACCTGTTGCTATGGAGAAGGCCCTTTATCACAAACACTGGGTAAACAGCTGCTGCTGGGAGCCCCTTTCTGCTGGCCAGGGGTTTATTTGGAGAAAGTCAATAAGGAAAAATAAACATTCCAGGCCCTGTGTATATACAGCCTTGGGACCAGTGTTCCACAGCATCTCAGGCCAGCCAGCTCCCCAGAGGGTCAGTGAGCCCACCCCCACCTCTGCTCCCAAGATCCTCCACTGAGTGGAGGTGGGACAAAGCAGCCAGCCACCTCACACTGGACCATTAGCTCACCCTGCAGGCTCACTTACTCTGCCCTGACCTGAGACAGGCTTACCGGTGAGGCTCAGCCTTCCACTTATCCATCTTGGATCAGGATTTGTCTCACTCAGAAACCATTTTCTGAGTTCTCTCCAAAGATGACGAGAGGCCTGGGGGGATGGGGGGTGGAGTCCAAGTTCTATCTAGCTTGATTCAGATCCCTCCTCCTCCTCTTCCTCCTCTTCTTCCATCTCCTCTTCTTCCTCTTCCCCTTCCTCATCCTCATCCTCCCCATCCTCTTCCTCTTTCTTTATAAAATTTATTTTATGGAGACTGGAAATATGGCTTACCAGGTTCACCTCCCAGCACCGACATGGCTGCTAACAACCATCTGTCTGTCACTCTGGTTTCAGAGAATCCAGTGCCCTCTTCGGGCTTTCCTCCAACGCTGTGCCCACACACGCTGTGCAGACATACATACAGGCAAGCTATCTAGATACAAATATAAAACAAAATAATAGATGTAATAGGTTAGTAAAGATTAATTAAATATCATTTTATTTTTATGAGTATGAGTGTTGGTCTGCCTGTCCGTCTGTGCACCATGGGTGCAGTAGCCAGAAGAAGAGGGTATCGGATCCCCCGAAATGGTGTTGCAGATGGCTGTGAACAGCCAAGTGGGTGCTGGGAAGAACGGACTGGATTCTCTGCTAGAACAGCCTGTCCTCTTAACCTCTGAGTCCTCTCCCAAACCTTTCTTCTTTTGCAGCTTAATTTCCACTAGGTTCACGTGTACAGCTTTTGTTTTCTTTTGTGTTTGAGACGGCATTTCTACATAGCCCTGGCTGTCCTGTCGCCATCTGGACCAGGCTGACCTTGAATTCACAGAGATCCTCCTACCTCTGCCTCCCCAGTGCTAGGATTAAATGTGTGTGCCGGCATAAGCAACCTAAGATTTATTTTCTTTTTGTTTGTGTTTGTCCTCTGCTCTCTCTCTGAATTTTGCCATTGTGACCAGTGCCTACTTCAAAGCAGATACCAGGTTTGCAACAAAAAATATTGTTGGGAAGGAAAGACAATGCAGGTTACTAGGAGATGCTTCCCATATACCCAAAGGTATGTCATCTCACTATGACCAAGGGGGAAGGATTCTGTGTCTAGCACCTATCCCCATCCCGAGAACTATAAGGAAAATGAGCTATGAGCTGGGAGCTGGTAGGACCCCACTGATGAAGCTGAGGTTACCATGAGAAGCAGGTACATAGCCTGGCGTGATCTGTGTGCCAGGTCCCACCTTGTCCAGCCCCAGACATGCAGGGGATTCTCCTAGGCTTCACCCAGTTGTCCTGATCCCAGTCTCATTAAAGGTTCACACCCTGCAGACTCTGGGCCTGGAATGCCTCCCACCTTGGACCCCTCCCTGTGCTTGCCCATCTCCTTTTCCAATGCTCTGAGGACAGGAGTCCCGCAGAGCAGAGATCCAGCATACCAGGAGTAAGGGAATTAACATTCCCAGGTTGTAATTATACCTTCCTCTGGGTGACACCTAAGAAAGCATCTTTTTATAAAAGCAGGTAAATTGAAGGCTTTTGGGGTTGTGGGGACGGCTGTATTTTTAGCAAGCTCCTCTCACCCCCCTCCAACTGTCAGAACCACGGTAAGAGCTCTGGCGTTGGTGAGCTGAACTGAGAAGGGGTTCCCAATAGGCTTTAGGAATTGTTCAGAAGCCAATCTAAGAGGCAGTTAAGAAACTTGTCAAAGGCTGGAGAGGTGGCTCAGCAGGTAAAGACGCTTACCACCAAGTCTGCTGAGGTGAGGTCAATGCCCAGGACCCATGTGACAGAAGAGACTCCAGAGGCCTGACTTCTGACCTCCTCAAGCGCACTGCGGCACACACACTGAAGGCACATACACACAACACACATGTGCACTGAGTGAATGAATGAATGAATGAATGAATGAATGAATGAAAAAATTTAAAAAGAACCTAGTCAAATCAGGAGCCAGTAATACACATCTGTACTCCCAACCCTCTGGCTGAAGGTTTATGAGAGAAAGATGGGCTCAGGGCTACATAGCAAGACTACAGGAGAAAAAAAAGTCTAAGCACTTGAGAAGCAGAGGCAGGCTCTGTAAAATCAAAACTAGCCTGGTCTACATGATGGGCTCCTGACCAGCCAAGGAAATCCTGCCTCCAAAAAAACCAAAACCAAAACCAAAACCAATAACAACAACAAAAAAAAGCTTTCGTGCTTTCATGTAAATGATATAGAAAAGGCAGCTAGAGAAACTCCCTGTGAGGGGTTCCATCATTCACAAGCAGGTAGAAGATGCATTTAAAAATTACACATAGCCACAAGTAATATTAGTAATAGCACTAGTCACACTAGCAAGTCCTCACGTGGTACTTGTCCAGAGCCGGGTAGTACTCTGGGACTCACATTTTAACTTATGAATCTTCACACTAATCTCATGACTTCCTCATGGGAGGAAGAAGGTCCATTTTGCAGATGAAAAGAAAAGGCATAGAAGCAAACTAATCTGAGTTAGATGTTGGATATATAATTATATCATCTATTCACACATGAAAGCTTGGGGGACTTAATGAGTGAATAAATTTCGGAAGGCTTTCCCTAGATGGTCACACAGAAACCTAAAACTTCTCCAATCAGAAAGCTCTGAACAGTAAGGAAGTCCCTCCCCTCGGGGCAGAGCCTCCATGTAACTTCCTGCTTCTCTCTTAAGCCCCACCCCCCCAAATCCCACCCTGTGCTTGGTCAGCCATCTTGGTTGCTGGACAGCCCTGCCATGTATTTAAGCATAAAATGCCGAAGCCAGAGGCTGTGATTAGACAGACACCCGAGAGCAATCTCGAGCTGATGTACCCATCTAGGGAACTAGTTGGAATGGTAGATACGGAGTTAGAAAGAATAGGGTTTCCCTAATGTCCAACCCGTAGCTGCTATCTAGGGTTTACCCCTTCTCTAAGCAAGGACATAAGCATGAAGAAGATACCAGAGAAAGAGGGAGGCGAGGGAAAACGTGATTTTTTTTTTCATGCAAGCCTTGGTAATCAGCTATTTGTGATGGAATTTTATCTGTCCTGGTCTCTAAGGGACAAGAAACGAGAGTGAGGGAAAAAGGGTCAGAAATTAGCATGCAGAAATATCTGATCAGCCAAAGTAATTTTCTTTAATAATCGTATTCATACTGCCTGCTCTCTGCTCACTAGAAGAATTAAGTATTTAATAGTAATATATTTCGTCTGCCAGTAGTTCCATTTCGTTAGGAATCGTGATGTCTCGTTGGGGTGTGTGGGTAGGTAGGTGGAGGTCTTGGGGACTGGGGACAGGTAAGAGGGTGTCAAAAAAAGAGAAATATATAAATGAGCAGAAGATGAGTGGACATGGGTGGGAAGGGAAAATAACCAGAAGGAAGCTGCAGTGGTCTGCTCCATTATAAGCTCCCAGAAGCCCATGGTTCTTCTGAAATGTCACTCAGGGCTTCCTCTGAGCTGAGCTGTCCAGTTCTTTCATCCACTATAGCTGCTGTGCTCCAGAGTCTCCACATGGTATGTGGGAGGGGGCACAAGACTTGACATGGGGTTAGGGGACAACATGAGGGAGTCCTGGGGATCAAACTCAGGTCATCAGGCTTGGTGGCCCTTACCAGATGAACCATTTTACTAACTTGGGAGTCTCTTATGTTTGACCCAGTTTCTCAAGCTTCACCCCTAACTCCCAAAGATCATCTCCCCCACCCCCACCCCTTTTTGTTTTATTTTGGGTTTGGATTTGGTTTTTCAAGACAAGGTTTTTCCGTGTAGCCCTGGCTATCCTAAAACTCACTCTGCAGACCTGACTGGCTTCAAACTCACAGAGATCGCTCCTGCCTCTGCCTCCCAAGTGCTGAGATTGAGGGTGTGTGCCTCTGTTATACTTCCCCAGGTCCATCCTTTCCAATTGTAGCTAACAGAAGCCCCGGCCCTTCTCCCTAAGACTCATAGAGGGGCTGGGAATGCAGTTCCGAGAATGGCAATAACACAGCCAGTTGTACCCATGCTGCAGCTCTGGCATCCATGATTCCAGAGCTAGCTGGGCAGATCCCAGAGGTTTCCTCCACTTTTTCTCCAGGCTGAGAATGAGCTGACAACTCCTGGCTACATCCTATAAGAGGCTGATAGCAAGCACAGCACTGTGCAGGCTGGAGAAGCCAAGAGCTGCCTCTCTGCCCCGGGCTGCAGGAGAGGTATGCCTTAGCTATTACATGCTTTTAATAGTTAAAAAGCAGTCCCATCACATGCCAGGGACATAATTATAATTGATGGCACCAGCACCCGGGAAGCCAACCACCACGGGCAGCACTTGGGGAGGTTCTCTGTCCCTCCGCGAGCTCCCTGAGCTCAGCTGTGCCACACGGTGAAAAACATCAGACAGGGAAAGAGAGACGCGCTGATCTGCAGACTGCAGGGTTCATCTGCTGCTCTCCGAAGAGTGAACTTCGCGCGCTGATGTGCCGCAGAGCTGGCATTTCCAGACACCTGCCAGGCTGGAATTAAATACCTGTCCATTAAACTGACAGCCCCAGGAAGGAAGGGAAATGGGTGAGAAGGGAACATGGAAGAGCTGGGAATCCAGCCACTCCTTCTCTGCAGGAGGTGAGGCTCCTGCCTGCCAGAGAGAGAGAGAGAGAGAGAGAGAGAGAGAGAGAGAGGCATGTGTCTAAGTCCTCACACAATCTCTGGCTTCCGAGACAGTGTATAGACATATGACAATGACTGGGCTTCGTAAGGACTTTAGAGATGGAGACGGAGCATGTGACAGTTCCAGGGAAAGCTGGGAGATCCATCTTCATTTACTCAAAGCTCAGTCTTTTGTTGCCAGTGTGGTGTTGTTTGTTGATTTTGAAACAGAATTTTACTATTCTGCTCTGGCTGGCTTGGAACTCAATATATAGACCAAGCTGGCCTTGAACTCATGGAGATTCGACCACCTCTGCCTCCCAGTGCTGAGTACTGGGATTAAAGGCATGTGCCACCACACCTGTCTGCTGTTGCTGTTTTAAGACAGAGTCTCCCTGTGTAGGTCAGTCTAGCCTCCAAATTTCAGCAATCCTGCCTCGGAAGTGGGGAGATGGGCTTGTGGGTGGATAGAGTTCACAGAAGAGTGGATGAACATATGAACAATAGACCGCCCATAGTCAGCCAAAGGCCAGCTTACCGCCATCTTAGCCTCTACCCTGGCACTTGCTGGATGACCAGAGAGTCGGCAAGAGGCTAATATTCTAATAAGGAGCCCCAGGACCTGGCTCCAGGGCTAGACCCAGAGTCTGTTCCACTGCCTGGTACTTCAGTAAACACTCAGAAAACATGGCTGAGCATGAGATGAAGAGATTTGGAGGAAGGATAAAGGTAGAGACAAACAGGCTGGCTTCCGACTCTCCATTCGGCTTCACCTTGGATTTCAATTAAGTTCATTGAATCTCAGTGTACCCATCCCTCCAGTGGGGACAATATCTGCTCTGCCAATTAAAGAGTGAGTGTGTCTGGTGGGAAGTCTGTCCCCCGTTCCTCTGGTCAATATTCTTTGCCGTGCACTGTGCATGCTGGACACGCCTGCTTCTCGAATAGATAACAGACAATGAACTCCTTAAACATGCGAACTCAGGGTAAAACATCTTCACGTCCCAGAGAGTGCTTGGTGCTTTTGTTGAGGGTTTTGTTGTTGTTTTTTTTTTTTTTTTTTTTGTTTTGTGTTTTGCTTTGTTTTGAATGGTGGACACAGCAAGAGAAATGACTGGATATAATGATGCTAAAGGGGTTGTTGATGGGGGCGTGACAGTGTTATGAGATAGGGATGCTGGGAAGGAATCCCAGTGGAGGACCATGGAGGGTGTCAGCAGGATCTTCTCCTGGCCTAGACCATCCCTTCTGTGCACCCTCCCTTCCAGCACCAAGCCAGCCCTTTTTCTTGGCAGTGAGCCAGCTACTGGTGACATGGAGCAGATATTCCTGTCAGTAAGGCCGTGTCACACAGCAGGGCGTGAGTCCTGCTACCTCTGTGCTCCAGGACGGTTCGTCAGGGGATAAAATGCGACCAGAAAGGCTAGAGGAGCAGGCCAGAAAACCCAGAACTCAGGAGACAGAGGTAGGAAGACCAGGAGTTCAAGTCCAGCCTTAGCTACATAACCAGCTAGAGGCTAGCCTAGGCAACATGACACTCTTTCTCAAGTAGGCATGGGGAAGTGACAAAGTCAGGAGAACTGAGGAGCATGTCAGCCTTGTCCCTGATTCCAGTCACACCATGCGGCTGACCTTCCTCAGGTCATCAAAGCAGGCCTTTGCTGATGTCAGCGCCCAACCCTCTTCTTCCCATTTAGGTCCTCTGGAAGGGCAGGACAGGGCTTCCACATGCTACTCTTTGGTCCCATACACTGGCCTCATTCCTGCCCCATGTCAGCCTCCTCCCTGCCCAGTCCCTCGCCATTTCCCACTTAGCATTTGGAGTCTCTGCCTGCGCCTGTGCACATGCGCCCTGTGCGAGGTTGATCTTCCAGAGCAGCTGTCCTGTAGCCTGCCAGGATCGCCACGGCTCAGCTGTAGCCTGCCAGGATCGCCACGGCTGAACCGTGTGGCGAGGCCTTCATCTCGTCTGCCCATGAGCAAGAAGCGGCTACAAATAGGAGGTGTGAACATCTCTGTGGTCCACGGGCGAGTCCCAGCACCCGGCAGAAGCCACAGGCCTTGTGAGCAGGGCTGAGAGTCAGAGCCTGGTTCAAACCCCAGCTCTGTCACCTGTCATCGCTGTGTCTTTGGACATGTTTGATCTCTCTGGGCTCCATTATTTAAATCTCTCTCTCTCTCTCTCTCTCTCTCTCTCTCTCTCTCACACACACACACACACACACACACTTTTGTTTATTGATTGTGTGTGCACCGGAGGTGGGGGCACACATGTACCACAGCATATGTGTGGAGATCCAAAAGCAGATGCTTTCCTTTTTTCCTTCCACCATGTGGGCCCCAGGATCGAACTCATGTTGACAGGCTTGGTGACAAGTGTCTTTACCTGACGAGCCATCTCGCCAATTCAAACCTGCCTCTTTTAAAGAGGGTGTTCTGAGAATTCGACATGAGATATAAGAAAGAGTTTTATCAGTACACAGCTCACAGGAACATTGGGGTTCAGTTGGGATTGCCCTTGGCTTGAGTACCACTGAGAAAGCAGGAAGGGCAATGGTCAATCTGGGTAAGGCCTGTCAGAGACAGAGTGGTATAACAGGCAGACTCCTGGGCAGAAAAATGTGTGTGTGTGTGTGTGTGTGTGTGTGTGTGTGTGTGTGTGTGTGTACTTGTATGTGTGGTATGTGCATGTCTGCATGTGTGGTCTGTGTGGGTGGGTATGTATGTGTGTGCATGTGTGTCTTGTATGTGCACCTGTGTGCACATGTGTATGTGTGTTGTGTGTGCATGTGGCTGTGTATATGTGCTGTGTGTGCATGAGTGTGTGTGTATGTATGTGTGTGTGCACACGCGTGTGTTCTGCAGACCCTCCTGAGCTTCTCCATGATTCACTCTGAACTGATGCAACTCATCCATCATCCATGGTCACCAGCCATCCTCAGCCCCCTCTGTCTAATTGAGAGTCTTCCCCTGGTGTAGCCTGTGCTCCTGGTTCTAGTGTGTAGCTGTGGCGCTCAGCACAGATGTGAAGAAAAGAGTGGAGAGAGGGAGGCTACGGGAGACACTGGACTTTTACCCTCGGATCCCTGAATCTGCCGTTCGATCGTCCAATGTGAGTGTCCTTCACCAACTTGTTCTGCTTACTGCCTCAGTTTCCCCATGTGCTGGGGAACCGTCCAGCATGAGAGACTCTAGGACCCCCACCTCTAGACAACTTCTAGTTCCCACATCATTCACTGGAAGCCAAGCTCCAGTGGTCAGTATGTGGATATTCCCCCCACCCAGTCCTCTACAACCTTCTTCTCCTCCTCGTCTCCCCTATGGGATCAGCTCCAAGCCCGTGTTTGTGAGCTCACAAGGAACCGCGGGACACGGGCCTTTCTCTCTGCCGTAATGAAACCCTTTAATCATATTCAAATAGGTTACTGTTCAGGGGGAAAATAGAAATATGGATTTGATAGCAATAAATTTCCCTGGCTGGCTAAGCCCAGTTCTTAATTGTCCTGTCCCACGGCTCGCACATTTCATTGTTCGTTAGGTGCTTAAGTCCCCACTCTCATTTTGTGGCGGTGACATTACCGTTGATGGCTCTAATACTCTCATAATTTGAAAGGGGATTTGCATGATAGAACGCAGAGTATTAAAAGAAAAAGAAAAAAAGGAAAGAGAAAAATGGGGAGGGGGGCAAGATGAGAGGAGGAGCTCAGAAGGGAAGGGGGGCAGTGGGAGGGGGAGGGGCCGAGGAAGAACTCAATCCAGCTTTTACTTAAAAAAAAATCACTTTCTTCAAAGTCAAATCAAAAAGAGAAAGAGAGAGAGAGAGAAGGAGAGAGAGAGAGGAAAGAAGAAAGAATAAAAGGCAGAGCCGCACATTGGGCTGACTGGGCACTGGTCTTATTGTTCCTAATGGTTATTAATTATTATTACCCGCCGTGCAGGGCTCTGTAGATGTGATGTCCCCAATGTCCTTGGGGTGCTGTAGGGGGCACAGGGGAGGGCTGACGGTGGATGGAGAGATCCAATCTGGGCCACATGAGGATTCAGATGCCCACGGTGGGCAGATGCCAGGAGGATTCAGGTTTCGGGGACAGGGGTGGGGTGGACTTGAGGGTGGGTCGGACGTGACACTCTCATCTCAATGATGAGCTGATCCTAGGCATGTCTTATTTTCAAATGCCGGTACCTGGAACTTTGCCAGCTTCTCTGGACACAGACAGTTTGACTCACTGTAGGGCTTTTGAGGCCATTCTGTGAACCACCATCTTTACCTGCACCCAGCCTCAGTCCAGAAGTAGAAAGACCACCACCCCGACAGGGTTGAAGTACAAAGGCCCCTCCCATCTTCTCAGTGGGCCATATAGGGAGTCAGAGCACTAAGGGGGCCAACCTCAGACTACCTGAATGTCTTGGTCTGTCTCATATCTGCGTATTCCACTCCACTTCCTGGTCTGGCCAGCTAGTCCTTCCTGGGCATGCCTCACTTCCTCGACTTCCTGGAAACTCTTTTTTAACCATATTCCTCCTTCTTATGTAGTAGGCCATCGCGCATGGCAGCATGTGCTCAACCACTGAACTACGTCTCAAGCTCATTTTGATTTCTTGTGAGTGTATGTGTTCACAGTGTGCTTGTGTGTTGGGTACATGGGTACAAGAGATTGTAAAGGCCAGGGTCAACCTCTGGGGTCCTCCTCCATGTTAATCCACCTAAATGTTTTAGAAACAGGGTCTCTCACTGAACTTGGGGCTCACCAATTAGATAGACTGTCTGATCCGCAAGTGCCGGGTATCCTCCTGTCTCTGTCCCTGCAACAGTTACAGACATGCACCAGCAGCTCTTCCGGGTGTTCTAAGGAGCCAAATCCAAAGCCTCAGCACAGACACTTAACCAACTGAGCCATCTTCCCAACATCCCACCCCAGTTTTGCTTTATATTTGGAAGCCAAATTACTCCATGTGGGTCTTCGACTCTTCTGTAATCCAGAAAGATCTTACACTTTCTGTCTTCCTGCCCCAGCTTCTGGAGAAGCTAGAATTACAGGCCCAAGTCATCAGCCATGGCCAGAAGTTGAGCAGAAGCAGGACAAGGAAGGAGAAGTGAGGGACGGAGACCACATGAGCTCCCACGTAGCAAAGATTACAGGCCTCTGTCACAGGCCACACTTGCACTAGAATTTCATCAAATAAATCCTGGGTTTTGAACAGAAGCTGTTTGCAGGGAGACTACTGGCCATCTTCCTCCTTTAAGCACGTTGAGGAAAGCACAGCCTCTGCTTGTCCTCAAGCCCTCCTCCGGCTCTCGTGGGTCTCATGGACCTCTCAATCTTCCAAGTCAGTCTTTTTCTGTGCACTAGTTCTCTGCAGCTTATCTCCACAAAGGCTTCTCACAGTATGCCCAACACTACAGACTGCTATCCACGCTGGAGAGTGAGCCCAGGCTCCTAATGATGGCATCTCGTAGAGTTGGTGTCTCCAGAGATGCCTTTGCTCAGCCTTCCTTGACTGCAGAAATCTAGACTGTTCCCTCACAGGAGGGGTCTAAAGTTGTAGTAAAAAAAGGAAGAGAAGGGATCTAGACCACCACAGAGTAAACTAGCCAGTCCTACATGGACATCCTTGAGTACCGAAACATGCCTTTCAGTTCTTCCTATAAGGACCAAGCCAAGGACAGATAAGAGGCAGGTCTGCCCCCATCCTCACTCCTGGCCCACACACAGCAGGAAGAATAGGAGACCACCGACCCAGCCTCAGGGCCCTCTAGCCTAATTCCAGATTCATAGCACTTTAGATATGCACAGTCTTCCAGGGTATGCCCCCACCCCACCCCCAAGCCCCACAAAGAGAAGCTGTCTCCAGGAAAGCGAAGAGAGCAAGTATTCTTAAATATTTTCCTTCTCTGTAGTCATGCAGGGAGGAGGGGGTGAGGGGACAAGGGAGGCTGGCAGGGGGGACAAAGGGGGTTTAATAGGCTCCGATGACAGCACAGTGTCCACATTGGGAAAAGATTAATGATGAAAATTAATCGCCTGACCTTTCTTTCCAGGAGCTGGAGGTGAGGCGGGCCATTAAAGCCTCTTATGTTGTAATTAACGTTGGAGGGGAGAGGAGAGCTGCCTTCAGAATGGATGTGATCATTTAATTAGGCTTAGGCGTGGGTGCCACAACAGGTCCGGAGAAGTCATAATTTAACTATAGCTTTAAATTACACGGGCAGAGTGGGGATGGCGGAGTTTGATGGCGGGAGAGCCTGCCGTGGAGCTTGCAGAAAAACAATTCAATAAACACTCCAAGTGAGCAAGAAGACTGACTGGTGACAGAGACAGAAAGACAGCCAAAGAGCAAGATGAGGCTGGCGGGTAGAGAGAAGAGGACACAGAAAGGATACAGGGAAGGCCCAGCCATCGGAATGCACTTGAGAGAGAGAAAGAGATACACACACACCCTGGAACGGGTGACACATGAGCTCTGAGGTGAGCAACTCTGAGCACCTCCATCGCTGTCTGCATCCCTCAAACACTTCCCACTCCTCAGTCTGTGTACACCCTTGAGAAGGCATGGGTGACAAAGTTGTTCCTCGTGAGTCTCAGGACACCTTTCTAATCTGCTCACCTTGGCTTCATCACAGAGAAGATGCTCTCTGTGTCAATCCTGGACTGCCAGGGAGCTCCCTGACACCCTACACTGTTGCATTCTGGGTTCCTAGGAAACATGGATGCAGGATGCCACCACAGAGCTGGGCAAGAGAGCAAGCGGTTTTGCCTGGCATAGACGTTCAAGGCCTGTTTCTGTCACTTTTGGAGGGAGTGACAACCCATCATCTCCCAGGCACCAGACTCTACTTGTTGCTCAACCTGGGAGACTAGTCACACTGTGAGACCAAGGGACCATGGAGAGAAATGAGGAGCAGAGTTTTGCTGCCCAGTACTTAGAGAAGAGAGGCTGTAAGGGAGACAGCAGAGAGGGAAGGAGGGATAGTATCGAGATTTGGCCATGAACCAGTGCTTTTGTGTGGATGCTCTGGCTTTGTTCAGGGAGCAGAGTGATTTGGTCCAACGTGGATCCTAAGGAAGTCCAGGTGGAGCCTTGAGGTACCTGGGTGGCAGCCACTGATCATTTTTGGGGCTTCTTGGGCCCTAATAGGCAGTGAGAGACTTGTCACCTCCCTGTCCAATCCATGTAGATGTCCATCAGGCCAGGCAGGAAGATAAAAATTAGAAGGAAACAAAGACCTGGGGAAAGGGGTTGTACCTGTTGAAGTCTCTGGGTCCTTAAAGGACCAGATAGAACCCAGACTTCCAACACTTCAGGCTTCCAACAGTGGACAACATTCATTCTTCATGCCATATTTGGGGTATAAGTGTTGATATAGGGTAAGACCACAGACACACACACACACACACACACACACACACACACTTCCCACTCATTTACTAGCCCTAAGGCCTATGCAGGGTTAATAAAGAAATTATGACAATTTGCCTACTTTGGCCCTGTGTGGTAGAGAGCAGATAGACATCTGTGAGTTCAAGACGAGACTGGTTTACACATACAGAATTCCAATCAGGCTCCATTGAAAGACACTGTCTCAACTTTAAAACACACACACACACACACACACACACACACACAGAGTGCCTACTTTCCACTCCTCCGTGGGAAAACAAAAGCCACCAAAGTCCAGGAAGGATACTTTTAATCCCAAAGCAGGGCAGAGTTGTCCATTTTAATTACACACCCACAAACTCTCCAAATTAGTGAGCTTTGTCTCGGTTTGGTGTTTTGTCCCTCCCACGATGGATGATGGATGATGATTGATTGACCAGTTGTCTAATGGGCTTCATTGGTCTCTCTTGCAACTCAGAATCCGCCCTAAGACTATCCATCCTGCACAGAGAATGGAGGAGGGGCCTTTGCCTGTAGTGACAGAAGAGAGATAATGTGGGAGTGGGAAGAGATACAGGGGTGCCAGATGGGGGACAGAGCTCCATCCCTCGCACCAGAGCTGGCCCATAAATCCTGGGGTCAGCTCTTCATTGTGCCTCTGACTGCCTTTACCCTATGACTGCCAAAGGGGCACAAATACTCAGATTCAGAACCTGAGCTAAGTCAGATGGGAATGAGACCTGCTTAGCACCTGGAGTGCCAGATGGGGTTGAGGAAGGAGAATGAGGGGCAGACTGGGGGAGGGGGGGCCTAGCGGCAAGAGGTAGGAGAGCAGGAACCCTTGCCTGGTGCACCAAGCCTACAGGCTGCCTCAGAACTCACTAGCTGAAAACTATACCCAGTTTCTATCAGGGGAGTACCCACCTGGAAGAGAACCCCAAGTCACAGATCCCTCAGGGGCTCCTTTTCTGTCTCAGCAAAGGTATAGACTACAGGTTTTGTCTAGGAAAGATGTCTCCCTTGCCCTTCCCATTTTGTGTGAACAGAATCTGTACTGTTTAGAGATCACAGGCCCCAGGAATCCTAGGCCAATCCTCCTGGGCTTCTCTGCCTCCTCCTCTCCGCTCCAGCATCCTCTCCCCCACGCCCTACCCTACCCCTAACTAGAATCTAAACTCCAGTGAACTCTACCCCACCCCATCCCCCAGACAGTCAGGCCTTACCCCTGGAACTGGGACCACACTGGACAACCACTAAGCAAACAAATAGGTGACATCTGCGTTTACACCTGTAAGCTCTGCCCTCCAACCACTCTGGAACCCACAGAAGCCCCCTCTCAGGACCTCCTAGAGTCTGGCTTTACCGCTCCACACTGTTTGTAAGGTTTCCGGGTCTGTACAGATAGGACTTGAGCATTTCCCCAATCTCTGACAGGTCACAAATCACCATGTGACAAAAAGAAAAAACGAAAAGAAAAAGTAAAGAAGAAATAATCCCCTTGGCATCCCTAACCAAAGCGCCAGGATGGCAGGCTCAGCTCAGAGTGTTGGTGTTTCCTTGGTTAGCAAAAGCCCAGTCTTATTTTAGCCAAAACTCTACTAAATAATTTCTAGAAGATAAGACATTTTGTAAACTGGGGAAACGAGTTTTCCAGAGGAAAGAGTCGGTGAATGGCGGCTGCGACCTCTGATCCAGCAAAGGGGCCCTCCCTGGAGGAATGTGACAGGCAGAATCGACTGGGACAGGTTGGCCTCACCCTGTGAACCGCCCCTGTAGGCCTCGGCCTGTTTGTTTTTCTGTCTGACTGTTTGCTGGATGGGGGTGGGAGAGATAAGGATGTGAAAACAACCTTAAAATAACCTCCACAGTTCCTCAGGCAACTGCAGAGTGGGCCTTGGGTCTAGCTTAGGGGCTTGTCTGTTGTTACAAAAGGAAGTAGAATTATGAGTGGATTGTGGCCTGTCTGCATGGCTGTTTGTCTGTCTGTCTGTCTGGATGGATGGATGGATGGATGGATGGATGGATGGATGGATGCACTGCTTTCTTGCCCTGTTCCCACTCCAGCTCATTCTCTTGTGTGCTCTGCTGAGAGGCTCTGGAATCTGTCTTCTCAGCTGACACACCAGGGATAAATAATCCCGTGATGAGAGTTAGGACTTAGGACCCCAAGGAAGCATCAGAGCTGTGTAAATCTCAGAGATGTGGACCCCACAGAGCACCAGGGTCACACCCTAGCTGCTAGACGCCTTAATTCACTATCTGACTCTGACTCCCTCTTCCCAGCCCAGTCACATCCATTTAGAGGTTTCATCCTGAACTCTATCTAGCCCCTAAGCCTAGTGGGGCTCTGGACCTTGGTATAGAAGCCGGCATATATAGCCACTGTGATATCCATGGCTTGCAGTTCCCACAGCCCTTCCAAAGTCTCTCTTTGCTCGTTCAGGACCTGAAATGAAAACTTCTAGTGCCTTTGGAAAGTCAGTTATGTCAAATGATGTTTTTCTGGGGCACACAGGTGAGAGGATGTCTTGCTAAAGCAGACGTGTGAAAGGACTCTTGATGAAGGAATATAAATATGACCCCCCAGACTGTGGGAGCTGGAGCATCGGTTTGGTTTGCTCTGCCTCGATAGTCTTCGCTAACTACATGCATGCATTGGTTCCCCTTACATAGCATGGCTAAGCTCCACTTGTGGTAACAATGCCATTGAGAGAAACTCACCAAAGACCTGCTCATGAAGTTCCTGCAGCTTTGTGCAGCTTCAGGGGCCTTGGGGCAGCTGTCGAGCCTTACAGTTTCTTCAGTATTGAACTACAGCTCTGGTTGGTGCATAGTGTCTGACTGCCAAGAGGACTCTTCTGCAGTTGCTGAGTTGTATTTGGTGTTTGTGGCAGGGCTGAATTGCTGACAAAGAAGATGGAGCTCGCCTCCAAAGAAGTATGGCTAAACAGGTCCACTTCCTCTATATTCTAATAACTTTTCTCTTCCACAGCCTCTGCTGGGTGCTGGGCAAGAGGAGAGGTTGAACATTTATTAAGGTACGCTGAGAAAAATCTATACCTATAAGGACCAGGCCATCAGAACAGGTAAATCTCGTGTGTGTGTGTGTGTGTGTGTGTGTGTGTGTGTGTGTGTGTGTGTCTGTCTGTCTGTCTGTCTGTCTGTGTCTGCACTCGCAGAAGTCAGGGGACAACGTTTGGGAGTCAGTTCTCTCTCCTCTTTGTGGGTTCCAGGGACTGAACTCAGGTCGTCACACCTGGTAAAGAGATTTAATCTGCTGAATCATGAACCATCATCTCACTCATCCTCCAAAAGACTTTAAACATTTATCAAGTGCCTATTTCATGAAAAGCAGTTGACGCTGACAATAATGTGAAACCCAAGATGAGTGGGGCACACTCTTGGCCTCGGCTGTGAGGTTGATAGCGTTCAGTCATTGTAAACATACATTGAGTCTTCATTTCTCCAAGACCTGAGATGGACGTCTGCATAGAGGACACACACTACCACGAATTCTTGTGAGCTGCGGAAACCTAGGGTACCGGGTCTTCTGGCCAAGCGTCTGCAGGTTCGTGTGGTTGATGTCTTCACTGTGACCCTAGGAGTTGCAACTTCCTCTAAGTTTGTCATGGTTGAACCAAGAAAGAAGGCAAATGCAAATTTCTACAGCAATTATGATTCCGTGAAATTATGATTCAGAGATGAGGAAACTGGTACAGTTCAGAGAGCAAAGTGATTCCAGGATGTAAAGGATTCTTTGGATTGCGTTCCATGGACGTTCATGACCTGTGTTCCTGACTATGAAACATGAACACGTAGTATAAGGAGTAGTTCCTCTCAATAAACAAGTAACAACTATATAGACAAGAAACACCCCATATAATGAGATACAGGCAGGGCTGTATGTTAATCCTTTCCTGACTGTGACCCCACAAGTAGATTCTTGCTTCTTTCTTTCTTTCTTTCTTTCTTTCTTTCTTTCTTTCTGACAAGAATCTCCCATAATTCAGGTTAGCCTCAAACTCCCTAGGTATCTGAGGATGACCTTGGTGAATTTCTGAGCATCCTCCTGCCTCCCAAGTGCTGAGATTACAGGTGTGCACCACCCTTGCCTGGCAGCCATCTTGTGTCTCTCTCCACCCCAACTGCAACCTCGAGGTTGAGACTGCAGCTAAGCCTAAGAAATCTCACTTGCAGAGACGTTGGACGCCCTCCACAAGCTGTTCCATTGCTCCTTGTTCATCCATTTTCAACCATTCATTCACTGGGTAGGATTCTCCAACCATGGCCTCCTTACTCAACAGAAAACTCTAGCCGAGCAGTGGTGGCACATGCCTTTAATCTCAGCACTTAGGAGGCAAGACAGATTTCTGAGTTCGAGGCCAGTCTGGTCTACAGAGTGAGTTCCAGGACAGCCAGGGATATACAGAGAAATCCTGTCTCTAAAAAACAAACAAACAAACCAACAACAAAAAAGACTCTTAACCCACAGATGAATAGCATCCAATTCAGGTGTAAAATTAGCC
>JANHMN010000017.1:56130668-56143419 GCA_030674055.1 Rhabdomys pumilio
ACTTTTAGTCCTCTGCCTTGGCCACCTGGGTACTAGGACTAAGCAGTGGGTTGCCACGCCCAGATGTTGGTGCTCAGCTTTATATTTGCTGTGTGATCCCAGGCGATGCACACAGCTACTCTGGGCTTCATCTTAGACAGGACTTCTCATTGCCTCTGCTTAGATCACAGTCTTTTTGAGATGAGCTGGAATGAGCATCAAGGGTCATTCACCTCAGGTGACTGGGGCAGAAAGTAGGCTCTCCTGGCCTCTTAGGGTTCCTATTGTAAAACAACAACTTGGCAAAGAAAGGGTTTATTTAGCTTACATTTCCACATCATAATCTGTCATGGAAGGAAGTTGGGTAAGGACTCAAGACACCTGAGGCAGGAGCTGATGCAGAGGCCATGGAGACCAAGCTGCTTACTGGCTTGCTTCTTCTGGCTTGCTCAGCCTGCTTTTTCTTATACAACCCAGGACAGCCGCCTAGGGCTGGCACCGCCCACAGTGGGCCTCTCTCTCCCACTTCAATTATTACTTAAGACAATACCCCACAGGCTTGACTACTGACCAGTCTTCTGAAGGCATTTTATCACCTGAGAGTCCCTCTTTCCAAATGATGTTAGCTTGTGTCAAATTGACAAAAAAACAACTGGGCCAGACCTGCTCAGGCCTGAGCTGAATAGGAAAGGCCACATATACCGTGATGACACAAAGCTATAATCCAGGCCTCCGGAGGCTGAGGCAAGGAAGATTGTCGCAAGCTCCAGGCTACCAGGACTATAGTATGAGATTCTATTTAAAAGAAAAATAAATTCTGGGAGTCATGATATAAACACACACAGCACTGGGGAGGCTGAGGCAGGTGAGTTGCTGTGAGTTTGAGACCCAGTGAGACTTTTTCAAAAAAAAAAAATCTCACTTGGGAGGCAGAGGCAGGCTGATTTCTGAGTTCGAGGCCAGCCTGGTCTACAGAGTGAGTTCCAAGACAGCCAGGGCTACACAGAGAAACCCTGTCTCGAAAAACCAAAAAAAAAAAAAAAAAGAAAGAAAGAAAGAAAAAGCTTAGAGGGAGAAGAGTCAAAAGGTTAAAGCAGAGCTAGGCTGTATCTCAGAAACAAAACAGAGCAAGCCAAAAAGGTTTGTCCTTTTAAGATGCCTTGTGTCCCTTCATATCTCATAGCAACCAAAAATAAAGGGTCAAGCCAGGCAGTGGTGGCTAACACCTTTAATCCCAGCACTCAGGAGGCAGAAGCTGGAGCGAGTTCCAGGACAGCCAAGGCTACACAGAGAAACTCTGTCTCCGAAAACAACAACAACAAATTACATTGTTATTAGTATTTGATTTATTGGCGGGCAGGAGAGATGGCTCAGCAGTTAAGAGCACTTGCTGTTCTTCCCGAGTTCCCTGAATTCAGTTCTCAGCAACACTTCAGGCAGTTTACAACAGTCCCGTAACTCCAGCCTCCTCCGTGTGTACCTGCTCACATGTACACGCATCCACACAGAGACACATAAATAATCATATACGTACTTGTTCGTTTATAATATGTGCACCTACACGTGCACTTGCTCACATGTGCACACATGATGGCCATCGCATACATGTAAAGGTCAGAGGAGACCTGCAGGAGTCAGTTTCCTTCTACCATATAGGTGCTGGGACACAAATTCAGGGAGTCAGACTTGGCAACAAATCTCTTTACACCCCCAGGCCTAGTATTTCCTTTTTTACAGAGTGAGAATATGACATAGGCTCACCTGCCCAGGTCTGGGTGGTGATGCCTAGCTGAGCCCAGACCTCTTCCCTGCCCAGTTCTGGTTTCCCAATGCCTATGGTTCCCAGTGGCTGGTGTTAATGGAATGGCACTCAGGGAGATCCCTGAAGACCAGCTGGGAAGACTTCCTGGAAGAGGTGGGGTTCCAGGATGCTTCTAAGGGATGAAGTAAAAGGATGAAAAGTTCCAGGCACAGTGAAGAACTTTTAAAAGGGTGAGAAATGGGTCTAACAGGCTAGAAGTGCGTGTTTGGGGGTAAGTTGAGGCCTTACTGTGGAGGCTTGAATATTAGCTAGCTGGGGCGCAGGGCTAACATCTTGTCCCCTATATCTGCACCCAGTGGACTGTATCAGAGGGGACTTACCAGGACAGGGACAGAGGAGGCTGAGGACTGGCCAGCAGGGTTGTGCTCAGGTATAGGGGATAGAGAGGTCTCACCTAACATGCTTCCCATTTCCTGGCTAAGAACTCTGGCCTCCGTCCTTCCCCCCTGCATCCCAGCAGTAAACAGATGTATAAAGCAACCATTCCCATTTAAAGCTTTGCACGCTGGAGGGAGGAGGGCCTGCAGGCCAGCTGCGCCCTTGTTTGGCAATGTTTGTGCTTACAACAACCTGATAGACAGAGATTTATCACCGTTTTCATTAGCTGAGGTTGGTTTGCTTTGCTGCAGGTTTCTACCAGGCTCCCCCTCTTCCCCTCACCCCCACATCCCCACAAACTGTGGAGTTACAGATTTATGGCGGGAGGGGGGGTGGGGGGGTGGGGGGGTGGGGGGTGGGGGGGAGTGGTGGTTTAGGGAGGGACAGGGAGGGAGGGGCAGAGCAAGGTGTGGGCTTAGAGCAGGATGGGAGGAAAATCAGGCATCTGAAGGGGGTGTGGCTAGGACTCCACTGAGTAAAGATCCAGAGAAGGAAGTCCATTAGGTTGAGTGTGTGTATTTGGGTCACACACACACACACACACAAGCATATGTATTTCAGCTTCATCCTTAGGAGCATAGATATTGGTGAGTTGCTGATTTTTTTTAAAAAAGATTAAAGATTAGTTTAGTTTTCATTATGTTGGGTGGGGAGGAGAAATTTCTCTATGCAAACCCAGATGCCTGAGGAGACTAGAAGATGTCAGACTCCCCTGGAGCTGAAGTTACAACCTGTGAGCGCACATACCACCGGCCTCACCCCTGATGAAGCTGCTGGTACTGGAACTCATGTCCTCTGCAAGTGCAGTGCAGGCTCTTAGCTGCTGAACCAACATTCTAGTTCCCCGCCCCTTTCCGTTTTTTTGAAACAGGTTTTCACTGTGTAGCCCTGACTGTACTGGAACTTGCTATGTAGACCACACTGGTCTTGGACTCAGAGATCTGCCTGTCTCTGCTTCCAGAGGGAAAGCAATTATTATTATTATTATAATTATTATTATTATTATTATTATTACTGTGTGTGTTGCTAAGGATCCAATGTAAAATTTAGGGCATCCTCAGCAAACATCATAATGCTAAAATATGACCCTCTTAGTTTTCTGTTTTGTTTTTGGTTGTTTAAAAGAAGGTCTTATGAAATGAAGGTGTCTTAGTTACTGTTCTATTGCTGTGAAGAGACACCATGATCAAGGCAAATTTGGTAAAAGAAAGCATTTACTTGGGGCTGGCTTACAGTTTCAGAGGTTGGTCCATTCTCAGGATGGGAAGTAGACAGGCATAGCACTAGCGCAGTAACTGAAGGCTTTACATCCTGATCCCCAGATGGAGAGTGAAGTGTTTATTGAGAGAGAGAGAGAGAGAGAGAGAGAGAGAGAGAGAGAGAGAGTATGTTCTGTGGGTGTGTGGAGAGGTATGGGGGAAGGGGATGTCTCAGCGAGCCCATGCAGAGGCATCTCTTTCTCCTGAGGGACCAGTCACACACCGGTATAGTATAGAATAAGGTTTATTCAGGGCATGGGGAGGGGAGCCAGGAGGGCAGTAGAGTCAGAGAGAGAGCAGAGAGAGAGAGGGAGAGAGAGAGAGAGAGAGAGAGAGAGAGAGAGAGAGAGAGAAAGAGGTAGAGAAGCAGAGGCTGGCCATGACCACGCAGAGAGACAGGGAAGGGAAGGGGGAGGGGGAAGGGGACAGAGAAACTAGAGGCAAGAGAGCAAGAGATTAAGAGAGAGAGGAGGGGGCAAGCAGCCCCTTTTATAGTGGGCCAGGCTTACCTGGCTGTAGCCAGGTAAGTGTGGGGAGGAGCATACCTGGCTATTGCCAGGTAACTGTGGAGGTGGAGTTTAGACAGAATACTAACAGAGGGAGAGAGAGAGAGAGAGAGAGAGAGAGAGAGAGAGAGAGAGAGAGAAGACCTGGTGTGGGCTTTTGAAACCTCAAACCCCATTCCCAAGGCCATATCTCCTCCAACAAAGACATAATGCCTCCTAATCCTTCCCAAATAGTCCACCAAATGATGATAAAGCATTCAAATATATGAGCCTATGCAAGCCAGCTTCATTCAAACCATGACAGCGGGCTAGCCTAAAACTTGCTATGTAGCCAACTTCTGATTCTCCTGACTTCATCCTCCAAGAGTTAGGTATGGATTGTTGTCTAGCCATAGTCCTTATATTTTGAGATAAGGGTCTGTGATGTTACTTGGGGTTGTCTCGAACTCAGAATCTTCCTGCTATAGTCTCCAAGGTGCTGGGATTACCAGGCATCTAGCTAGTAGACATCACCTGCAATCTCAGTATGCAAGAGCCTGGGGCAGGTTTACTGCCCACTGCCCAGGGTTTGGGCCCAGCCTGAGCAACATAATGAACCCTATCTTAAAGAAAGAAAACAGGGTCAAGATAACTCAGTAGGTAAAAGCGATTGCCCTCAAGACTGGTATGGTGGTTTGAATAAAAACAGCCTCCATAGACTCATGTGTGTGAATGCTTGGCTTATAGGGACTGGTACGATTAGGAGATGTGGCCTTGTTGGAGGAAGTGTGTCACTGTGGGGGCGGGCTTTGAAGTCTTATATATGCTCACGCTATACCCAGTGTGACACACAGTCTCCTTCTGCTGCTTGCAGATCAAGATGTAGAACTCTCAGCTCCTTCTCCAGCACCGTACCCGACAACACACTGCCGTGCTTCCCACCATGATAATGGACTAAACCTCTGAAGCTGTAAGCCAGCCCCAGTTCACTGTTGTCCTTTATAAGAGTTGCTGTGGTCATGGTGTCTCTTCACAGCAATAAAACCCTGACTAAGACAGCTGGCAACCTGAGTTTGATTCCCCCAAACCCGAATGACAGACACAAAGAGCTAAGTCCTTTAAGTTGTCCTCTTATTTCCCCATGTGCACCCATGGCATGTGAAGACACGCTCATGTGCACACGAGCATGCATACATACAGACACACAGACACACACATGCATGCACATGCACACGTGCGCACACACACATTCAAATAAATAAATAGGGCTTGTGTAGTGGTTAGGTTTTAATTAACTTGACATAGGCTGGATTCATTTGGGAAGAAGGAATCTCAATTGAGAAAATCCCCCACACACATCAGATTAGCCTATAAAGCATTTTCTTAATTAATGGTTAATTGGGAGGGTCCAGCCCACTGCCAACCCTAGACAGATGGTCTTGCACTGTGTAAGAGAGTAAGTGGAGAACATTATAGGAAATAAGCCAGTAGGTACCGCTTCTCCATGGCCTCTGCTGCACTTCCTGTCTCCAGGTTCCTACCCTGACTTCCCTTCCCAACAGACTACAAACTGTAGCTGAAGCAAATTATTTCCCCACCAAGGTGCTTTTGGTTATGGTGTTTATCATGCCATACAGTGTTACCACATCATATGCTGTTTGTCATATACTGTATATTATACAATAGAAATCACTGGCAGGATGGCCCAGCCAATAAACGTGAATGCTATACAAACCTAATGATCTGAGTTCAATCCCTGGAACCCATGTAAAAGTGGAAGGAGTGAGCTGATTCTGAAAAGTTGCCTCTGATCTCTACACACACACACACACACACACACACACACACACACACACACACATCATAAATAAATCAATACTTGAAAACTCCAAAATAACCCAAACTCTAGGGTTGAGATGACAGGTGTGCTACCATATTCTGATGCTGGAAGTTGATTTTCAAGGTACCCCATAATCTGGGCCAAAAATCAGAGAAGTGAAAGCAGAATTTGGGCAATTTCGGGGGCTATTATGGTCCAACAGTGTTTAACATCCATCTTGTAACTTTCCTTGTTTGCCAGGCATTGCTATGGGCCTTTGAATAGACTCCTATGTTCACCCTCCAAACAACCCTCTAGTGTGGGGCTCACACACATTATCCCAGCATTCTCAAATCCGGGACAGGAGGACCACAAGTTTGAGGCCTGCCTGGGCTTGTTTCCAAAAACAAGAAAGCTGAGCACCGCTCCAATGGAAGAATGCTTGCTTAGCATGCATGAAGTGGTTTAATTCCAGCATCAAATAAACAGGGTATGCTTGTCCAGGCCACTAGTCTCAGCACTCAGGAGGCAGAGGCAGGAGGATTACGGCAAATTCAAGGCTGTGTGGTTTGTTTGAGGCCGGCTTCTGCTGCATGAGGTCCAGTTTGGAGAGTATCAAAGAGTTAGAAAGATATAGGCTAAAGAGGTGGCTCAGAGGTTAAAAGCAACTGTTGATCTTTTAGAGGAAGTGAATTGTGCGGTCCCCAAAACCACACTGGGCTTACAACTCCAGCTCCCAGGAATCAAATGCTCTCTTCTGGCCTCAGCAATACACGAACACAAACATACACACACACAGAGAAATTAAAAGAAATCAAAAGGAGAGAGGTGGAGGGAACAGGGAGGGAGATGGGGAGGGGATGGAGAGCAGAGGAGAGGGAAGGGAGAAGGGAGAGGAAGACAAGAAGGAGTTCCACTGCCAGGCAGTGGTGGGCATGCCTTTAATCCCAGCACTTGGTAGGCACAAGCAGGCAGATTTCTGAGTTGCTATACAGAGAAACCCTGTCTAGAAAAAAACAAAAACAAAAGAAAAGAAAAAAAAAACCGAAAGGAGGAGTTCTGCCAAGGTTCCTGGAGATGACAGGGTAGAAACTTGAAGAAACAGATCAGATGAGTTACCCAAGGCCACAGATACCCAAGGCCACAGACAGCCTGGGGACAGTGTGGCAGCACAGTCAACACATGATGCTAGGAACCACACTTGAGCTGGACTTACTTTGTTGTTTAAATTTTTATTTTACTTACTTTTTTACTTATTGGTTTTCAAAACAGGGTTTCCAAGTGTGGCCCCAGATGTCTTTGGAATTAGCATTGTCGTCGACCAGGCTGGCCCCAAACTCAGAGATCCTCCTGCCTCTGCCTCCACAGTGCTGGGACTAAAGGTGTGTGCCATCATGCCGTGTGTGCCATCATGCCATGCCTGGCTCTTATTGTTTAAGATTTTTTAAATTTAAAAAAAAAAAAAAAAAAAAAAGAGCAGGATTGGACCATGATGGGCACATAGGGGTGAGAGGGGAGACTTGGGATGTCTTCTTTTTCTTCCTTTATGTAGGACCTGGGAATTGAACTCAGATGTGCAGGCTTGTGCTGCAAGTGCCTTCACCTGCTGAGCCCTCTCATTGGTCCAAGATCCTTTTGTTATGAGACAAGAGTCTCATGCAGCCCACCCTTCTGTCTGTCTTTCTGCCTAAGCCACCGAGTGCCAAGATGACAGGCTGCTCTGCCCTTTAGCTTGTTTGCATGCCAGTTCCAGGAACCCTGGAGATGACCCAGCTAAGAAAGGCATTTTGCAGCCAAACTCCACAACCTGAGTGCCATCTCACAGATCCTTATAGGGAAGGAAAGAACCACATGGATAAACAAAATGTGATTTAAAAATTCAAACATCCCTTCCAAGGGGCCATTTTATGAGCTAGCAATAATCGATGGTTTTTAGAAGTCCTCGCATGCCAGACCCCATGTCTCCCCAGCTGACTGAGAGGCGGGCATCACGTTGATTGACAAGACACACCAGGAGCTGAACAACAGCAGATCCCCCAGAGCTAAACTGGGCTCCCAACCCATACTGCCTTCTCCTGGGTTTGGGGTCAGCTGCCTCCCCCATCCCAGGACACATCTTTTAAAGACCTCTTAACAATCCAGCCTTTCCCAGGGCATACAGAGTGCACATGTGTTACTGCCAGGCTGGGATCTGTTTCTCCTTCCAGTCTGGTGGAAATTACCAGGGGCCCAGAGTAGGGTGATCAAGACTGAGAAGACATGATCCCAGCCTTCAGAAGTTTTCCATTCATCCCTGGATGGGGCAAAAGTACAAATGGGGGTTCACATTCCATATGTCTAAATATTTAAAAGTGATAAATCATATTAACAAACTTAAATAATAAAACGATTCCTGTTCCACTAAGCATTCGCCTATTCCTTCTAACGATCTGAGGGGTCTACCCAGAGCTGGACAGGGAGAAACTGCCTCTGAGCCTCAAGCACCTGTACACTTTGTTTTGTTTTGTGGCAAGGTCTTGTGTAGCCCAGGCTAGCCTCTAACTTATAATATAGCCCAGGATGACCTTGGATCTTTGATCCTCCTCCCCTGACCTCCTGAGTTCTGGCTTATGCAGGCAAAGGATAGGAACACAGAGGGAGGACTCTGTAGGTTCTAAACATGTCTGATTATTTTACTTTAACAGTTTACCAGTTGGTATTTACGTCATCAATGTGTAAACCCTCCTCCTTTAACAAGAGCTTCTGCATCCGCCCTCCTGCAGTCGTCCCTCAACACATCCTACCCACTGATGCATCTGATGGGGGCTGGGGGGACATTACCTACAACCTGGTCCTCTCTCTGGATTTTGGTCACCAACACCTCTTGTCTGGCCATTGCAATAGCTTCCTAATTCCTCTGTTTGCTATCCCTCCTGTCCCTACCCCGAGGCTGCTCTCTGCAAGCATCAATGCCCTTTTTAAAATGTGTTTGCAGCTGGTGAGATGGTTCAGTGGGTAAAGGCACTTACTGCCAGGCCTGATGGCCTGAGTTGGATCCCTCTATGGTGGAAGGAAAGAACTTACTCCCAAAAGTTGTCCTCTGACCTCCTCACAAACTACGCTCACGCCATGAGTGCCTACACATGTGCAGGCATGCACACAAGTAAAAACACGTAATACAAATAATGTTTTTAAAAAGTGTTGAGAGAGGGCTTGCTGCGAACAGCACATACTGTCCCTGCAGAGCGGCTCACAACTGCCTATAACTCCAACTCCAGGGGACCTGAAACCCTCTTCTGGCCTCTGAAAACACCTGTACTCACATGAACGTACCCCCAAAAAGACACAGACACATACACATAATTTAAACATAAAATACGATAATTTAAATTAAAATCTGTTTGTTGCTGGGCATAGGAACACACATCAGCAACCAAAGCACTTGGAAGACAGAGTCAGGAGGATCCCAAGTTCAAGGCCAGCCTGGACTCTATAGAGAGACCCCATCTCAGAAAATCAAAGGCTACGGCCATAATCAAAGGCCAAGAGCACTTGGCCTGGCATGTTCAAAGGTGCCGTGAATCCAATCTCCAACACCACGAAACATTGTGTAAAACAGGGCTTGTGCATGTGGCTCAGTTGGTAGGGTGCTTGCCGAGCTTGCATAAAGACCTGAATTTGATTCCCCACGACCAAATCAACTGGGTGAGGTGAGGCATATACACAAACAAAAAAGCAAAGCAAAGCAAAAGTAGGCAAGTTGCTGCATGCCTGTAATCCCATAGGGCATTTGAGGCCAGCCTGGAATGCAGAAGCCCTGACGGAAGGAAATCACAACAAATAAAAAGATCAAATACAAGCACGCCACTCTGCCGTCCCGTGCAGTGGTTACCAGTGCCCTCCATCTTGTTCTAACACTGAAAAGATTCCCTCCCACCGCCAACATCAGCTGAAGAGGATTCCAAATGACCAGCTTCACCTTCAGGCAGACACTCTGGCTCGGTTACTTTCTGACTCTCAGCCTTGGGAGTAGGAGACATGTCTGGTCTAACCACCCAAAGGATTCTGGGTTGGCATGGGAAGGAATCCGAGGAAAGGTGAAGGGGTGGGAGAGCTGGGAAAGACATATAGATTATAGTGACTCCATCCCCAGTGACCTCAGTGACGGTCATTAAGGAAGGTCTGAGGCGTAGTTCCACAATGTGTCTTGGGCCACCCTCCCTTCCTTGCCCACACAGGGCTTGACTCTTAAGTCAGTTGGAGCCTCAAGTGGCTTTTAAGTAATTAAGCTGAGGGCTGAGCACTTGGAGATGTAATTGTATCAACAGCCCTTGGAGTGTTGGAGGCTCTGGAGACCAAAGGCTGAGCTCTCAGGACACCCAAGACAGAAATCGCCAGGGCGCTGGGGCCCAAGCTCCTCCTCTACTTCTCTTTCTGCTGTCCATCTGCTTGGTGCTGAGATGGAGACCTGCTGGGGGCTGAAGCAACCTTGGTCGCCAGGCTCCAAGAGAGCTCTGTGGCCTTCCTCTGTCTGTAAGTAACTGTCCTACTACAGACAGTGTACCATCTGTCCTTGTCCCCAGCAGACCCTCCCCACCTGTGTGACAAACCATCTTCCCAACACCCCAGAAAGTAGGCCAGCAGCCTTGGAAACAATCTTGTGCTGACTTGAAGACTGGATGCTTGAGAGTTATACCAGCCCCTGGTGAGCAGAAATGAAGAAAGTGGGGGTGGGGGTGCTGAGGAGAGAGAGGAAGGACAACAGAAACCGTCAGCCTGAGGGAGACTGAGAACGGCTCCATAGGAGAAGTCGCCCTGCAAGTGAGCTTGAAGACAATGTCCCACTCTGCAGGCCAAGCCTGAAGTAGGATGCATACTTTTGAGTTATGTGGTGGCATTTGGGGGATGGGGGTCTCAGGGGGGTTGAGACAGGGTGCCAATAGCCCAGGCTGACCTTGAACTCACTATGACATTCAACTTCTGACCCTCTGTCTCCACCTCCCACTTGCAAAGATTAAAGGTGTGCACCACGATGTGTAGTTTATAAGGCTCTGTTCATTAAACCCAGGGCCTCATCCATGCTAGACAAGCAGGCCGTCAGCTCAACCAGATCTCCAATCCATTGTCTTATTGTTACTGAATTCTTTTTAATTTCTATTGTGTGTATATGTATGTATTTTTGCATGTGTGTGTACGTGTGTGCATGTGTGCATGCGTGTTGAGGCTTGAGGTTGATGTGCAGAATCATTCCCTCATCACTGTTCCACCTTCTTCATAGAGACAGGCTCTCTCAATCAAACTCAGAACTCATCGATATGGGTTGTCTTCCTAGCCAGCTTGCTCTGAGGAAGACAACTGTTTCAGCCTTGTAAGAACCCAGCATTTATTTAGGTTTCTGGAGGGGATGGGATTTTAACTAGTAAGTTATGTCCCTAGCTCTTTGTTTGTTTGTTTGTTTGTTTGTTTTCCAGATAGGATCTCACGTAGCTGAGACGGACCTGGAACTTTCTATATAGCTGGATATGATCTTGAACTCCTGATCCCCCTGTGTCCACCTCCTAAGTGTTAAGTCTATATGTGCATTCAGAGAAGGTCTCTCACAGAATCAGGAGCTCACACATTGGTCTAGACTGGCTGGCCATGAGCTCCAGGAACCTACCTGTCTGTAACTCTACCTCCCCAGCTCTGGGGTTACAGCCATGGGCTATAGCACCAGCTTCTACATGGGTACTGGGGACCTAAACTCAAGTCTTCATGCTTGTTGACTCTTCCAAGAGAAATCTTGGCAAAGGCCCCTTTCTGTATTCTTTGATTCACTCAAAAATTTCCTTGGTCATTTCTGGGGGAGACTCCATCTCCCATTCCAGTCCTTGACTCCTTGTACAGTCCCTGAGGAGACATCTTCAGACTGGTAGGCCACTGTCCAAACTCTGGACTTTGTGGGTAATGATACTCTGAATTGGGCCCCTGGTTTTTGTTTGTTTGTTTTGTTTTTTTGTTTTTTAAGGCAGCAGCCCAGGCTTACTATGCAGCCCAGGCTAGACTTGAACTCATTAAGAAGTCCTGGCTAACTAACCTTGAACCCATAATCCTCCTGTTCTGGATTCTAAAATGCTGGGGTTACAAGTGTGTCCTCACTAAGCCTGGTTAATACAGTGTTGAGAATTGAACCCGGGGACTTCTTGCACACAAGGCAAACACTATAGGTGAGCCACATTCCCAGGGCTGCACCTTCTCTGTGTCACTAGGCCAGATACTTGCTTGGATCGATGGCATCCCTGAGCCCTCCCTGTGTCCACTGATAACTCACAAAGGGCTCCTCCTCTGCTAAAGACAGAGAAAACCTCCTGTGTAGAGACCCCAGTGGACATCCCACCCCAAGGTCTGATGTCAGCTCACCTCCATCACAGAACCAAACAGAAAGCATCTGCCTGAAGACCCGTCATTAGGCAGCACCCCCTTTTGATCTAGGCAATGTCCCTCAACATTTCGTATGGATGGGGGGCAGAATAGAACTTGGGCTACTAACAGCACACCTAAATACAAGACACATAGCTAGGGTATCATTACCTACAAAGCCCGAAGCTTAGACAGTGGCTAGCCAGTCTGGAGAGAGAGAGAGAGAGATCCCAGTACCGGTAGTAAGAGGTGGGGCAGCGATAGAGTCTCCCCCAGGAACACCCAAGGAAATTGTTGAGTGAATCAAAGAATCCACAAAGGGGCCAGCTGCCAAAACTCTTCCCTGGAAAGGGTTGCTTTGGAGGCTGTTACTAGTCATGTTTACCTTGGTGTGAATCACGTATCTTACCGCAAGAGTTGCTAGGAGGAAGGGAACGTTTTGGAAGCCGGATGTTTCTCTATAAAGATAAAGAGTAATAGAAAATAGAAAGAAAGAGAGAGGTGAGGGACTCACAACAACTCGGCCCCAACCTGGACTACCCTACCTCCCACCTCACTTTCTTGCCCTCAACCTTCAAAACATATCTCTCTCTCTCTCTCTCTCTCTCTCTCTCTCTCTCTCTCTCTCTCT
>JANHMN010000017.1:56143429-56155187 GCA_030674055.1 Rhabdomys pumilio
CTCTCTCTCTCTCTCTCTCTCTCTCTCTCTCTCTCTCTCTCTCTCTCCTTTCTTTCCTTCCTTGAGATCAGGTACTGAAAGGTGCTTTCTGGAAGGTATTTGGCAGGGAGCAGGAAGGTGGGGGGAGGGGAATGTCAGCCTGCGCTAACTTGAGGGGTGTGGCCCCAGGCTTGTCAACAAGAGGAAGGAGTGGCTTCCTGCCTGGGTTCCCCGGCTGCTAGCTGTGGAAATTCCTACCTGGCCTCTGCTGTTCCAGCCTTACCTGCAACGGAAGCAACTTCACAAACAAACAAGGAAAAGCCGGAGGTCAGTGCGACACCTGCCCCTGCCTGGGCCTCTGCCCTAGAGAGGTTACAGACAAGCTCAGCGCCCAGGAGCCTACACCAGCACTAGCTAAGACCCTTGGCCCTAGGCCACTCTCCAGTCCGTGGAAGGCCATCCTGAAGCAGTCAAACCACTTGACCTTTCTGGTTTCCAGAGTCAATGGACAAAGATGAAAAGGAGAGGTGTCAGAAATAAGTACACTGCCACTTACTGTGATTCAAACCCCACCTCCATATCTTAGTGGGTCTTGGAGATGACGTAGGCGGTCCATTCTGGTGTCTTTGCCTCAGCACCTTTCTCTCCCACTCCCCAGGAATCTCTTGGATTTAGCTACCGGTGACCTTAAACCTCTGATCCATTCCCAAGTACAGCACCACAACCCGTTGTATGCACTGCTGGGACTCAAGCCTTAGGCTTCCCACATACCAGACAAGTACTCTAAAGGCTAAGCCACTCCCCCCACTCCCACCCGCCAACGCTTTCCCACCTCAGGTGTCCATATGATTGCCTTGAGGCTTTGAAGGTGAATTATGAGATGAGAGCAAACCACCCACGCATGCCCACCCCGCTGTTCTAGAGATTCACTATATCTTCTTCTCATTCATTTATTTTTATTTTATGTGTATCTGTGCCCCTGAGTGTGTGCCTGTGCACCACCTGACTGCAGATGCCCACGGAGGCCAAAAGATGGCACTGAATCCCTGGTACTGGAGTTAGAGATGAGTTAGAGACGGTTGCGAGTTATGTGGCTGTTGGAAACTAAGCTGGGGTCCTCTGGAAGAGCAGCCAGTGCTCTTAGCCACTGAGCCAGCTCTCCAGCCCCTGTCCACTGCTTCTTTCATAAACCTCAGAATAAAATCAGCCGTGGAAGTGCACACCTTTGATCCCTTCACCAGGCAGAAGGCAGGTGGATCTCTTTGAGATGGAGGAGAGCCAGCACTGTATAGAGAGACGCAGTCTTAAAAGCATCAAGAACTAGCCATAAACCTCAGATTCTAAGAAGTCTCATTATCTTAACTTTCATGGACTTAGCAAGAAATGATGGTACATGCCTAAATTCCTGGCATTTAGGGTCTGACACCTCTGGCTTCTTCCTGCACCTGCTCTCACACACAAAGACACACAGACCACACACACACACACACACACACACACACACACATAAATAAAACAAAAGCCTCATCTCGCTGGGTGGTGTTGGCACATGCAACAGCTCTTGGGTGGCAGAGGCAGGTGGATCTCTGAGTTCAAGGACAGCCTGGTCTACAGAATGAGTTCCAAAATGTAGTTCTCTGAGCTACACAGAAAACCCTATCTTGGAAAAAAAAAAAAAAAAAGTCACCTCAACAAAATATAGAGTTTGGGGCCAGCCAAGGGTACATGAGACCCTGTCTCAAAACACAATAAAACAAAACTCCTGGTGTGGTCAGTGACACCATGGAACTGAGAACATTCTGGGTCACAATGACAGGTTCCCCACCTGGGAGGAGTCGTTTTCAAATGTGAGACTCACACGTCATCCTACACGAGCCCACACCTTGAGGATGTGTCCCGGTGATCTTTCTTTGCCTTTGTTTCCCCAGCTGCAAAGCCAAGCTCATTACAAAATCTAGTCCTGGGATCTGCTGTGTTGTAGAAATTAATTTAGTGGGTCTCAGCCTTCCTAATGCTGTGATCCTTGAATACAGTTCCTCACCTTGTGGTGACCCCCCCACCATAAAACTATTTCTGTTGCTACTTCATAACTGTAATTTTGCTACTGTTTTGAATCGTAATATAAATATCTGTGTTTTCCACTGGTCTTTGGTGACCCCTGTAAAAGGGTCGTTCAACCCCCAAGTGGTCTCGACCTACAGGTTGAGAAACACTAAATTAAGTGAGTGATTTTTGAACAAGATCAGCGGGCATGCTGAAGGACATGTTAAAAGGCAGGCCATGCTTCTACAATTCAGGTTGAAGGCAGAGGAGGACAAACAGCAGGACCACGTGACTGCCATCAGGCCCTACCCCCATCCCCCACCTCCACCCCCACCCCTACTCTTGCCCAATGCCCAGTGGGAGAGGCCCACTCTGGTCTCTGTAAGGGATGGAAGGCCAAGAGGAGGCTCACCTGCCTTCTGTACAAAGTCCAGGGGGCCCCGCCCACCCTGGCACCGGGCCCCACCCCCACCGCAGAGTTGGTGGGCGCTGCCACACCCCAACCTGCCACAGCCTCTTGGAGTCTGTGACAAGAACCAAACCTTCCCCGCCTCCCCCTTCCCCTTTCCTGCTTTTATTATTTTTCTTTTCCATAAAGATTAGCCTCTGCTGCTTCTCTATCAAGGCCCAGAGGATAAACATGTGGTCCCGAGGCTGAGAAACGCCAGGCCTGAAGGCCCCTCAACCCCCACCCTGCAGCATACACCCGGGGCTTTTAAGCAAGGAATGGTTTTCAGCAAATCTCCCACTATCAGCAGAAACCTTTGAAAGAGTTTGTTTAAAGGCCAGGGAGATAAACAGCAAGGAGTAGTGTTTGTTTAAGAGGCATGCTCTGTGTGGCCACTCTGGGGCCAGGATTTACCATCTGTGGGGAGGAGAGGCACTTGGAGACTAGGGTGGGGGCCTGGGGCACCCTTGGACTCCTGGGTGTGGACTCCAGCCCAGGTAAGCTACCCGAGTCTTGAGGGAGGGAGAAGAGCTGGGCTGTACCTGTGGGTCCTCCTAGGCTAATGGCAGCAGAGGGAGGGTAAAAGAAGTTTTTAGTCTGCAGCTGTTAGAAAGGAAGCTGCCCAGAAGGACCAGCTGGCAAGATGGAGGCAGAAACCCCACATGAAGGGCCTGAGCTGTGACTCCATCAGTAGCATGCCTGGCACACAAGCAGGAGAACCCCAATCGAGATGCCCCGCCCGAGCCCAGGTGAAAAGCCCAACCTGGGGTGAGGAGTGGAGACAGAAAGAGTACTCATGTCTACTCGTCAGCTGGCCTTGCCCAGCTGATGAACTTCAGCTCAGAAAGTTAAGGTGGGGAGGGCCAGCAAGATGGCTCAGGGGAAGAAGGTGCTTACTACCCAGCCTCACTACCTGAATTCAATTGCCAGGACCTTCGTGGTGGAAGAAGAGAATCTGGCAAAATGTCCTCACATATGTATATAAGTATGCAAGCTGAACACACACACACACACACACACACACACACACACACAAAACTAGACTTTTAAAAAAAGGTTCCAGGAATCCATTCTGCCACACTCAAAGTTCGGAATAGGAGTAGGGTCTTGGCCTATGCCATAAACCTTACACCCCATAATCCAACATACACCAGAATTATCTCTCACCTACTCAACCTCTGAGACACTGGCAGGCCTGCCTCAGTGCCTCAGTATGCTAAGTATGTATTCTTCTGTTGGCCAATGTACTGAGTACCTACCTTCCACCATGTGGGGGACTTGGGGTTCAGCAGATAAGACTCTGTACACACGATGAGCATGCCCCGGCTAAGGAGACCCCAACTGAGGGGGACATCGTTACCAGGGCTGGGCGAGATGGTTGAGGCTCCTTACAAGGCAACTCTGGTGGCTGTACATGTGAAGGCAGAGGGCAGATGCCTAGAGGAACAGGTCCAATGGTCAGGAAGAACCAAGGCGCTGCCTATGTCCTGGCTGAGGTGGGTATGGGCTGGTGAGCCTTCAGGCAGGTAGGGGTGGACTCATACTGGCTTTTCCCAAGAGTCCTCTCTCCCTTCCATGCAGCGAGGACACAAGCTCTGAAGACAGGGAGACAGGTAACTCCTGATATACTTCCAACATAAAGGCACCCCATGAGTCTAGATCAGGAGCAGCGTAGGCCACAGGGCAAGTCCTCAGATGGGACTGGAAATCCTTGCCTCCATCTTGGCTTTGACTTTTGCTAACTAGGTAACCTGGGAGGGAAGATGGAAGGAAGAATGCTGGGTGCTCGTATATGGGGAATATAGAGTAGATTCTCTGTAAACACTGGGTCTCCCAGGTGGCCCCTTCTCAGTCTTCTTTGCTATTGCCTCTTGGAAAGAAGAGCTAGCAAATGAGCGGTCTGTCTACCAGGGTCCAGAACTGGAGGAGGTGAGGAGCAGCTAAGTTGTCTTCAGGACCCTCTCAGTGGCCAAAGTCCAGTTTGGCTTTTAGGGATTCACAAGGAGGGCAGGAGTTCCAGAACAATGGGTTTTTGGTCACACTCAGCAGGAAATCCAAGAAGTTGTTGACTAGAGAAAGGAACTTCCAGACACAGAGCCCCTGGGCTGGGCAAAGGTAAGACGGAGAGATGGAAGGGGAGAGGTGCCCTAGAAGTCTCTAGATCTGCTTCTACATAAAGATTTGGAAAATCTCCACCACTTCTTACAGGGATTCCAAAGTCCACCAAGTGCATCTCCAATGAATCCTTTCAAAGAAAAGTCATCTGTTGTTTGTTCTTAACATCCTGCCAGGTGACAGGCCAGCACACCTGGGAGAGATAAGCCCATGCTAAGTTTGAACCAGCAGCTCGTTAGTCTGTGAGCCTTACGCAGATGACAGAGGTGAGGCTTGCAGGGGGCCTTGAATGTGTTCTCTCTGAGGTACAAGAACATTCCAGCACTTCGGGAAGGACTGAGGGACAGATGTGTTTGGGAGACAGGCTATAAGTATTTTATTACATAATCCCTACTGCTCTGAAGCTCAGCCTGGAATCAGATGAACTTCTGCAGGGATCATAGAATTGCAGACTGTGGTTCAGACATTAATAGGGCAGGCTGCTGTCCCAGCCCCTCCTCTCTGGCAGCCGGAGTGCCTGGGGACCTCAGGGTTTCTTCTCTTTGCCCTGTCGACAACTTGCCAAGGAGAACCCTCGTGCCTGGCAGCTGGAAGCCAGCCCTTTCTTCTTTCAAAGCGTCTGTATCTCCGTTGCTTCCTCCTCCTTCCTCCCCCCACCCCTCAAAAAGGGAGGATACCCCTGTGTTGAGTACACAGCCTGTAATTTTGCTGTCAAACCTCAGCTAGGAGGTCAGTGTTGTGACTGGCTGTGTAAGGATCTCTCCCTTAAGGGTAATTACACTAAATTCCCCTCTGAAGGACAGCTCTCTCTGGATAGAATACAAGAAAAGCCCCACATCATACCCCTGTTCATAGAAATGCTTGGGCCTCTGTGACTGTCACCAGCACTCCGCAGAGGGATACTTTGAGGCACTCTGACTCCTCTGAACTGAGGCTGCAGGGTGACAAGTCTCAAGGCCACAGGGAAGTATAGCCAAACAGCAAGGGGGAGGGCTCCAGAGAGTTCTGTCTGGGGACCTGGGGTTCTAGGTGGCCCAGAGGTGCTTGGCTTCATTTGGAGTGTCTCTGCTTTAGCTGACAATATCCTCAACCATGAAATCAAGAAGGTCCCGTCATCATCTCCATCTCCAGACAGGGAGAGATGATCCCTCCATGCTGACCCATCCCTCTAACAGGTTGGCCTCTATCAATCCTATTGTGCACTCAAAGATCCCCGCCCCCACCATGGGCCAGCGGGACTGGAGATGGACTTAAGATGAACCTGGATGGGGCAGCGATGCCCTTGAGAAAGAGCTATGGAACTCTTAAGCATAACGACGCCCTTGTAGGTGAAATGAAAACACAGCACACCTGCCCATCATCCACAGCCCGTATTGGAAGACACCACCCTCCCTCTAGTTCCCTCTACCCGGAGGACCCAAGGACAGCAGAAAAAGAAACAGGTCCCAACCTTTCAGGTTTAGCACTGGAGTTTCCCCTCTATCCCAGGGAGACCCCGGCAAGAACCGGGGAGTCACTTCACCCACAACAAACAGTTAAAAGGAAGAAAGCGGGTCTGGCGATATCAATGCACTTTGATAACAATAAACCCTGCTTTTAATTTATGCTAATGTGTAGGGCTGTGGTGACAGTAAGGACTAAATTACAGAGTGGCTTTCGAGCCGGTAATTATCCCTCCATTTTTCACCGCTCTGGAAGATGGACACACAATTATGCTCTCTTGCTGTATATTAATACAGATTCTTGACATCTTCGGCAGACCCGGAGCTGTCATCCAGCTTTTTGTCTCCTTTAATTGAAAATTAATGGTTACTGGGTTGCCACGGAAACAGAGGCCACGGACGCCAATGGCGCTCACGTCTCACTGAGGGACTGGCGGCATCAGGAGTCCGGAATGACCTTGAAAGTTAAAAGAAAAAAAAACTTAAAAAAAGAAAGGGGAGAGGAGGGGAGATGAGGACAGGAGGGTGGGCGGCTGTGGGTCAGAGCAGAGAGAGAAGAGAAGGCAAGAGTAGGGAGAGAGTGGAGAGGCATGAAAAAAATTACAGAGAAAACACCACAGAATTGGGAATACGATGAGTGCTGGACAGAAAGGAATCAAATTAGTAAATTTCATCTCTCAAGTCTGCTTTATTTTGCTTTGTTTTTTACTCTGGCTCTCTTCTACCCCAGGCCAGAGGGGGATCTTGAACTTCTCATCCTCTTGCCTTCAGAGCTCTCCCAGTGGGCACTGCTTTTATAGGTGTGTGCCATCAAGCCTGGCTCAGGCAGTACTGGGGATTGAACCCAGGGCTTTGTGCTTGCTAGGCAAACATGCTAGCAACTGAGTCACATCCTCAACCCTTCCCCCAGAAGACCATTGAAAGGCTGGGAGATGGATCTTCCCTTCCAACCCTGTGGTCAGATCTGTGTGAGAACATCAGCCTCTGCCTAGAGCTGGGGGCGGGGGCGAGAGACAAAGTGTCTTAGGTGTGGTGGGAGGCAGTGGATGAAACACTGGCGGTGGGTGAGGGATGCTGGCAGGGGTGGGGGCATGCCCCAGGAGCCAAATTGGGTGGTGCTGTTAAAAACAGGATCAGAGAGAATATTTCTGCTTGAGGAGCTGGGAAGCCACACAATGAGGACAGGGGACACAGTAAAGGGCTCTGTGGGCCTTCAGCTTGAAAACTTAACAAAAAAATAAAACCAGACAGAGTTAGGGATGGAGGTCTGAGGGGAAGAGCCTAGGCCTGGGAGGAAAGGACAGGTTTACCTGGGAAGGTTAGATATGGCATGGACAGTTCAGGGAATCTGCAATCTAGTTGTTCTGAGGCTAGGAACATCTTTTTCTAGGAGTGGTTGTGGGCTCAGCACAGGGCCAGTGAAGACGCCCTAGTGTTCTAACAGGAAAGCTAGGCTCACTGCTTATCAGTCATGGCGTATGGTTCAGGATACTCAGTTCAGTTGTTTCTAATCACCCACAGGGAACCAAGCTAGGGTTCTCCATCCTGAGGACAAATCAGCGCTGACCTGTCCCGATGGAAAGTGGGAGCAGATGGACACACAAGCAAACGGCTACTGGATGACGTGACCCCTCAACTGTTTCCCTCTAAAGATGCCCACTGCAATGGTGTTTATCAAAGTTAAAAAAAAAATCCAGAAACAATGTATGTAACCAACCACTGGATGGATGAGATGAGACGCTTCCTAATAAACCAAAAGGTAGGAACACTCTTCTTTTTAACATTTTTTAAATGTGTATTTGTTTCTGTATGTATGACTGTGTGCAGTGTGTATGCATACTCTGACCATGGAGGTCAGAGGAGGGTATTGGATCTCCTTAAGTCAGTCAGTCTATCTATCTATCTATCTATCTATCTATCTATCTATCTATCTATCTACTGAGGCATGGTCTTCCTCTGTGTAGCCCAGACTGTCCTAGACAGAGTTATACAGAGAAGGGTGACCTTAATTTTTTCTTTTTAGATTTATTAGTTTATTTCACATGTATGAATGTTTGTCTGCATTATACCTGGTGCCTGTTAGAGGTCTGAAGAGTTGGATTCCCTGGAACCAGAGCTATGAATGAATGGTTTCAAGTGACCTTGTGGGTGCTAGAAACTGAACCCAGGTCCTTTGCAACAGCAAAAGCACGCCTAACCACAGAACTGCTCCCTGGCCTGCAACCTTGGACTTTTGATTCTGTTGCTTCCATCTGCTGGGAAGATAGGTGTGAGCCATCACATCCAGTGTGTTGTGTGCTGGGACATGATCCCAGGACTTTGGGCATGCTAGGTAAACAGTACCAAACTGGACTAGACGAGGCTCTGTGTATTAAGTGAGCATCTTCAAGTCTGTAAATGTGCATATCCTTCAAAAGATCCAGTGTATTCAGGAAGTGTTGCCATGGCTATCTCTCTGGGCTTTCGGATTATAAATAATCTTTGTCTCCTTTAGTGTGTGTGTGTGTTGTTTGTTTGTGTGTGTTTTGTGTGTGTGTTGTGTGTGTGTATTGTATGTGTGTTGTGTGTTTGTGTGTGTTGTGTGTTTGTGTGTGTATGTGTGTTTGTGTATGTGTTGTGTGTGTGAGTGTGTTGTGTATTTGTGTGTGTTGTGTGTGTGTTGTGTGTTTGTGTGTGTTGTATGTGTGTTTGTCTATGTGTTGTGTGTGTGTGTTGTGTGTGTGTGTTGTGTGTGTGTGTTGTGTGTGAGTGTGTTGTGTTTGTGTGTGTGTTGTGTGTGAGTGTGTTGTGTGTTTGTGTGTGTGTGTGTGTATTGTTGTGAGTGTGTTGTATGTTTGTGTGTGTGTTGTGTGTATGTGTTGTGTGTGTGAGTGTGGTTTGTGTGTGTGTGTGTGTGTAGTGTGTGTGTAGTGTGTGTGTGTGTGGTCTTTCTGTACTCTCTAAGTTTTCCTCTGTATGTGCATCTATGTGTTGGCTTTGCTTTTTTGAAACAGGGTCTCCAGTACCCCAGACTGGCCTTGAACTTAGTCTATAGGCAAGGATGGCCTTGAACTTTTGACCCTCCTACCTCCTTTTCCTAGTGACAAGATCACAGCCGTTCACCACCATGCCCAGATATGTTTTCTGAAATTCTTAATATATATAACTTTATCATAAAATGGCATTTTTTTTTTTTTAGATTAGCAGTTCTAAGGACCAGCACCCTAGAGTTTAAATTCCCAACAATGGGGAAGGGACTCCCCACATACTTATGCTGAGATTTGGCAACTGGCTCAGGGTTTTATTCAAGAAACAAGACCCTTCCTTCCCAAATCACCAGACTCCCATTCCAAACTCTCATCTCATTCAAATCCCCTCCTCACCTCAGTTGGATGTCCAGAGTATACAGAGATCAGGGAGGGGCTGAGAACCCCAGAAGGGGTTCCCAATGAACAGGTAAGCAAATAGACATGTATCCTCTCAGCCATGACCACTACTTAGTTCCTGGGTGAACCCTGAAAGTATCGTGGCTAGCTTAAACCACATGCCTGCACATCCACGAGAGTCATCAGCCCAGTGGCCAAGGGAGGGGCTGGCTCATGAAGATCCAGTACCTGGCTGGACCTCAGTGGTCAACAAGCTAATCATAAGCCTTAGACAGTTATTAACTATACACCATTATAACTCTACAACGAATCTCACTATGTGTGTTCGTACGTACAGGTGAGCGTGTGCACGCACACGTGCAAGAGAGAGAGGGGGAGACAGAGGCAGAGACAGAGAGAAAGACAGAGAGACAGAGACAGAAGCCCGCTTTAAATAGTCCTCAGGGACCATCACCTTTCTGTTTGTTTATTTATTTATTTTCTTTTATTTATTTTTAAGAACAGGTCTCACTATGTAGCTATCAGTGGCCTGGAACTGACTATGTGGGTCAGGCTGATATTGAACTCAAAGAGATCCTCCTGCCTCTGCATTCTAAGTACTGGGATTAGAGGTGTTAAAACTTTTACTTGGTCCTGGAGGGATGGCTCGGTGGTTAGGAGCACTGGCTGTTCTTCCAGAGGACCCAGGTTCAATTCCCAGCACCCACACGACAGCTCACACCTGTCTATAACTCCAGGTCCAGGGGACCTGACTTCACAACAACACACATGCAGGCAAAACCCCAATGCACGTAAAATAAAGTTTCTTTCTTTTTTTTTTTAAATAAACTTTTATTTTATTTAGTATGTGTTTGAATAAGAGCACACATGTAACACAGTTTATGTGTGGAGATCAGAGAACAGCTCTCAGGGGATGACTCTACAATGGAATCCATCATTGACTCATCTAGTTCACCAGGCTTGCATGATAAGTGCTCTGACCCCACCGGCCATCTCACAGTCACCCTACACACACTACTGCTTATACATTGTTTGTTTGTTTGTTTGTTTGTTTGTTTATATTTGCGTGTGAGGCAGGGTCTCATGTAGCCCAGCTGATCTTGAATTAGCTACGCAGCTGAAGATGACCTTTGACTCCCGATTTTCCCAGACATTCCTCCAGTGCCAGACTTGACACCAAAACTAGGCTGTTGCTCTTTCTGAAGGTGGCTTTTGCTTCATCCACCTGGAGGCTCACAAGGGCCCAGTTCTTTCTTTATGTGTCCTGCAACCACAAGTGATGGGAAGAAGACTTGAGCCTCACTCTCAGCCAGCCTGACTGGGACACAAAACTGTCTGGGCTTCTGTCCCATGACTGGCTGGTCCCAGAGACACAGGAGGCTTGGCTTCCTCTCTGCCCCCTGTCTGTCCTTCTCTACTGTCTCCTGTCCTTGCCCCAGCCTCTCCAGTCACCCCTGCTAGCTTCCCTCCCTACTCACTTTCCCAGAGCAAGAACAAGAGAACAAACAAGACAAACCCAGAGGCGACGGTAGTGGCAGCAACGAGGGAGACAGGGAACCGGCCTTCATTCCCCGGCTTCCCTGATCCCGACCTTAATCCCTGCTCAGCATCCTGTCAGCCGGCTGTTCTGAGCTGACATTGCTGCAGGCACCTTCTCCGCAGCCCTTCCTCAGATCTACCTCCTCTGGGGACTTTTAAAGAGGAGCCCGAGGTTTCTCTGTTACAGCTTGCTTCACTCGCTGCCCTCAAGCAAAACCTGGGCTCCCACGGGGCTGCGGGGAGGAGGGCTAGAGGGATGGGGTAGAAGGGCGGGGCGGTGCCAGTTCTGATGTTTTTGAGGAGGAGTCAGGGTGGAGGGGGCAGGGCCCCAGAGAGGGAGTGAGGGTCAGGCCTGGGGCAGGGGCCCAGCCAGTACTGCCTGTCTATCAAAGCAGGGCAGCGGTCGGGTTCTCAGGTATGTAGGCATGAGAGACAGCGGAGAAACTGAGGCTAGGGCTCAAGGAATTTTTAGAAAGGTGGGTGGGGAAGAAACTGGGGTTATATATAGTTGTGAACCAATAGAAAGTCAGAGGTCAGAGTGGGCTCAGTGGGTAAAGGTGATTGCAGCCAAGCCTGACAAGCAGAGTTTGACGGCTGAAACCCACATGGTGGGAGGAGAAAACGGACTCCTTACAAGGTCTTCTCTGACCTCTCCATGTTCCCTGTGTGGCGAATATTTATACCTGCCAAGTGCCACAAGCCATCTGGGAAAGGCAAGGAGGGGGGAGGCTAATTCGACTTCCTGGGCCCCTTGCCTCTCTTCTCTAAGGTTAGGAGTGATGACAGTGATGGCTTCCTTCCAGCAGCATGGTGGAGCTAGAGTCCTG
>JANHMN010000017.1:56166853-56184438 GCA_030674055.1 Rhabdomys pumilio
AAAAAAAAAAAAAAGGATAACCTTGAACTTCTGATCTTGTAACCTCCACTTGAATACCAGGCTTACGGATGTGTGCCATAATCCCTGTTTATTTGGTACCAGGGATTAAGCCCAGAGTTTCCCAAGTCTTAGGCAAGCATTCTTTCAACTGCGCTATATTCTCACCTGCTCTGTCCTCACTACCCTTTAAGACAGGGTTTTGCTGTGCAGCCCAGGCTGACCTTCCATTTGTGGCTCACCTGCCTCAACTTCTAGCTTGCCAGGGTTACAGGTGTGGACCATTATGTCTGGCCTAGAGCTTTTAAAAATATGTATTTATTTAATTTTATGTACATTGGTGTTGTGCCTGCACATATGTCTGTGCAAGGGTGTTAGATCACCTGGAACTGGAGTTACAGACAATTGTGAGCTGCCATGTGGGTGCTAGGAATTGAACCCAGGTCCTCTGGAAGAGCAGCCAGTGCTCTCGACTACTGAGCCATCTCTCCAGACCCTAGCCTGGAGCTTTTTGATCACTATGGATGATGGATAAATCAGAGGGGAAGTTCTTAGAGAGAATCAGACTGGAAATAGGGGCCCAGAATTCAGAAACCAGAATGTTCCAAGTCATCCTAATGAAGGTTCCAGAAGCAAGCTGTGTGTGGGCAGAGAAGCGAGAACGAATGGCTCTGGAAGCCACTTGGCAGGACAGGTGCTGACTGGATGCGTAGAAGAAGAGATAGGAGAGCCCAGTGTCTCTTAGTGGACCCACGGGAGGAGCATGTTTTAAATGAAATCAGTGACTGTGAGACTGGGGGTGTGCCTCAAATGATGACGTGGTCACCCAGTACGCATGACATCCAGGACTTGGTTTCCAGAACCACATAAACCAGGCTTGATGGTCCACATCTGTAATCCAAGCATTCAGGGGGTGGATGCCAGAGGATCAGAAATTCAGTGATGATGACTAGGGTTGGAGACATTTTGAGTGTGATATCCCGAAAGGCCCACAGGAATAGGTGTGGTATAAAAATCGAAGGCAGGATGGTACCAGAAGCCACCAACATACAGGTGGTAGTTAAATCCAAGAGAGTAAGGGGCTGGGGTTAGAGAGATGGCTCAGTAGTTAAGAGCACTTGCTGCTCTTCCAAAGGACCAGATCTCAGTTCTCAGTTCACCCGCATCACAGATCACATCCATCTGTAACTCCAGTTCCAGGAGACCTGCTGTCCTCCTCTGACCTCTGCAGGTTGCTAGGTAAGCATGTGGGCATACATACGTACATACAGGCAAGCAACACGCCCACACACATAAAATAAGCCTAGAGAGTAAGTGCGGGCTAGATGGCATGCAGGTTAAAGGCGCTTGCTACCCGATGATGCAAATTCAATGAATTGAGTTTAGTGCCCAGAACTCACATAAAGGTGAGAGGACAGAAACAACTCCACAACGTTCTCTTCTGACCCCACATGCACCACAGCACGTGTGACCACGTGTACACATACAATATTGATAAGCAATATAAACTAAAGCAAACTATGAGAGTAGATAGGATAGCGGCCCAAGAAGATAGTGTGAGCACAGGGTTCATCTAGGAAGTGTGAAAACCCAGAGGAGGGGAGGGCACAGTGGGCTAGGGACGAAGCCACCAAAACCTACACAGATGGGAGAGCTAAGGAGGGCACAGTGTGGCAGGTGCCGGAACTCTTCCCTCCTCTCAGATTTGATTAAGAACTTAGAATGCTACACCTGCTCTCTGCTGGGTTGAGGAGGGCATTGTCTAGTCAAGGAAATACTCATTTCTCCAGTCCAGGCCAACATGGACGCTTGGTAAAGAGAAGACATCTGCAAGCTGGTCTGCCATAGTGCCTGAGGGTCTGGGGGGAGAGAGATGCAGGCTCCATCTCCTTAGCCCTCTGTGCAGGGACTTGAGGTGCATTCCACAGTCTTCGTGGGTACCTACTTTCCCTAGATTAGTGCCCCCATCTCTCCTTCCTCTCTATCCTACCAATGTTTTCTGACACTACCTCCTGAACAAACCATTGGAATGCTTATGGCTGCCCTGCCTCTGGGAGGATGTAAGACATGAAGATTCTATCACATTCTCTCCAGCTATCACACCGTCATCCTGCATATGGTGCCGGCCTCCACACCCATATTAATAAAAGAGGCTGACCGTGGGGGCTGGAGAGATGGCTCAGTGGTTAAGAGCACTGGTTGAACTTGGTTCCCAGAACTCACATGGCACCTCACAACTGTCTACAACTCCAGTTTCCAGGATACCATACCATCTTCTGACCCCCATGGGCTATTATATGTGGTACATGTAAATGCACACGTGTGCAAGCGTGGGCACAGACAAAGGCACCCAGGCACGTAAAATAAACATTTTTTGAAAGAAGCAGACTAATATCTCCTCCGGTCCTAAGATTCTTAGCAGGGGACATCCCACATTCAGAGGATGAACATACTTCAGGGAGAAATTCCTCCCTGGGCTGAGCACAGAGCACAGAGGCAGAACTCTCGCCTGGCACATAATATGTTCTCAGTTCGGTCCCCAGCACCACAAAGCAGCAAGACCTCCTTCTCTCACCTCAGTTGCCCTTTCAAAGGGAATGCTGTTTAAGCAAAAGCTTGGTAAGATTCTTCAGCTGTCATCCCTGAGTCCCAAGCACAGCCATCTTCAGTCCCGCCCTTCTGGTGGTTCTCTTCTCCCGTTTGCCCTATCTCTGGACCTATAAGACTTTACTGCTCTTGGCTTTCAGTCTACAATCTCAGGTTCTGACTGCAACTGTCAGTCAGAGGCCTGGAGGGGAAGCACAGGAGACTGAACAGCCCAGAAATCCTTTCTATGTCCTGCCTGTGCCCTCTGGACCTACCCACTCCTCACCTTCTACCTTCCTTGTGAATGCCAAGGAAGACTGAGTAATGGCTCAGAAGTTAAGGATACCTACTGCTCTTCCAGAGGACGTCCCCAGCATCCACACTGGACACTATATAACCATGGGTAACTTCAGTGACAGAGGACCCAACACATCTTAAAAACTATTTTGGCCAGGCAGTGGTGGTGCACGCCTTTAATCCCAGCACTCGGGAGGCAGAGGCAGGCATATCTCTGAGTTCGAGGCCAGCCTGGTGTACAGAGTGAGTTCCAGAACAGCCAGAACTACACAGAGAAACCCTGTCTCAAAAAAAAAATTGCATTTACTTATATGTGTATGTGTTTATGTGTGTATGTCTATGCACATTTATACAGATGCCTTTGGAGACATGAAAGAGCATAGCATCCCCTGTGACTGGAGTTCAGGAGGTTGTAAACCATCCGATATATGTGCTGGGAACAGAACTCTGGTCCTCTTCAAGAACAGCAAGTGTTCCTAACCATTGAGTCACATCTTTATCTCTTCCGGGCCAACATAATTTTTTAAAGTTTTATTTTACGGTATGTATGAGTACTTTACTTGAATGTATGTGTACCACACGCATGTGCCTAGTACTGTCAAAGGCCAGAAGAGGGCATCAGATCCTCCCCACTCCCAGAACTGGAATTATAAATAGAAGCCACCAAGTGGGTACTGAGATCCAAACTTGAGTCATTTGCAAGAGGTGCCAGTGCTCTTAGCTCCAGCCCTCCAAACAAAACCTAACAAAACCAGAAACGGCCTTGAACCCCCAACCCTTTGAGGGAAACACAGGAGACGGGTGAGATTCCTGTTGTGTCAGAAGCCACCGACTGAACCCAGGTCATGCTCTCTGTAATCCTGAGACTTAAGGTGAAGGTCCACCAACCTTCTTGTCCTATCCAAAAATATCATAGCAATGCCCTCAGAAGCAGCCAGAGAGGACCATTCCATTGCAAACATGTGACTTGCAGGAACCCCATCAGAGGATTGAGGGAAATAAGACGTGAATGGGAAGGAATACAGTGAATGTTATGTTTTCAAGTCAGCTGCTAAATGTGGTCCCAGTGCCACCAGCAAACCCTGGGTACATGTGCATGCCTAAGAGTTACCTTTGTGGTTGGTGGTTGTTTCACTAAGACAGGGCCTCACTCTAGCCCAGGCTGACCTAATATTCACTCTGTAGCCCAGGCTGGCCTCTGATTCATAGTAATTCTCTTACCTTTGAAGCTTCCCAAGTGTGAACTGCTACATATCAGCTTCTGTACTTCCTTCCTACTTTTCTTGTCCTCTTTTGAGGTGCTGGGAGTCTGACCCAAGGCTGTATATATACCAAGCAAGTGGCCTATCACTAAGTTGCATCCGTGATCCATGCATGAGCAGATTTTTTTAAATGAGATATTTAGACATTCGACCCTATCTGTTATGGTAGCGGGGTTTAACCCCCCATGTTTATGTACTCCTCCCTGTGGAGTAGTCGGCTCTGGTACTTGGAGGGAATCCTGGGGGGCAGAGGAGGAGAAGCAGGCATTGGTTTATGGGAAGCTAAAGAGTGAGACATAAGACAGCAACCACAACGTGCCCTTGGCGATGAGGTGGTGTGCAGAATGGTTAACACTCAGCTTAGGGTACCGGGTCTGCTCCGCTGATATCCAGCCTCACCTAAGCCTTCAGCTGCTAACTCCAGGAATCTCCAGCTACCTAGCAACTGAAAGAATCTTGGGGTAAGAAGGCCAGAGGCCAAATGCAGATGAGACTGGAGGAGAATGGATCCTAAGTGATAAGGGGGAGACCAGGAAGAGGAAATAAACGAACCAGGAAGGAATCCTGGAGTTAAGGACTGGTATGGAATACGGCTCGGCTCGGGGCAGTGTAAGGAAACCTAAGAAACAGGTCAGCTCATATACCACATCCGATAGGGACCTGGAGAGGCTCTTTCTCTTTTCTTATGCCCACCTTACATCCACTGTTTATTTGTGCGGGGGGCGGGGGGTGGGAAGCTATGTAGCTCAGTGCTATGAACTCATACAGCACACATGAAGCCTTGCTTTCCGGACATGAGAGCTGGCGTGGCTGGTGATGTCACAGTGGGTAGATAGTATGGCGGTACTCACCTGCAGTCTAACACTCAGGCTGAAGAACTGTCATAGTCCTGGTCTTGAGGCCAGCCTGAGCAAAGGCAACAGCGAGCTATTCTTGCTGTTTCTGTCACTCTCTTGAGACAGGGTCTCACTATGTGGCCCCGTGTACTGGAACTCATTACATAGACCAGGCTGACTTCAAACTCACAGAAACCTGCCTGCCCCTGCCACCTGAGTCCTGGGACTAAAGGCATGCGCGGAGGCTGCCTCTCAGCTTCACCTACCTCAAGAGGCAGAGGGGAAGCAAGGTACCAGGGCTGCTCTCCCAGGTCCTGTTCTGCCTGACTCACTTTCTCCACACAGAAACTTCTCTGTGCTGGAGCTCTCATGTGGCCCGTTGATGCTGTTCTCTAATTAATGGAAAACTCTTCATGGCTCGTCGTGGTATTGTTCATTTCCTGATCTTTAATGAGAGATTTCTCACCAATCAGCCTAAAGTCCCTGTGTCCACCACCACCACAGACACAAATCTAAGTGTCTGTATTCTTTAAAGTAATTTCAAGGATGCTGCAAGCATCTCCCAGGGCTCTGGCACATAGGTTGATGAGTCTCAGCTCCAACTAGCCCCACTACATGGTCTTCTATTCGGGCCAATATGGTAAACTGATAAGCTTCCTGCAGGGGCTGGAGCCCCCTCTTAGTGTAAGGGGGAGTCTACAGAGTGCCTGGAAGGATCCTGGCACAGCTCATTAAGATATCAACCCTTAATGAAATATTTCTTTGTTTAAATTGTCATTTATCTTGGGGAACAGAGGCCTTTGTGGAAGAAGAAAAAAAAAAAAAACTGCCCTTGCATCCCTCCCCCACCTCCGAGCAGCACAGATCTTTCTGACTGGTAGATGGGGAGGGGAGAAAATTCCAGAGAAGGAGAGACCTGGAGGTGAGGAAAGACAGGAGGAACAACCCTGCAGAAGGGAAGTGGGGGTCACAAAAGGAAGGGAACAGCAGTGAGGCCATGCTGGGCAAAGATCCAGAGTCTAACTGTCCATCAGTGACAGGGAGGTGGGAAAGAAACAGACACATATACAGTAGAATGGAATCCAGAGATTCTGGCATGTCGTAGAGATTCAGGTGTATAGCACGCTAGCCTTGAATTTGTTGTCAGGTCTCTGGATCCTTCTGCTTCGGCCTCTCGTGTGCTGGGGACAAAGAGGGGCCAGAGAGGAGGCAGCTGTGAGCACATGATACAGAGAATCAGAGTTGGGTCACAAGCAACCAAACCAGGTGGTTCTCAACTACCTGTAATACCAGTTTCAGGGAATCTGACACCCTCTTCTGGCCTCCTCAGGCACCTAACACACTCGTGTGTCTCACACACACACACACACACACACACACACACACACGAGTATACATTTTTAAAAAAAATCTTTCAGAAACTAGTGGAGACTGGAGCAATGATTCAGCCTTCAGGAGCACCTCTTGCAGAGGATCTAGGATCAGTTTCCAGCACCCACAGGGAGGCTCACAACCATCTGTAACTCCAGTTTTAGAAGATAGATCTGACGCCCTCTTCTGGCCTCCTTGGGCAACTGCACTTATGTGGTGACCATCTATAGATTCAGGTAAAAACTCTCCTATACACACATCTAACAAGATAAAATGATTGAAAACTTTTGTGGAGAAAAAAAAAGAAAGTTCCCTTGCAGCCAGATGAGTGGAAACAAAATATCTGGGTGTGTTGTGAGTGTGAGATTAGATACACTGTTTCTAAATGCATACTTACCATCATGGCCTCTAAAGTGCTCTCAGGCCTTCTGCTGGAAGCAATTCCGTCTATTGGCCAGCTCTTGCCTTGGAAAGACTATTTGTTTCCCAGCTCAAAGGAGACTTGATAGCTAGCACTTGTTGGGCCACCTCCTAGCTTTGTGATTCAAAACAAATTATATGACCTCTCGAAGCCACCTTTGCCTGTAGAATGAGGAAGAGCCACTGCAGGTGGCCGAGTGCACTCCAGGATTTCCTAGCTGGCAGCTTTTATGATTTGATTCTTCTGAGGTCACCTTAAGAAACCTGGGGCTTAGCTGGGCGGTGGTGGCGCACGCCTTTAATCTCAGCACTTGGGAGGCAGAGGCAGGCGGGTTTCTGAGTTCGAGGCCAGCCTGGTGTACAGAGTGAGTTCCAGGACAGCCAGGGCTATACAGAGAAACCCTGTCTCGAAAAAACAAAAAACAAACAAACAAAAACAAACAAAAAAGAAACCTGGGGCTTGAACCAGGCATGTAGGTGAGCCAAGTGTGTTGGTGCATGCCTTTAACTTCAGCACTCTAGAGGCAGAGACAGGCAGATTCTCTGTGAGTTTGAGGTTAGCCTAGTCTAGAAAGTAAGTCCAGGCCGGGCAGTGGTGGCGCACGCCTTTAATCCCAGCACTTGGGAGGCAGAGGCAGGCGGATTTCTGAGTTCAAGGCCAGCCTGGTCTATAGAGTGAGTTCGAGGACAGCCAGGGCAAAACAGAGACACGTCACACAGGTATAAAAAGGAAACCAAGAAAACAAAGAAAGTAAGTCCAGAATAGCCAGGACTATTACACAGAAAAACCCTGCCTTGAAAAACAAACAAACAAACAAACAAACAACAAAAGGAAGGAAAGAAAGAAGGAAAGAAGGAAGGAGGAAGAAAAAAAAGAAAAGGAAAACCAGGTCTCACAAAAGAAAAGCTAAGCATTTAAGGAAAACATATTGGGCACAGGCCACTAAGCTTTGCACAAGCTTTCTTCATGTTATGCCTCCTTAAGAAGGTATCCTTTCAATTTTGTGACTGAAGGAAGGGAGGCTGAGACCTATAATCTGTCCAGGTCAAACATCTATCTGTAGGTGCCCAGGATGCCATTTAACCTAAGACCGCCTGACTCCAGCCCTCTTGGTCCTAACTTTGGCCTCTGTCTTCCAGTCAGGCCTGCAGGTAGGACCTGAGCTGCTTCTGCACTTGCCTTGCATCCTGGGATAGGAAGAGGCACAGTGACTTCCCCTGGGGAACTTAGAGCTCCTGTGGGGAACCCCTCTAAACACTGACAAGGAGAGAAAGGACTCTGAATTGGTTACTGTGACTAAGACATTGTCTGTTCTGTTACCTTCTTTCAAGAGGTCTGTTTTCTCTCCTGAATTGCCTCAATTAGGACAAGATGGGGTCTTCTGACTCCCTTGGGTTTCCCACTGTGACTCACAAGTCCCACAGGGGACTGAGTGGGCCCGGATAGAGGGGTAAACTGAAAATGAAAGAAAAACAAAAAAACAAAAGTGATTTTCCCAGCATGCCCTGAGGGAGTGGGGAAGGGGCTGTAGCAAGGCAAGGGGACAGAGTTCAGTGACAGTCCACACCCCTCTGACAGAAATGCCTTATCTTTCCTATTCAGAGTCTCCCATTGCTACTCCACCCTTAGCCTCTGTTGTAGAAGGAATGGGAAGGGAACTGCACAGCAGGGTCACCAGCCTAACAGTCCCTGGTTGGTTGTCTGCACACCACGATGTCCGATGTCCGTGGCTGTCTCTCCACAGGAGGTAATACAAAGACCCTCTGGTTAAAGAGATCCAGAGTGACATCCTGTCCAAGACAAACTGCTCCAGTTGGAACCGCTCCATCACTAGTTAGCTGTGTAAACTTAAACATGGCAAGTGCCCTTTGTGCCTCAGTTCCCTCCTTTATAAAACAGACCTAACGAAATAACTTCCCCCTTGTTATCATCATGAAGATTCAAAGAGCCAGTCAGCATACCTGGCATGAGGCAAGACTCACGTGTCAACTATCATCAAATCCTTGACTTTTACTGTTGGTTTTGGATTGAAAGATGTTTTAAAAATAAAAAATATATAATTTATTTTATGTGTATGCATGCATGTGCAGAAGCCAGAGAACACTTCCAAGATGGAGGTTCCAGGGTCCAGCTTAGAGCTATAGGGAGGTGATAGTAGTTGTGTCTACCCACCAAGTGATCTGGCCAGCATTGTTTAGGGTTTCTGAAACAGGGCCTCTTGTAGTCCAAGCTGTCCTGGAACCACATCTGTAGGTGAAGATGACCTTGAACTGCTGAACCTTCTGCCCTTACCACCCGAGAGCTGGCTATTACACCTACTGTCAATTGATTTCATTTCTACCTGAAAGGTAACTGTGCCGTCCAAATAAATGAGTTGGGCTGTGGGTGCGGCTAGAAAGGAGAGCACTTGTTTAGCTAGCATACATGAGGCCCGATTTGCTCTCTAACACCACAAATACCTAAACATGTGGCATAGCAGCCCGCCTCAACTTGACACCTACATGTTTGCAAAACTTCAGCAGGGTCTATGTCTACCTGTTGAGTCTGTCCACTTGGGCAAACAGATGCGTCTGACCTGGGTTGTTACTACTGCCCTTCAACTCCCGACTGCCGCGCCCACAGAAAAGGGGCAGAATAGGTGAGCAGAAACCCCTTAAGCTGTTATCTCGAAGACCCATTTTTTTTTTTAAGTTTTCTCCAAAATATGTTATCTCCAGGAGACTAGGCCTAGTCTTTACCCAGCTCATCCTCCATGGGGCATGGGTCTGCCTGCCTTTGGTCACCTGCCTCAGGGTGACCAGTAGCCAACAGGGCCTCCCAGGGCCGTTGCCTTCCTGTGCTCATCCCATAGCAGGGGTCTGGGGACCTGGCTGCTCTGGGCAGTGTGGGCCAACCATGGACGGTCCCTGAGGCGCCCCTCACCTCTTCACACACCCAGAAAGGGAAGATATTTGGGGTAGAGAGTGGGAGGGTTTTTTTTTTTTTTTTTCAACTCTTCACCAGCCTGAGCCTGGCTCCTGCTACCCAACTTAGCCCTCCCCCTCGGAACGTGGGTCTTTCCGTGCCCGGATTTCCCCCTCCCAACCCAAATACACACCAGCGTCCCCAACCCCAACCCCCATCCTCCTGGTCCCCCTGGGCACAAGCGGTATTCAGGGACGCCGAGTTTTGTTTACAGTCTAATTTGTTCAGATAATTGCCTCGACTTTGCTCTGTGCTTGGCCCGCGTGGATCCAGCCTGAAGCCCCTTCTCCATTGGTTCTCACAGCACTTTATAGGAAATCCCCCTTTGCAGACCGAGGAGGCAGCGCGTGCGCGCCGGGTTGGGAGAAAGACTGTTCACAAAGCCCAGAAAGAGCCTCCCCAGCCCCAGCCCCCACACAGTGGGGAGTCAGAGGAAGGAGCGGCAGGGCCCGCGCTGGACGTAGGCTTCGGACTCGGGGGGCCCCCTGACCACTCCCCGCGCCAGGCGCAGCCCGCCCGAAACCAGTGAACCGTGTGCCAGCAGGACTTGGCCGTACCTCCAGGCTCCTGGGAAAGGCCAGAGTTAATAAAGCATCCCATCGGATGGGTTCCCAGTCCACGGTGAACCTCTACGGCCTATCGACTTTGGCAGATCTGTAGCCCCACGTCCCCATTTTTTCCTTCCCCAAAGTTTGGTCCACGTGGTCCTCTTCGGCTTGCCGCTGGCCGCCTCGTAGGGGGAAAAGTAGCTGCACCTGCTTTAGGCGAATTATGGTAGCACTAGAAGTTAGTCTCCCCTCCCTCCGCCGCTCGCTCGTTCGCTCCCTCCTCCCAGTCGCTCGGCGCGCTCCCTCCTTCCCTCCACCCCTCCGGTCCCCCGCCCGGTGCGCCCCGCCCGCGCGCCGATCGCTCGCAGCCACTCGCAGCCGGGGCTCAGTCTCAGCCCCTCGGAGTCCGGAGCCGGTCGCCCCCGCGGACCGGACAGTGCCATCGGCTGCCGGGACGGAGCCCCCCAGCACGCGAGCAGGGCGCGGCGCAGGCGGCCGCGGCGCGGCGGGGAGGAGCCCGGGCCGGAACCAGGGCTGGGCCGGGGGCGGGGACGCCGGGGTCCCGGAGCCCCGGAGCCGGAGCGAGCTCAGGAGCGTCGCCGGAGCCCGGGGAAGGACGATCGGAAGCCGGAGAGAGCCAAGCCATCCTACAAAGTGCGATGCCCCCAAGGGGCTGAGGCGCGCGGCGGTCGGCGCTAGAAAGATCGCTTCGGAGCGGCGCGGCGCGCAGGGGCAGCCCCGGCGAGTGGCGGCGGGCCCGGGCTGCGACCCGAGCGAGCCCCATGCCCCGTGCGGGCTGACGGGCCGGAGCCCGCACTGAGCGGCCGGGCCGGACAGGTAGGTGGCCGATCCAGGGACCCCAGGGATCCGGGTGGGGGCTGGGCCGGCGACTCGTCCAACTCCCCAGCTCGCTCACTCTCTCGCCTGCTCCCTGGCTCACTTTGTGTTTGCAAACTGCCCGCCCGAGGCGCGTCGGGCGCCGGGAGGAGCCCGGCCCGGGGCCGGAGCACTTTGTTCCAGCTGGGCCGGCCGCGGCGCACTGACCCTGGTGAGTTGCGAGACCCTGCCCCCGGCCCGGGCCCCCAGCCGATCGGAGCTGTCTGGGAAACAGGTGGGGGCTAAGGCGCGGGGCTGGGGGACAGCGGGAAGCCGGCCAGGGGGGGCGGCTTGGAGAGGCCACTGAGGCCCGCCCTGCCCCAAGAATCTGGGCTCCGCCCCCTCCTGGCCTCGCTGCTGGGAATGGGGTGTTAGGGGGCGCGACCCCCCCTCCCGGAGTGAGACAAAGAATACTTCCCGGCCCGGACTTTCCTGAGCCGGGAAGGGAAGTGGTGAACTGGGATCCCCCCAAGTCCAGTCTGCACGGGACTCCCCAGGACAAACAGAAGGACTTTAGTGTGTGTGTGTGTTTGTGTGTGTGTTGGGGGGGGTGACCAACAATCTCCAACACCTCGTCGCCTTGGTTTGCGGAGGTCACACTTCGGAAGTGCTGAGAATAGTCAGCCCCTTTCCCCGCATCCCTTAATCAGATCTGAGATAAAGCGGAAAACTTCTTGGGGACTTGAGAGAGACTGGTAATGGCCCCTGTGATTTTGTGTGTGTGTGAGCGCGCGCCGGAGCTGGTCGGTGGGGAACTGATCCGGTGGATATCCTCCTCAGAGCTCCTGCGGGGGAATGAGGTTCCAGAGTGGGGGGATAAGGTAACGGAGGGTGGGCCCAAGCCAAGGAGATGAGGCTGCCGGAGTGACCAATCTGGACTCCATTCTCCCAGACCGAGGACTCTGGTGACTCGCTAGACAGTCTCCCTAGCACCCCTCTGGCCCGCGGCCATCCTCCGCGGCGCTCAAACCTTGCACTTTGCTTCTCCGTAAAACTTCTACTTCGTGGGCTTCACCGGAGCAGAACCCGGTGGCGCCGGATGGTGAGGTGTCCTGAGAGACCCGGGGCCGTGGCCACCTGTGTGAAGGAACGTGTGATTTCGTGGGATGCGGATTCTGAGGCAAAGGCTCTAACCAACATAGACTGACCTCCCCCCTCAACCCCCAAACTGAAGCGACCTCGTGAACACTCTGATGTTGCATCCGGCGACTCTCTAGGTTGGGAGGACGGGGTTATTAGCGGGGGTCCTTTCTCTCAGACTGTCCCTTTTTTTTTTTTGCACCTCGGGCCTCTTGCGCCAACACCGCCCTGTGGGTTTCCACGTTCTCTTGCTTGGCACCTGAGATTTCAGCTATCTGGAGATCAGCGCTTGTGGCGTGCACCCTTGCACCGGTCTCCCCACCCGCGGACCGCGGCGCTGTGATCCGAGCAGGGTAGACTTGGGGGGGGGGGGGGGGGGGGGGGAACAAACCTGCGTCCGAGCCATCCGTTTGGCGGTTCCGGAGCACTCCCAGAAGAATTTTGGCTAATGCGGGATTTTTACCTCGAACTTAAAGCGTCTTTGCCCGGGTTGCAGAGCGCCCGCCTAGATTGGCAACCGACGGCGTTGGGTCTGTAATTCAGGGTCGGGGGGTGGGGGGAGAACACAGTTTCAGCGACAGTCGCTGTGCTTTGCCCGAGTGTCCCACGAAGAAAGGAACGAGTGGTCCATGCTGTTCCACCACTTCCTGGCGAAGCTTAACCTTCCACCACCCCCTTCCCATCCCCACCCACGTGAACCTCAGTGGGTTGGCCCCTTGGCCTAGGTACCCTGCGGCACCGGCATTTTAAGCCCCTGGTTGATCTCAACCGAGGAGCCAGGAGGAGCCTCCTGACGGGGAGCGGTCGGCCTCAGGCGACCTCTGCCCGCCCCCGCGGAAAACCGCTGTAGGGAAGTCTGCAAGCTTTTCTTCTTTCTTTCTTTTTTTTTCTTTTCTTTTTCCTTTTTTCCCCCCTCTCTTTCTTCTTAAACTTGAGAAACTTCTCCCTTGCTAGGGTGATTCAGGGACTATCCTCTGGAGGTTGGAGGGGCACTTCGATGGCTTACTGGCTTTGAGGTGCCCTGAGAACAGTGTGTGTAAAGACTGCAGTGGACCACCAGTCTAGGCTGTTGGGCCAGGTGGCCTGAGTATCGGGGATGTTGTGCCCCCTTTCACACTTGCTGCAGATCCTGTGAGATCCGAATCTCAGCTTGTGGGGATTGTTAAATGCCTGGTTATTTTGTTGTTATTGTTGTTTTGTTTGTTTTCTGGGCGAGGAGGGGGAGACTTGAGACAGTATCTCTTTATGTTGCCTAGGCTGGCCTCACACTCCGTGTGCCTCTTTTGCAGTAGCCTCTGTGATGCTGGGATTACAGGTGTGCCACACACACCTCACCAAGGCGCCTACTTTATTTTACCCTAGTTCCAACCTCGCAAATAAGATGGAGGAGGCCGTGGCTATAGTCTTTTCTGGCGCTAAGGCTAGGCCCCTGGGAGGGGGTTGGAACTGAGAAACCTCTGAACATTAGGAGCAGGGCTGGGCAGGCCAAACTTGCTAGGGGACCTGCTCCCTTTCCTTCCTAGATTACCCTCCCCTTTCCTCTACCTTTGGACAGAAACTTCCTTTCTGACTGTCTGGCAGGTCGGTCTCTTTTTGTCAGGAATGTGCATTACCCTGCTGGGCCCTGACTCCCGAACACACCTTTTCTTAGCAGGGGAGGCCCCCAGAGGATTGGAAGAGGGTGGCTTTCTTTGATCTGACAATTTCCTCAGTGTTTGCTGAGTCCCTACCCTGTCTAGGCAGATCACTCAGGCTGAGTACTAGGGTACCCTTGTGCTGTCTGTCATGGGGAGGGGTCTCCTCTGTGAACCTCAGATTCCTGGAAGAGACAGATATGATTGGGGAGGGGGGGTTGGGTGGCATGGAAGGGGTTTGGTTTCAGAGGACTGCACGAGGGAAGGAAAGGGCATCTCGCCCTGAAGCCATCCTTTCTTCTCTACATTTTAACCCTTTGCTGCCCATAGTACTTTTTGGAAGGTTTCCCTTCCAGACACAACACGCTCCAGCCTGAGCCTTTATTCACGTTCCCTAAACAGTATGAAATACTTTCTTCCATTCATGTGGCTTCTCTGTTTCTCTGCCTCCGTCTGCTTTCTTATCCTCTCTTAGCTTCCCCAGGCCCAAGGCAGCCATGGGCCCATCTTTTTTTGGTTAGGATTCTGTGCCTCCATTGGCCGAAATAGTTTCCTCTGAGGTGGTTCCGGAGCCCTAGAACCCGAGGCACAGAACTCATACGTCCCTAGGGCCATCGTGTGTCAGAGTGAAAAGGGCTTTGGAACTTGGCACTAGAGATGGGGCTCTAGGGAACTTAATTAAGCTGCTGGAACCTCCATTTTCTTAGGTTATAAAGTAGGTCAGCAATGCCCAGAGTAGACGAGCAGCTTGGGAGTTGAATCAGGGGTAAAGTTCCACAGCCCAGCCAGTGTCTGGCCAGCCGAGTGCTGTCCACTGAGGGTCTGTGCTTCATTTTCTTTCTTTTTAAAATGAGTTTACACCAGCTAGGCCACTTATTGGGCCAAATACTGGAAATATTGGAGTATAAACCTTCATTTTACAGGTTGGGACATGAAGCCAGAGAGAAGTGGCAACTTGTGTGAGGTTTTCGCTCCTGCTCGGGTGCGGAGTTAGGACTAAATTATCAGGCTCCAGAATAGCCAGGAGCTGTCTGGATCCTCTGCTATGGGTAAGGGAGAAGAGTAGGAATAGAGGGGCTGACCACTCCTTTCAGCAGCCTGGCCCAGCCTTCTCTCTCCCTGGTGTGTCTGGACTGTATTTCCTGCTTGCCTTTAGTAAGGGTCTACATTCCGTACATGCACCCACCCTGGCTTCTTCCTTAGGCCTTCCTAAGGTGCCAATGGAGGCAAATACAAGTGAGATAGGCTTCTCCAGAGGACTGAAGGGGAAAAAATTACTGGAAGCCTGGTGTCTCTTCTTTTCAAAAGGGAGATTCCTAATGTTTGGGAATGGATGCTCCTGTTTTTACAGAAAGCCATCAGTCTGAGGGTCTCAGATTGGAGAGCTACCACTGAATGGTCTTCTCAGAGAGGCGAGAAGCTTTCTTGCTAGGAGCCTGAACTTGCTGGCTTGCCCTTCCCATCTGGCTGGAGCACTCTATGGAAGTGAACATCTTTGCTCACTCCCAGTTGTGCCAAGCTCAGGTTCCCAGGGGCCTCTGACTCTGTGCATATTCTGGGCTCTCTCAGAGGGATTGGGGGACACTGATGGGCTGGAAAACAAGAGCACCCCACCCAAAAGGTCTTCTGTATAGAACCACAGGGTATCCAGTCATGCAGTCTTCCTTTTTGGGTACCCCCTCTTGGTTCTAGGATAGAAGGGCGTGCACGCACACACACGCACACACACGCACACACACAGAGGGGGGGCCTATAGTAAAGCCATCAATCTTCTCCCTACCCTCTCTCTCTCATACACACACTGACACAGGTGTCCATTTAGCTGCAGTAAAGCTATGAATCTTCTCCCCAGCCCACCCGCCCTCCCCCCTTCTCTCTCTTTCTCTCTCTCTCTCTCTCTCACACACACACACACACACACACACACACACACACACACGTCCACTTACCTGCAGTAAAACCATGAATCTTCTCCCCAGTCCTATTAGGCCTCTGCCTCATCGCCTGCGTCCCTTCTTCACCACTGCCTCGGCATGGCTGGGCTGCATGTGCAATGCCAGATAGCAGTGAGGGGAATTTGCTTTCCCACTGGGGTTAGTTATGATGGACCCGACCCCAGCCACTACTGTGTAAATGTGCAGGGAAGCCCATGGTGAATTTTCTCATAGTAGGACAGTGTGCAGAAAAATTATTTGAAGTAGAGAGTGGGGCAGAAGCAACCCAAGTCTGTCTGTCTGCCATCTATCTATCTATCTATCTATCTATCTATCTATCTATCAATCATGGTGTGGGGCATGGTGTGTCTCAAAATTCTGACTGGCAGGCAGACAGAGAGGGAAAAGTGATGGCTCTAAGGCTTGAGGACCAGACTTGGGAAATGGAGATAGACTTTCCAGCATGTCCAGTCTCTAAACCCCATCCTTCCTATGTGCTGCAGACACACTGGAAAGACCCAGAGAAGAGAGGAAATGAGGGGGGCTCTTGCAACTCAGAAAACACAAAATTGAGCAAGTAGGGGAATGTGGATCCTGGAGATGTTTGCTGGGAACAAGAGAGGCCAGCTGGGGTTCTGACAGGGTGCGTGTGCAGGGGTGGAGTTTTTGCCTTACTCCCTATCCCACCGAGGCGTGAGAGGAGAGTGGAGGGGTAAGCAGGTAAGGAGGGCTGAGTTCTGCTTTTCTCAACCCTGCCGAACCAGAGCTGGCTCCAGGGATACAGTTCTGGCTGACCTACATTTCTGGGAGTCCACATTTCTAGTAGACCTTAGCTTAAAGAAGTCACTCCCAAGGAGAGTGGTTAAGCCAGGAGCTAATGGCACTCAGGGTAGTAGGCTGTGTTCAGGGTCTTATCTTTGGTCCTCTGGGACAATCTCTTCTAGGTTTATCCCCAGAGACCACAAGCTACCTGCCCTTCCCAATTGGAGCACAATAGCAATGGAAATTATGAACGCCTCCCCCCAACCCCCATCCCATCTTCTTCCAGCCCCAAGAGCACCAACCATCCTTGTCCCTTGATGGAAGGGCACATATGACAAAGACCCGGACCTAGGGATGCAACTGTGCATTGTAGGTGCTCAGACCTCATCGTGTATGCTTTGCTCTGGAGCGCAGCTCAGCACTATGGTCCCAGTGCTGAAGGGTGACTTTGTGGGTCCTTCAGGTACTCAGTGGAGGGTCCCTGCAAGGCAGTGCTACGGATGCCTAACTCACTGCCTGGACTTTGGCCTGCTGTTCTCTGCAGTTATCAGGTTTCCTACTGTGCAGTCAATGATTGAGCAGCTTGTCTCTGGCCTAACCTTCTTAAGGATATGCACAATCTTTGTCTCAACTATGTGTCCCTGGCCTACTGCCCTTGAAGAGATGTCCTGAAGGGGGCGCTGTGGAACTCAGGGCAAGAAACCCTATGACTGACTCTCACAAGCCTCCTCTTGGCAATTAGACAGGCAGAGTCTGATTAAAAGGAGTGCTGCCTGCCTCCTCCTGCCTGATCCCATCGACGAGATTTCCCTTCATCAGAATCTCACATCCTCCAGAAATTAATTCGATGCCTCTTGTTATCAATTAATTGAATCTCGTTGGGAGAGAGAGAGCTCGGAGAGACGGGCTGCAGCTTGGCCCTTGTGTGTTTCTGTCCCCCCGCACCCCACTTACCAGGACAGCCTACCCCCCCAACTCTTTCTGCTTTAAAATTTATATATATATATATATTTGTTT